>JAZKJV010003924.1:0-454040 GCA_037367405.1 Ottelia alismoides
TTTTGAACATGTGCGAATTATTTTTGGGGTAAATTGCATATAAGCCCCTGGACTTTTGATACGAGTTATCAATAGGTCCTTGGAACTTATTTTTCTTACATTTAGGTCCCTGTGTGCCCCAGACACGTGCTTGACACGTGACTTCTTGGGTATTTTGCACCAGGACCCCAGAACTTTTGGGTATTTGCACTTAGGTCCCTATGCACAGTGCCCCATCTTTATTTTTGAATAAAATATCAAACGAACTCCAAATCCAATGAAATTTTGACACATGGCTCCTGCCATGGTGTAGGAATTTCTATGATTTTTGGGGACATTTTGGATTTCATTTATTATTTTTAAAAATTCAAAAACCCATATTTTTGCTACTGTTTAACTTTAAAAATACCAAAAAAAATATAAAAACTTCACCAAAAATTCTAAAAAAATTTAGGTACTGTTATTTGCTTGTTGGTTGATTTTCTAGCCAATTTTGGCTAAGTTTCATCATTTAAAAACCCTAAAAATTGAAAAACCCCTAAAAACTCATAAAAATTGTAATAAAAAAATTAAAACTCCAAAAATAATAATTAGGGTGCCTAAATTTTCCTTATTCTTCATAGTTTTTAGGAAAATTACCTTCAGGGCTGTTTGAGATCCAAAATTATTTTATTTTTGGATCTTAAGCCTTGCTGGACAGTACCCTACATTCTTTGCATTGTTTGATTTTTAATAATTATTTTATCCGTTAGAAAAATCCCAAAAAATTCACCAAAAACAGTAAAAAACATAAAAAACCTAAAAACTAATTTTCTGGAATTTTTGCATCATTTTTGTGTGGTGTATAAATTGTTGAAGTCCAGTGTTTGTGTGCTTCCTATCATTTTCTCATCTTTTAAAATCTAAAAAAAAAAATTCAAAACAAATAAAAACCCTAAAAAGACTTCCTTGGATACTTGACTACATCGTAGGCCGCAAGGCCAATCTGTGCTCCTTGTGTTCGACCCTGGGAGCTATACCAGGTTAAACCTAATAGCTAGACCGCTCTTTCTTGTGCTTGCTTGATTTTATCTTATTCGAGTGGTTGATTATTTTTCTTGATTTACTTAGTCCATTTGATTGAGGTCGCAACGACATTGTGATTTATTTCTTTAGACCTTTTACCTCTGTCATTTGGGTGGCGATCAAAGCTCCACCCAGACATCTGCCACATACCGACAGGTCCACCAACGTTCAGACAGGGCCAGTCCAACAACTGTAGCACTACTCCCAGCCACTACCATTTCAGGACACTCGGATGGTGGTCTGCCAGCCGAATCAGCCCCTGCCAGTTCTTCCCCCACCACACTTCGAGCAGCATGAGCCATTGATGGAAGTCAATAGAATTTGGTACGATTGGTACCCAGCAGAAGCCTGGGATCCATCATGATCACCTGGGTTTCCGATGGTCTACAGTGGCACCCCGTTCCAGCAGTAGCCTCCAGCTCAGGCAAGACTGAGCAACCAGCAGCAACAACCCCATCACTCCCAGAAGTACTAGCAACAGCAATAGCAAGGTCCCCGTCTCTCATACCAGGGACAACAGTGGAGGCAGGATCAATTGCCTCATCCTCAGTATTCTCAGCCTCCCCCTCATTACCAGCAGTCTCAACCTCATTTTCAGCGAGGAACCGTCCGATTCTCATGGACCTATCTTTAAAACCTAGCCCTTGATGAACTCACCCGCTTACTATCTGATCATCATGCATCCTTTCGACGAGAGAAGGATGAGTTATAGTAGGATATGAGGTAGATTATCAAGGGCAAAGACGCCATACCCGCTCAGATTGAACCGAAGCTGAACAATCTGAAGAGGAAATATGAGCAGGTGCATTTGACAGAGACTACCACTCCTAGTGATACTTGGGTGATATTTCTTACTATGTATTTGATGTTGATTTTGTGACACATAGGATTGGTAGGATTCCAACCAACGATGCCTCGTATGAGCGACGACCACTTGGAGATTCTAGAGCGCCAGACGATGATGGAAGCGGTGTTGATGTCACCCATGATGACGATGATGGTGGCGCTGAAGCAACCATGGATGTTGATCCAGGCGACACTACTGAAGCCATCGTAACTCCAGATGCTGACAGTCGTGCTAATTCCACCTTGTTGAGAGATGCCCGGCTTGAGAGTAGTGCTGATACCACTATTCCAGCTGATGTAGGTGATACTGATGCCACCAATTTACCTTCAGTTGTGTTACCTCCTTTTGTATCTCAGGATAGTTTTAGAAAAATACAAAAAATGGAAAAATGGAAAGAACAAAAATATGAATAAAGGAAAGGTTTATGTATCCCCTACGAGTCCATATGTGTCGCATGATGATATTGGTGTGGATTCTACTCCTGTACATGCAAAGGAACCTATTCCTGACCCTCATCTTTCTAGAGAGGATCCAATGATCCCCTTCCCTCAAGCACTCCGCTTAGCGAAGGAGAATAAACCAGAAAATCCCAAAAAGAAACACCAGATAGAGTTCAGCCAGCAGATGATTGATCAATTTTAGATACAACTGACTCTACAGAAGACACTAGATTACATCCCTCTCTTCTAGAAGAATTTGAGGGAGAAGACCACCACCAGTAGGAAGAGAAGGAACCGCAATATAGAGATTCATGTGCTTACTCGTGCCACTTGCTTCGCCATTCAGAACCGATTGCCAGCCAAGAGACCTGTTGCAGGGGCTCTATATATCAGATGCCATATCCATGAGTAGTGGTTTGATCGTACCCTATTAGACAGCAGGTCTTCTATTAACCTTCTTCCGGCAGCCTTAGTCGATCGATTCCAGTTTGGCCCTCTTCGATAGAGCAGGACAGTCCTTCAGTTTGTTGATAGATATGTCAAGAGGCTGAAGGAGTTATTAAAGGACGTGGTCGTCACAATTCAAGGTCTAAAATTCCCTATGGACTTTGTTGTATTGGACATGGAGATCCCTGAGTTTTGACATATACCCCCATCATACTAGGACACCCATTCTTGGAGACAGCCAAGGCAGTGTCTGAACATGATAGTGGGAAGGTATACTTTCACGTAAAGGGTGAAAGTGTACAATAAAGATGATTGAGGAGACCAAAGCGAGAGATTCATCCTGCTCCGAGTGGTCGGGTGATTCAGAGTAGATGACAGATGCATAGCAAGACGTCTACTAGGAGTGCAACTTTGTGATTACAGATGATGAGGCAGTTTGGTCCGATAACGTATCACGAGCTCTCATTACACTTTAAGACACTGCAAATTTACAGATTGTTGCAGATGATAGTTCGGAGAGCGCACTCTTGGCATCGGACACATTTGAGGCTGATGATTGTGGTCAAGATAGCGAAGTAGAGTATATTTCATGTTCTTCTGATTAAAATCACTCAAATTCAGGCATTGATTGGGATGACTTTGATGATTACTTGCCATGTTTCATTCCTTCAGAGCCAATAGGTAGGATGGAGAGTGAGCTAGCATAGACGACAAAGATACCAGCAGGGCCACAGCGAGAATGTCCCATGCAGATCTGGTAGCTTTCACTAAGACATTTCAGAACCCAGATTTGCCAGCTCCCAGTTGTCCAGAACTGAAGACCTTGCTGTAATCAATGAAGTACATATTCCTTACGGATGAGCCAGAGATGTTCCCAATCATCATCTTAGCGGATTTGATTGGAGATCAAGAATCTCATTTGATGGAGGTTCTTGAAAGAAACCGTAAGGCGATTTGATGGAGCGTAGCTAATCTCGAGGGAATAAGTTGAGCCCTGTGCTCCCACCATATCTATTTCGAAGAGGACGCCAAGCCATTGCGTGAGTTCCAGTGACAGCTGAACTCGAATTTTCGAGATGTGGTCACGAAGTAAATAGCGAAATGGTGGAGCGCAGATTTTATCTACCCCATCTCCAATTCAAAGTGGGTTAGTCCATTACATGTGGTACCCAAGAAGACAGGTATCACTGCAGTTGTGAGCAAGTCTGGAGAGGAGATAGCTAACTGGGTACCCACTTCTTGGAGGGTCTGTGTGGACCACAGATGATTGAATCAGGCCACCAAGAAGGATCATTTCCCGTTGCCATTTATTGATCATATTATTGAGAGGCTAGCTGAGAATAGTCATTATTATTCCCTTGATGGGTACTCCTGATACAACAAGGTTGCCATAGTGCCCAAAGACCAGGACAAAATGACATTCACCTGCCCGTTTCGGACGTATACTTTTAGATGGATGCCCTTTGGTTTATGTAATGCTCCGGCTACTTTCCAAAGGTGTATGCTTTCCATCTTTTTGAACATGGTGGGTGAATGTTTGGAGGTCTTCATGGATGACTTTTTGGTCTACAACGATGGGTTTGATGCTTGTCTTGACTGTCTAGACCACATACTCCAGTGCTGTATAGAGGTCCATCTTGTATTATCTTGGGAGAAGAGTCACTTCATGGTGACTCAAGGGACGGTGCTTAGCCATATCATCTCCAATAGGGGCATGGAGATCAATCTGGCCAAGGTGGATATCATCAAGAAACTCAATCCACTGTCTAATTTGCAACAATTGCGGTTTTTTCTGGGGCATGTCAGTTTCTAGTGACGATTCATTCATGATTTCAGTCGTATTGCCCGACCGCCTACAGATCTGCTGATGAAAGACATCGAGTTCATTGTAGATGATAAGTGTCTAGCATCATTCAAGACTCTTAAGGGATTAGCTGTCGAGGCTCCTATCCTTCAACCACCTGATTGGTCTCTCCCATTTGAGATCATGATGGATGCTTCAGATTGCCTTATGCCATTCGCTACGCTAGCTGGACTTTGGATGCCTCTTAGTGGAATTACACCGTGACTGAGAAGGAGATGCTAGCCTTAGTCTTTAGTTTGGACAAATTCGGATCTTATATTCTTGGATCTCGAGTGACTATATTTACAGATAACACCGCCATCCGATACCTCATGGAAAGGAAGGATGCCAAAGATAGATTGACCAGATGGATCCTTCTACTCCAGGAGTTTGACATAGAGATTAAGGATAAGCTGGAATTAAGAATGTGGTGGAGGATCACCTCTCCCGTTTAGAGAACATTGAGGATTCTGATCATATTGCACCTATTACAGAGACCTTCTCAGATGAGGTGATCCTTGCCATTGCCTTGCTTCCATGGAACGCTGACATTGTAAGCTATCTTGTCGCCAAGAATGTTCCACAAGGTTGGCCCAGATAGAGACTTGAGACTTTCCTTACGAAATCCAAGTCGTACCATTAGGAGGATCCCATCCTTTATCATGAAGGAGGGGATAGTCTCTGGCGTCGGTGCATTCCTCAGGAGGAGCACCACAACGTCCTCATATCTGCCACAAGCTTGAGGTAGGAGGATATCATTCTGGGAGGAGGATGACACCGAAAGTGCTCCAATCTGGCCTATGGTCGTCTACGCTCATCAAGGATTCTGATGAATTCGTGAATGGGTGTACTGACTATCAGAGGATGGGCACATGTGGACAACGTGTATGATGTTGATGCAACCCATTCACTTTTGTGAGGTTTTTGATGCATGGGGCATCAATTTAATGGGTCCATTCCCTAAGAGTCAAGGATTTGAGTGCATTCTGCTTGTTGTGGATTATGTGAGTCGTTGGGTTGAGGCCATCCCCACCTGAACTGCAGATGCTAAGACTGTATGCAAATTTTGAAGGAATAATATCATTTCATGGTTCGGGGTACCTAGAGTTCTGATATCATACGGGGGACTCACTTCATTAACGACAAGGTAAGGTCCCTTGCTAACGAGTTCAACATTGACCATCATGTTTCCACTTCATATCACCCTTAGACCAACGGTCTTGCAGAAGTATCGAACATGGAGATCAGGACTATATTGTAGAAGATCGTCCACCCAGACTGAAAGGATTGGTCACAGCTTTTGGACTTGGTCTTGTGGCCTATAGGACTTCCTCAAGACACCATTGGGTGCATCTCCCATTCATCTTGTTTATGGCAAACCATGCCATTTACCTGTGGAGATTAAGCACAAGTCACTATGGGTATTCACTGAGCTATTATTGAATCCCAAGAGTATAGAAGATCAGAGGATAGTAGAGTTTACAATCCCAGAGGAGTTAATAGATACAACCTTCTTGAGTAGACTACAATATAAGGAGAGAGTGAAGATATGACATGCTTCTCGAGCCATAAACAGTTTGAGCCAAACCAGAGTGTATGGCTATTCGATGCTAGATTGAGATTATTTCCAAGGAAGTTACAAAGCAAATCGAAGGGACCATACTTGATCCGAAAGGTGCACGACAACAGAAGCATTGATATATTAGAGTTGTCATCTGAATCCACCTTTAGAGTTAACGGTCAACGTCTAGAGTCATATCTAGATCATGATCCACTGATCGTTGACGTTGTATCTATTCATTTTGCATGAGATGTGGTCGTTGACTCAAATCATTTGCATCTCATGCCTGATTATCACTTCTCTTCTGCAGCGTGTATAGATCCAATTGTCCATATCATTCATTATGTTTGTCTAATATCCCATCTTCATCTTATGATTACGCTATACTTAGGGTGTGCTTTACCCTAAGTATGGGGGGTATCAAACTTATGATTATTCATTTGATTCTTTTTACCTCTGATTTGCTGCCTATACTTAGAGACACTTTATCCTAAGTATAGGGGAGGTAAACCTTGTACATCCTAACCCTCAATTTTTACTTGTGTACAGACTTCTATACTTAGTATTACTTGATCCTAAATATAGGGGGATCACCGACCTCTATTCATTTCAATCTTTTCATCGTTGTAGTATAGCCTTCTTTTCGCTTCCCAATACTCGGTATGAGTTATGTCTTCCTTTCATGACTCTTTGATCACTCTAAGGACATCGTCCGAGCTATGTATAGGGGGGTGTCGTATACATTGTATATATTTTAGCCATAACTAGTACTTTGTGTGAGTGTGTTAGTAAAATAAAATGGCTAAAATTCAAACCAAAAAGTCACAAATAAATTATTTTTTCTTGTACATAAATGTTTGTAAATAGGCTTTTTTTGTAAAAAACTATTTTTGTACAAATGTTTGTAAAAATGTTTTCATTGTAAAATGTTTGTTAAAATTTGTGTACCAAAATTATGTATAGAGCACAAAATTTTTGAAAAATGTTTGGAAAATAAAAGTTTGCAAAGATTTGTTTGTAAATGCTTGTAAATATTTTGCAAACTATCCCTTATTCCTGGTATTCAAAATTTTCATAAAAAAATGCATGTTTTGAAAAATTGCACAAAAAGAGTTTTGTACATATTTGGTTGTAGATTCTTCTGAATCATAGTTGACAATTAAACTAAGTCTGAAGCTAAATCGGAAACTAGAGCTTGGTTAAGACCTTAATCCACCTAACTTCAGAGGAACCTTATAGGATTTAGGGTTAAGACGTTTCAAGTCCATTAGCAACTTAATTCTTTGAGTCCACTAGGCTATGTTCACATATCATCTTGATGAGCCTAAGTAGAACACTTAACAACGCACACATGACTCTCAAATACAATGGCTTGACTTGGACATGCACCTTACACGTAACTCAACATGAATGAGGTGGTAAGGAGGCATAATTCTTTGGCTTGGGGTAGCATACGAGGGTAATACTTCTAGGAAGAACCTCTCGTCTTCCTCCAGGGAGGGATGTGCACCTCAACCTGGTCTAGTAGCATTGAGGTCTAAAGACATGAGTCTATGGGTTGCAATAATGCTTCAAAAGAGGGATACTCTACTGGCTCAAGAAGAAAAACTCCTTATGTACATGATGCACCATGTAAATATGTTGTATGTATGCACATCGAAAAAAAAGTGCAAAAGTATGAAAAATACCAAAAAAGGGGACATGCCTGATTGAAAATAAAATGCATGTTGGAGTGTATATAGTGAATAAGCAAAGCTTATGTATTCCACCTTCTCATCTCATGGAAGCTTGCAGCAGGAGACTGATGAATATCCATTCATCACTCTTTATTCTTATATTTTAGCTATAAAAACCTTTGCAAATGCATGTAGATATATGTAAATACAAATAATTACCAAAGTGCATGCATTGTGTAAAAACTAATAATTAGCATGTTTTTGTGCAAAAATAAAAGAATAAAGAATTAAAAGAAAAAGAGGGAGATATTTAGAATAAATATTGAGCAACCTAAACCCAAGGGAGGGCTCAGCATGGGCCTGACCGCATAAAAGCCAAAGTAGAGAGAGATAGGGAGCTCATGTGTGTACATATACCTGTAAATATAATAAAAACATTTTCCTCTAAAAATAAAATAAAATGGGCTTGTATATATTTGTAAATATTTGTAAATACAAAATCAAAATAAAAATAGAAAAATTAAAAAGAAAATAAAAATAACCTTCCTTGTACATATTCACCATGTACATAAGACCACACATATATTTATTTAGCCCTACAAATAAATAAATCAAAATCCCATAAAAAATGTATATATTCCATATTTCATGGTGTAAATAAATATAATAAAAACCATAAAAACAAAAATTAAATAAAAAGAACAAAAATAAAAACCAAAAAGAACAATGTATATATACCATGTATACAAATGTACATATCTATTTATTCTACCCTTGTAAATAAATAATAAAAATAAAATAAAAATAGCTTCTTATTCCTAATTTTATGCTATAAATAAATAAAATATAAAATGGGAATAAAAATGTACAAAAATAATTAATTAAAAATCAAAAATTAAAGATCCATATTGTGTATATACCTATGTATAGTACTATAATGTATATACCTTATTTTATATTTCAAAAAATTAATTAAAATTCACAAAAAAATAGTTTATAAATAAATAAACATTTTCATGTTTTAAGTTTTTCCTAATTCGGCCATTTATTATTTTATTTTGAATTTCTAAATATTTATGACATGGCCTGCTCTGATTGGTCCACGGGGGACGTTGACCCCCCGGTCAACTCCCCCCCTTAGACCACAGACCCGTGGATCCTTGCTCTTGACCCGACTTCGCCGATTTTTTCCAGCATGATCCGACTCCCATTAATCGAAACATCGGGCCCCAATTATCACTGATTCATCACTAACCCACGCCCGATCATCCACCTAGGGATCCGAGCCTCGCCGTGCCCTGCCCGACCTTTTCTTGTCGGACCCTCACTCGTATATAGTCCGAGCTCCGCCTCCATTTTCTCGCATCTTTGGATCGTTTCACTCCACCCTAGGACCTCCATAGCCACCGCGAGAGTGACAGCTTGCGTTCGGCAGTGTCGCAGCGAGGAGGGAGTGACCGGACCACTGATCTGGCGACTTTGCACCGCCGTGCGCCGCCCGGACGTGGTGCTCGAGCCTCGGGCACCGACGGCCCTCGAGGCTAGGACCTGGAGCTTCCCCAGCTCTTCCCCAGTCGATCTCATACAGTAGGTAGCCTTCTTTCCTTTTCTATTTATCTAATTTAGCTTTTCGCCCAAATCACCCCGTCGTCGACGAGCCCCGATTCCGACCACCCTAGCCCACCTTTCGACCATCAGAATCACCCATCACCTTAACCTTTCCCCCGCCCACCTTCTCCGCACAACCATTCAGCCCAGTTCGCAAAGGAACTGGGAATGGGGCTCCACCGCCGTCGCTTCACCGGAGCCCCCTCACCCCGACGCACAGCTCACCTCCACCACCGCTAACCGGGTTGAGGCACTTTGCCCTCGTCCCAAGAGCTTGTTGTCGTGCTTTGCAGGTCAAAGCGAGTCCATCTGAGGGCTCGACATTCTAGAGCAGCAGCTCAGCCTCCACCGGTGTCACCTAAGCTCTCTGGAGCTCCGTTGCATCATCGGAGGAGCCCATTAGATGCGGGAGGCCCAGGCACATCGTCTCCGATCTTCAGCAGCCTCCGAGGAGCTCCCCTGTACGCGCACGAGCCCGGCGAAACTCGCCGGCGCCGAGTTCATCGAGCATCCACCCCGACCGTCCGATCTCTCTCCAGCTACAGATTATGTGCGGACCGTCCGATCAGGGCTAAGAGGAGGCCCAGCAGCCACCGTCGGATCTCCACGTGGCCTCCTCTCAGCCCTCCATCCAGCGAAGGGAACCCAACACCTCTCGACCGTTGATCAGACACCTGGCGCGTCCCCAGCCGTTGGATTAGCACCGAGGAGTCCTTTGCTTAGTCGCGCCTCTTCTCCACCGCCAGATCTCCACGTGGCATGCATCCGACCATCGGCATATAATAAAGGGTAATTTACCCTTAGGCCCTCATCTTTTTAGTGTTAATATTTAGTCCTGTAAATATCAAGTTTAGTTGTTTTTATTTTGGACATATTGCATAGAGGACCCTGCTATTTGAGTTATTTGCTTTTCTACCCCTATGTGTGATGGACATGTGCATCGACACGTGAGCTTTAGTGTATTTGCAATTTTTATCCTGTGTTCTTGGCATGTTATTGTTTATATTTTTATAAATTGGAATGACACTTTGGTCCTCCCAGGCCAAAGTCACGTGTATCGTGCGTGGCCTTGGGGACATTTGCATTTTTGTCCCTACATTTTCCAGCCTTGTTATCCAAGGGGCCCAGAACTTAATTTAATTGCAGATAGGTCCATGTGCATTGTGCCTATGTTTTTGATTTTAATAAAATAGCAAACCTACTCCGAATTTGATGAAAATTGGAAACATGGCTCCTGCCATGGTGTAAATTTTTCTCTAAATTTTGGAGACATTTTTGACTCTTTTTACTATTTTTAAAAATTCAAAAACAAGCATTTTTCTTACTGTCTAGATAGAAAATTCACAAAAAAATATTGAAACAACTTTAAAAATTACAAAAAAATTAGATATTGTTTGTTTTGTGTTGTTTGATTTTCTAATTAGTTTTGGTCATTTTTAGATTTATAAAACCTATAAAAATTACAAAACACCTAAAAACCAGTAAAAATTATAATAATTAAAAGAAAAATAAAAAATTAATAAATCCAGTGCCTAATTTTTCCTTGTATTTTATACTTTACAGGAAAATTACCTTCAGACCTTGTTAGGGCCATTTTGCATTTTAATTTGGCCCTCCAAGTCTGACTGGACAGTGTTCTGCATTTTCAGCCTTGTTTGATTTTTATAAAATTCCCAAAAATCAGAAAATCACCAAAAATCAACCAAAAACAGTAAAAAATATAAAAAACATTAAAACATTTTTGTTTGAATTTTTGAGTGAATTTTGAGTAGTTAAATAATTAGGTGAAGTTCATTGTTTTACCATTTTCTTATTTTCTTAATTAATTTTAAATTCTAAAACATATAAAAATATTAAAAATCCACCAAAAAATATTTGTCTTTTATTTGTTTTTTATTTTCTGACTACTTCATAGGCCGCGAGGCCATTACGTGCTCCCTGAGTCCGACCCTGGTCGCTATACCAGGCTAATCTAATATCCAGGCTACTATTGAGTTTCTTTGTTTTTTACATTGTTTTGGTGGTCTGATCTCACATTTTCTTGACTGACCGAATTATCTCCGAGACCCGGGTTGCAACGACCCTTGATCTATTTTATTCACTCGAGTCTTGGTGAATTTTTCGGTCATCAGAATGGCGTCGTTGCCGGGGAGCACGGCTTAGTAGTCCGTTTTGATTTTCTTTTATTTTTGTTTTATTTTTCGCGGCTTTCCGCGGCTCTTTCTGAGTCTGTGGCTTTTTATTCTTCTTTTATTTTTGTTTTTTTATTTTATTTTGATTATCTTTTCTTTTGTTTTTGTTTTTGTTTTTATTTTTGCTTGTTTATTTTATTGCTACTTTTGCATATATACCCCTGTTTATTGTCCTGCCTTTAGTTGCTTTATTTTATTTGGTATTTGACACTTTGCTATTATCTTGAGAGGGCCCGAGGACCGAGGCGACGACTCTCGAGAAGCCGGCGCAACCACGGGATTCGGAGGCGGCTCCCTTCTGCACGAAGCCGCAGGGGAGCGTGAGAGAGTAGTTGGGTGAGAGAGGAGTAGATTAGACTTTATTTCTACCATTTGAATTGTTGTAATAACACAGGGACAACTCAGCAGGACTTAGACTCTCTCGGGTCTGTTTCGCCGAGCACTGATGTGCTCGGGGGACCCATTAGTTAATCAGTTTTCTTCGTGGCTTTTTACGCGGTTTTTTGTTTTTCGCTGCCTTTTCTGGTTTCTCGTGGTTTTCTCGAGCCCCTAGACTTAGGAATTTCTGTTGATTATGACGTAGCTAGTAGGATCCAAACACCTAATCTATCTGCTTGTGCCTATAGTTCGCTAATTGGACCTACAAATAAAAGATTAATAAAAATAGATGACTTGCTTCCTTCGAGCCTACATGCCGCAGCCTGCCCTGCCAAGCGCTGCTCTTGAACCCGATTTGTCGGGAGGAGGAGGGGTAGACCGAGACCGGACCCTTTGGATCGAAGGCTGGTGACCAGCTAGACGGTTCTTTTGAGTAGAAGTTGCTATTTAGGGACTCGATTTTCCGCTTGCACCATTTAGGTAGTTTTATTTCCTGTCTTTCAATTCTACGCGGATCATATTGCATGTAGACTGTTGGATTCAGGTACGCATTTCTTACTCTCCATGCATCATTGATTTCATCGCGCATCAGCTTTTTCATCTTCTCCCCCTGTTCTTGACTTAATAACCAGGAGAACCAAAAAATTCGTTAAGCATTTTTGTTTTTATTGAAAAATATTTAAAAATGAAAAACAATAAAATTTGGGACTGCTAACACTATCGACCCTACGACACCTCACTTAAGAAACTTGTCTTGGGGAGAGCAACCCCCTCATTGTCTGGTTTGATTGTGCGAGAGAGTGACCCCGAACACTAGGTAGAGCCCTCTGATACTCTTCTTGACTGATTACCAACTCTTTTTGTGCGGGACAGTCGGTTGGGAAAGTATCAAGTATCCCAACAGGTCATGTAATCGCTCTGATATCCTGACTGTTCACCAAAATAAAATTGACAAGATAATTGACCGAGCCTTTACGGTCTTCAACTCGCGTTGCGTTGGTGAATTGGGGGTTTGCTTGTGATCGTAGTTGTTTCCAGATCTCATCCGCCTTACTCGCCACATCAAGATGATGGGCAGACGATCTCTTAGGCAGCCTCTGGCTGTACCGCTTTCGGGCGCATCTACCCGCTCATCTAGGTTGGTTCGCGAGAGCCGAGACCAGCTCTCCGAACCCGAGTACGACTCCACCCTGTTCCCCCTCGACCCCCTTTCTTTCTGTTCCGAGAGACCAGTGCTAGAGGAGAGACTATCAGATTTATCGGCACCTGAGTATGGATCGTTTGATTTTGCAGAGACTATGGCCGGCAGTTCTGATGATCACACCAGAGGTCCGCAGCATGAGCATTTCGTTCTAGACCAGGGTGCGATCAACTCCACCCTGATCGCCTCCCTCGAGACAGTGCAGCAACAGTTGAGGGATCAGGGAGCATTCATGTTAGATATGAGGTGCGAGATGGAGCAGATGAGAGCAGAGCGAGAGCAGCGTAGAGACGGGTCGAGGAAACCCGATGAGGCCGCGACAGCAGCCGCAGCAGCCGCAGCAGCCGCAGCAGATTCACCGAGACCGATGCGGGAGTTACACAACCCCGGATCAACACTGATGCACCATTGGGTTGTTCTACCAGCTATCGTGGGGGACTTCAAGTTCCCCCTGAAGGATATGGAGAGATCCTCAAGCGCATCACGGAAGCGTGAGCGTCGTATCGGATACGACGAAGAACGACTAGTCGTACTAGTTGTTCGGTGCAGCGGAATTTAAAATTTTTATTCGATGAAACCACATGATCCAAGAACCATTCTCGGATCGTTTCATCGATAACCACAGAAAGTATAATGCAATACCTCTTGAAGCGTGGTTGATCGAGTCTCTAAGAGAAGAGACCTCCTGTCTCAAGTCCGATCGTTGTAGAGATCGCTTGCGAGCGCGGGGATGAACCGCGGTGTCCTCGCAATCCAAGAAGTTGATCCAAGCGCGGTTGCTCCTGATCTCGTCGCACGAGATCGAACGTCTCCTTCGCGGGCGAAGCACTCGAAGTAGACGGAGAACCGCAGAGCGTCGAAGCAGTAGCACGAAGGCGAGGGCGACGACGATTCCCTCCACTAGGGTGGACGGCCACCAAGAGGAAGAGGGAGAGAGGGCTATCGAGTATGAGAGAAAGAGAGAGAGAGTTTTGCTACAATAGCATGTGTAAAAAGAGAGCCAAGAGTGCCTCTCTATTTATAGGGTTTTGGGATCCATGGATCTCAATCCATGTGTCATATAGAATCAATGGTTGAGATTGATTTATGACAATCCAATGGTCAAGATTGTTGTTGGTAAAAGCCAACAACTTGTGATTTAATTTTGATTAAATATATTTGATAAATCAAATATATATTAATACAAAATTAAACCAACTAAATAAGGAGTGAAAAACCAATTGAGAGCCTCCTTCCCTATTGGGAGGAGTGGACGGCCACCAATTCCATAAAGGAATTGGTGCCGCCCCCCTCTTCCCATATGGGGAGGGCAATCCCATGGATTCCCATGGGATTGCATATCTCCTTGTTTTTCTCTCAACTTATTTTCCAACAATTTTATTCACCAAAAATAATTCTCAATTAATTTTGGGAATATTGCAATCTTGACATTGGAATATTGTGAATCACATTCACAACCCAAAACAAAATGTAATTTACATTTTCAATTAATTAGACAATGTGTATCCAATACACATTAACAATTAATCTACTAATATAAATTATTTTTAACTCTCTCTAATACATTATAAATCACATTTATAATATATTAGGAATAATTGGATATTACTATCCACATTATTCATATCCATAATAATTAAACCACATTTAATTATATTGGATAATTTCTAATACATCATGATAATTAAATCACATTTAATTATCAACTTCTCTTTGCTTAGATCTCATGGAATTGTTCTCAAACCATTTAAGAACAATGCTATTTCTCCTCAGATACTTGGAGATAAGGACAGGGCGATTGTATTGTTCCACGTATAGTGACTTGGATATTGAGATCACATCTCAAATCCAGATCCCAAGGACCTCTCATAGATGCTTGATTAAATCAAGACCGTAAACCTAATCTTCTCATTGCATCTGAATCTCATTCAGATCAATGTCCAGTACATGGACTAAGATTAGGTCACTTCTCTCATGAGAGGAGTCACTAAAATCCAGACCTGTTTCATCACTCCCTCGGAATGGAAGCGTCATGGATATACAATCGTTTATGATCAAATCACCCTTCAGGTATTCCTAATACCTGCACATCCTGCATACTGGAAGACTCTTGATCATCATGAAGATAAAGATCACTTTTACACTGTCATCTTCATAGTCTGATCATTAAGTTTCTCAATCTTGGTCCTTGGGATATGGTACAGATCATATGCTTTCACAAAGCATATATCTTACCTTCAAATTCATATCATGCTTCTAAAGCATGATGACCATGCATGGAATTTGGTCAATCCCAATACCTCATGAGTGAGCTCATGTCTCCCGGTTCACAAGTGAACCTGTATGATCCCTTTGAGAGATCATATTATTCATATGCCCTTACATGCACACCAGCTCGCCGGTGTATAGACCTTGATTAGGTCATCAACCTATTGGTCTGCCAAATGTACATGCTCAGACATATAGTAATATATCTGTCTCTGGTCAGAGGATGTTTGCCTGTGATGTGACAGTATTCATCATAGGTCTTTGGTTATCTCGATCTCGTTAAGTCAACTCATTGACTCAACTAATCTGATACCTCCGAATCAATATTCCTATGCAGAGGACCTGCATCAAGAGGTCGATCAGATATCAGTCTAATGAGATGGGATTGCCATCTCCCACTCAGACTGGAGATCACTACTTGTTAATCATTGATGATGCTTGATGAATCCTCTATCTAACTCCTTAGATATTCATCCAAGCATCAGCCTCTATGATTCAATCATTGAATCAACAGCTGTATGATTATCAAGTTGGCCATGGTACGTAACCCTTATTGTACAGAGGGACCTTATAGTGCATTCATTCATTCAATATCAGAAAGGGAGTGAAACAAAATCAATAACTTTTATTGATGAATCATTTATTACAATAACATTTATTGTAGGAATGGTTCGCCTCGGGCTCACATTGCTAACAATCTCCCACTAGCCCTCAGAACCATTCAGGAACAAGCCTTAAACCCATACTCATTACATGCTGGTCAAAAACCTTCTGTGTCAGAGGTTTGGTAAGAGGATCAGCAACGTTGTCGGCGGAGGCCACCTTGGTGATGATGATATCACCACGCTTTTGAATCTCCCGAATGATGTGGCATTTCCTTTCTACGTGCTTGCTCTTCTGATGCCATCTGGGTTCCTTCGCCTGGGCAATGGCTCCCGTGTTATCACAGAGTAGCGGGATGGGAGTATCGGAGGAAACTACGCCAAGCTCCTGGACGAACTTGCGCAACCACACCGCCTCCTTTGCAGCATCCGATGCGGCAATGTATTCGGCTTCTGTTGTTGAATCTGCCGTAGTGTCCTGCTTCTTGCTTCTCCAGCTCACAGCACCACCGTTCAACAGGAACACAAACCCTGATGTCGACTTTCGATCATCAATATCCGATTGGAAGTCAGAATCTGTATATCCCAAGACTTGGAGATCACCATCTCCATAGACCAAGATGTAATCTTGCGTCCGTCTTAGATATTTGAATATGTTTTTTACTGCATTACAGTGTTGTTCTCCATAGCAGGATTGGTAACAACTTACTACTCCCACTGCATGGCAGATATCTGGCCTGGTACACATCATGGCATACATTAAGCTTCCTACGGCTGATGCATAAGGACATCCAGCCATGGCCTTCTTTTCCTCAACAGTTTGAGGAGCCATTCCTTTAGACAGGTGGATACCATGTCTCAAGGGTAGGAATCCTTTCTTGGAACTATCCATACGGAATCGTTCAAGAATTTTCTTAATGTATCCTTGTTGTGACAATCCCAATATCCTCTTCTCTCGGTTTCTGAACAACTTCAGACCCAAGATGTAAGAGGCTTCTCCAAGATCTTTCATCTCAAAGGTATGGGACAGCCAAATCTTCACACTGGTCATCATCCCTGTATCATTCCCAATGATAAGGATGTCATCTACGTAAAGCACGATGAACACAATGGCGCTCCCACTAAGCTTCTTGTACACACAAGGTTCATCAGGATTCTGCACAAAATCATAACTCTTTATGGTTTCGTCAAATCTGATGTTCCAGCTACGAGAAGCTTGCTTGAGCCCATAGATGGATTTCTTCAGCTTGCATACTTTGCCATCCTCAGTCATGAAGCCCTGGGGCTGCTCCATGTAGATATCCTCCTCGAGGTATCCATTGAGGAAAGCCGTCTTGACGTCCATCTGCCAGATGTCGTAGTCAAGATATGCAGCTATAGCCAGCAGTGCCCTGATGGATTTAAGCATAGCCACAGGAGAGAATGTCTCATCGTAATCGATGCCTTCTCTCTGTGTGTAGCCCTTGGCTACGAGCCGTGCCTTGAAAGTCTCTACTTTCCCATCAGGTCCCCTCTTTCTCTTGAAGATCCATTTGCACCCAATGGGTTTTACCCCTTTAGGTGGATCCTCTAGGGTCCATACACCATTCTTATGCATGGAGTCAATTTCTGACTTCATTGCTAGCATCCATCTATCCATGTCATGATCCGCGAGTGCTTCATCAAATGAAGTAGAATCACAGTCAGTTTCACCTGACACATGGAATCCATACCTTTCAGGTGGTGCAACCACCCTCGAACTCCTTCGAAGAGGTATGGGTGTATCATCTTTATTTACTTCTTCAGTTTCTGGTTCAGGAAGCTCAGAATCCTCAGGAGATTCAATGAGTTCCTTTACTTCATATTTATCTTGACCCTTAAGGAAATCATTCTCCAGAAATTTCACATCTCTAGAAACAAAAACCTTCTGAGTCTCAGGGTCATAGAGTTGGTATCCAATACCATCTCTAACATACCCTATGAAGTAACACTCACGAGAGCAAAATTCTAGCTTGCTTGCATCCACATTCTTTGCATGGACCAAGCATCCCCAAACCCTCAAGTGATTAACACTAGGTTTGGTTCCATACCAGAGCTCATGAGGAGTCTTAGGTACAGATTTACTAGGAATCTTATTTAGGATATATATTGCAGTCTCTACTGCATATCCCCAGAAACTAAGTGGTAAATGTGCTTTGCTCATCATTGAACGAACCATATCCATGATGGTTCTGTTGCGTCTTTCAGCAACACCATTAAGTTGGGGAGTTCCAGGAGGAGTGAGATTGGATATAATTCCATTCTCTTTAAGGTATTCCTTAAATTCATCTGATAGGTACTCGCCACCTCGATCAGATCGAATTCGTTTGATCTTCCTATTTGTTTGGTTCTCAACCAAAGCCTTGAATTCTTTGAACTTTTCAAAGGTTTCAGACTTATGACGTAATAGGAAGATAAACCCGTATTGCGAATGGTCATCAATAAACGTCAAATAGTATCGATATCCATTTCGGGTCGCGGTACTGAAGGGACCGCATACATCAGTATGTATTAGGTCAATAATACCTTCGCATCTTGTAACCTTGTTACGAAAAGGCATCCTGGTCATTTTTCCTTGAATGCAATTCTTGCAAGTAGGCAAAGGTTGAACCTGTAGAAAATCTAAAGGTCCATCCTTAATTAATCTATTGATCTTATCAACAGACAAATGACCAAGCCTTTGATGCCAAATCTCATTTGAGAGATTTTCATTCTCCCTGGATCTTTTAGGGTTTTTATTAGTGCTTGTAACATTCATAACACATTTATCAATGCACAATTCATAGAGTCCTCCAGAAGTCAAAATACCATCTGCAATATATTTATCATAACGGTTTATGACTAATTTATTACAGAACAGGAATGAATACCCACTTCTAACTAACTTAGATACAGATATTAGATTCCTTCTGACTTCAGGTACGTAAAGACACTCTTTAAGTACTAGGACTCTACCACTAGATAATGATAGTTGACAAGTCCCGACGGCGAATGCTGCAACACTTGCATCAGATCCCATCTGGATGACTATCTCCCCTTCTTCAAGCTTTCTAGTTTCCTGAAACAAATGCAACAAATTGCATACATGAACAGAAGCACCAGAATCAACTACCCAACTTCCTTCTCGTCCAACGAGAAAGCTGGTTTCAATGATAAAAGTAGATTTCATACCTGCTGGGGCTTTACCTTTGTCGACGGACTTCAGGTAATCTGGGCAATTACGCTTCCAGTGCCCCGGCTTCTTGCAGTGGTGACAGACGTCGGTTTTCTTTGACGCCATTAAAGTGGATGCATTGGAAGATGAGGCAACACTTTGTCCCTTCTTCTTTCTCTTCTGGGCCGGGCCCTTCCGAGAACCTTGCTTCCGACCGCGCTTCCCTTTGACCTGTGCAACCATTGCAGTGCCAGAGGGACCATCTTTCTTCATTACGTCTTCTGCAGACTTTAACGCAGCAAGAAGCCCAGCATTTGTCAGTTCCAACTTATTCATGTGGAATGACACTACAAAGTTATTGAAAGATTTGGGCAATGACAGCAGAATGAAATCAGATTGCATGTCTGCATCCATCGTCGCCCCCAGAGTCGCAAGCTCTGACAAGTACCCAAACATTTTGAGTACTTGATCGCGGACCGAGGTCCCTTCCTGCATCTTGCAGCGAAGAAGATCTTTCATAACATTGTACCGCTGGGTGCGGTTAATGTCACCAAACATATCCTTTAGATTCTGCATGATATCCTGGCAAGTACTCATCTCCACATGTTGCTTCTGAAGAACATTGGAGAGAGAACCCAAGATATAGCATCTAGCCAAGACATGATCTTCATCATACTTGTCATTATATGCTTTGTCTTCCTTAGATTTAGGGTTTTCAAGTTTGTTTTCATGGAGCACATAACTGATGCGCTCTGCCGAAAGCACAAGCTCCAAATTACGGATCCAATCCGAGTAATTTGGTCCGGTCAATTGGTTGACCTCCAGAAGCCTGTTCAGTGGGTTCATGGCCTTCATTTTCTGAAATTGAGAATGCACTATATTAGAACATATAATCATATATTCAATTTAATTTTATTTGATTAAGGCATTTTAAATCAAATTAGTCTTGCTATGTCAACTATGAAAGTTTATTCCCTTATTCACTTTCAAAGTAGGAGATATACTTACCGATATATATCAAGCAAGAACTGGGATCTCCTCTTTATCTTTGTTACATCCCAATAATATGAGAAACTGTAACTCCAATAAAGAGAAGCGGGAACACATTCCGCCTTGCAAGTCCAACTTGCATTCCCAATTCGGTCTTTAATACCCAGGCCCACCACCCCTAAGGTGATGTTGACCTGTCATTAATTGAACCAACCGTCAACAGGATTAGAACTCGCTATACGCAATCCAATATCGCCCCAATAATATGAGGATCCGATATTGGGGTCACTACGCATACGGCCTTACTCTTTCGAGAAGCAAAGAGTCCGATCCAGATGCGCTTGTATATAGGATCTGTCACTACGTACAGGCGTCTCCTATATACAATCCCTGGCGACGGAAACCCTTCGCCTTGACGGGAGACCATGGATGTCACTTATGTGATCCTCCACCTCTTATTCAAATTCAATTAATTACTATGAATCACATTCATATAATTAATTCTTCCAAGGGAATTATTAACTCTAATCATATTAGAGTATTCTCAATTGGATATAATTAACTTAATCATATTAAATTAATTATCAATCCAATTTAATCAATCAAACTTAATTTTATGCTTGAATATACATATATGATATTATTCTCAAAGTACGTATTAATTCGAAATTTAATAATTAGAAAAATACATCATAATCCCTCGGACATTATCCCGGCCCTACCCGCTGTCATGGCCAGTACCGACGGGAGTGGGGCGGACCACATACGTTGCAACCCGCTGACCCAGCGATCCCCGACTAGACACCATATCCACCTCGGGAAAGGATAATGCCAAATTGATTATTTTGTACTTGAGATGATCATCGGTTCTTCAACCGAAATTATACCATATAGTAATCAAAACAATTTTGATTTTAAGGAAATTTGCTAGGCAAATTCCCATGTCCTATTCAAGCAAGAAGTTTGATGATTGCAATTCCAATTAAGGTTTAGATCAAATCTAATCAACTAATTGGTTGGGGCCAAGTCAATTAGGCAAATAATCATGTTTCAATATTTCATAAATATTTTTCAAGATTATTTCACGAAATTAACAATTAATTTCTCTAATTGACAATCACTTGGTTCTAGATTAGGAAAGCAATTTCAGCAGTGACCCCTACTTACTAAAATTGACATATCTCAATCATATTAAATCCAAATTAAGCAAAGTCAATTTCTAAAGTTTGCTAATTTGATTTAGGACAGAACCTAAGTGATGTTTCACGCATTTCATGGCAAGTCTAAACAGTAATTATCATTTTAATCACGTTCAGATTCACAGTTCCCGCAACAGTGCATACATGTCCATTAAAACGACCATATCTCGAGCATACGAAATCCGATTTACGCAAACTCAGATCCTATGGTTTCCTTATTTAATGGGGAACATAATCCAAGTATAAAATTCGTGTTTAAACAATTTAAACAGTGCCGAATTTATTTACTAAACAGATCTGCGAAATCAAATGTGATGAAAACTTTCGCGACCTAAACGAACCCAAGTCGTCCTTGGTTAACGAATCACTATTCGAAACCGTCAACCTGGCTCTGATACCACTTGAAGGATATGGAGAGATCCTCAAGCGCATCACGGAAGCGTGAGCGTCGTATCGGATACGACGAAGAACGACTAGTCGTACTAGTTGTTCGGTGCAGCGGAATTTAAAATTTTTATTCGATGAAACCACATGATCCAAGAACCATTCTCGGATCGTTTCATCTATAACCACAGCAAGTATAATGCAATACCTCTTGAAGCATGGTTGATCGAGTCTCTAAGAGAAGAGACCTCCTGTCTCAAGTCCGATCGTCGGAGAGATCGCTTGCGAGCGCGGGGATGAACCGCGGTGTCCTCGCAATCCAAGAAGTTGATCCAAGCGCGGTTGCTCCTGATCTCGTCGCACGAGATCGAACGTCTCCTTCGCGGGCGAAGCACTCGAAGTAGACGGAGAACCGCAGAGCGTCGAAGCAGTAGCACGAAGGCGAGGGCGATGACGATTCCCTCCACTAGGGTGGACGGCCACCAAGAGGAAGAGGGAGAGAGGGCTGTCGAGTATGAGAGAAAGAGAGAGAGAGAGTTTTGCTACAATAGCATGTGTAAAAAGAGAGCCAAGAGTGCCTCTCTATTTATAGGGTTTTGGGATCCATGGATCTCAATCCATGTGTCATATAGAATCAATGGTTGAGATTGATTTATGACAATCCAATGGTCAAGATTGTCGTTGGTAAAAGCCAACAACTTGTGATTTAATTTTGATTAAATATATTTGATAAATCAAATATATATTAATACCAAATTAAACCAACTAAATAAGGAGTGAAAAACCAATTGAGAGCCTCCTTCCCTATTGGGAGGAGTGGACGGCCACCAATTCCATAAAGGAATTGGTGCCGCCCCCCTCTTCCCATATGGGGAGGGCAATCCCATGGATTCCCATGGGATTGCATATCTCCTTGTTTTTCTCTCAACTTATTTTCCAACAATTTTATTCACCAAAAATAATTCTCAATTAATTTTGGGAATATTGCAATCTTGACATTGGAATATTGTGAATCACATTCACAACCCAAAACAAAATGTAATTTACATTTTCAATTAATTAGACAATGTGTATCCAATACACATTAATAATTAATCTACTAATATAAATTATTTTTAAATCTCTCTAATACATTATGAATCACATTTATAATATATTAGGAATAATTGGATATTACTATCCACATAATTCATATCCATAATAATTAAACCACGTTTAATTATATTGGATAATTTCTCATACATCATGATAATTAAATCACATTTAATTATCAACTTCTCTTTGCTTAGATCTCATGGAATTGTTCTCGAACCATTTAAGAACAATGCTATTTCTCCTCAGATACTTGGAGATAAGGACAGGGCGATTGTATTGTTCCACGTATAGTGACTTGGATATTGAGATCACATCTCAAATCCAGATCCCATGGACCTCTCATAGATGCTTGATTAAATCAAGACCGTAAACCTAATCTTCACATTGCATCTAAATCTCATTCAGATCAATGTCCAGTACATGGACTAAGATTAGGTCACTTCTCTCATGAGAGGAGTCACTAAAATCCAGACCTGTTTCATCACTCCCTTGGAATGGAAGCGTCATGGATATACAATCGTTTATGATCAAATCACCCTTCAGGTATTCCTAATACCTGCACATCCTACATACTGGAAGACTCTTGATCATCATGAAGATAAAGATCACTTTTACACTGTCATCTTCATAGTCTGATCATTAAGTTTCTCAATCTTGGTCCTTGGGATATGGTACCGATCATATGCTTTCACAAAGCATATATCTTACCTTCAAATTCATATCATGCTTCAAAAGCATGATGACCATGCATGGAATTTGGTCAATCCCAATACCTCATGAGTGAGCTCATGTCTCCCGGTTCACAAGTGAACCTGTATGATCCCTTTGAGAGATCATATTATTCATATGCCCTTACATGCACACCAGCTCGCCGGTGTATAGACCTTGATTAGGTCATCAACCTATTGGTGTGCCAAATGTACATGCTCAGACATATAGTAATATATCTGTCTCTGGTCAGAGGATGTTTGCCTGTGATGTGACAGTATTCATCATAGGTCTTTGGTTATCTCGATCTCGTTAAGTCAACTCATTGACTCAACTAATCTGATACCTCCGAATCAATATTCCTATGCAGAGGACCTGCATCAAGAGGTCGATCAGATATCAGTCTAATGAGATGGGATTGCCATCTCTCACTCAGACTGGAGATCACTACTTGTTAATCATTGATGATGCTTGATGAGTCCTCTATCTAACTCCTTAGATATTCATCCAAGCATCAGCCTCTATGATTCAATCATTGAATCAACAGCTGTATGATTATCAAGTTGGCCATGGTACATAACCCTTATTGTACAGAGGGACCTTATAGTGCATTCATTCATTCAATATCAGAAAGGGAGTGAAACAAAATCAATAACTTTTATTGATGAATCATTTATTACAATAACATTTATTGTAGGAATGGTTCGCCTCGGGCTCACATTGCTAACACCCCCCGAACACCTTGCAGCTCCTCCCCCGTTTCCATGGGCTCGCCACAGAGGAGCCCCATCTCCACCTCCAGGAGTTTCTGATGATCTGCAGCACCGTCCACGACCGTCAGGTAGACCAGGATACCATCAGGATGATTGCCTTTCCCTTCTCCTTAGCTGACGGAGAAGCCACCTGGCTGAAGCATTTGGGGAAGTTCGTCTACACCTGGGAGCAACTCCACACCGAGTACTTGCATAAGTACTATGCACTCGGACAGACGAACGCCGCTAGAGCCCTGATCAGCAACTTCTCCATGCTCCCCAACGAGCAGTTTCACGAGGCATGGGAGAGGTTTCGAGAGCTGACCGACAGATGCCCGCACCACGACATTTCGAAGCCAAACCTTCTCCAGAGCTTTTTCAGCGGGCTGACACCAGAGCTTTAGGGCTTGGTGAACGCTTCTTGTAGCGGGTCTTACTTCGCCAAGGATCACGATCAGGTATGGGCCATCTACGAGGAGATGGCCGAGAACTATATGGTGATGTCCCAAACCCGATTGTACACTCAGGGAAGATCCCAGCAGCCACAGACCGTACAGTACCAGAGGATAGCACGGGTCGACGTCGATCCTTCCAGTTCGTCCGCGGTAGCAGTAGCACAGGTCGAGTCATCAGCCGCAGACATGGGGATTATCAGCGAGAAGCTGGACCGGATGGAGATCATAGAGAAGAAGCAGTGCCAGGGCATCACGCAGATGGAGCAGATGGCACAGACTTTGAGTGACCTGAAGACACAGCTCATGTGTCTCCAGGAGGCGATCCGAGTAGCAGCAGCAGCCAGTCCCAGCACTCCAGCTCCCACCAGCAGCCTAGACAGGTTCACCTTGTATAGGCGAAGCTGTACCAGCAGCCACAGCCCACCTACCAGTCACCGCCATCTCCAGACATGCAGATGGTCGTATAACAGCCGGATCAGCCTCTGGCAGTGCTCCCGCCACCCCAGTACGATGTAGAGCCGTTGATGGATGTCAACGGGATTTGGTACGACCACCCCCAGTCCGGTATCCGACGCAACCATCCCGGATTCCGTTGGGGGACCGGAGGTACCCAGCCCCAGCAGCAGTCGTCAGGTCAGGGTGGTCAGTACGGCCATCAGAGGGATCACCAGCAGCAGCAGCCCCCAGTGTATCCACAGCAGCAGCAGCAGTCACAGTATGGTCCTCGTCCCTATCAGCAGGGACAGTCTTGGAGGCGTGATCGGCCTCACCAGCCGCAGCATCAGCCACATTCTTACCCCTCTCAGCCACAGCACCAGTTCTAGCAGCCTTACTACTAGAGAGGCTACCCGTCGGGTTCTCATGAGAGCCCCGCCTTGGATGATATAGCCTGCCTTCTCACAGATCAGCAGGCTACCTTTCGACAGGAGATGGATGAGTTCCACCAGGAGATGCGGGACATCGTGAGAGGGAAGGCCGCCATCCCTGCCCAGATTGAGCCGAATCCCAACAACCTGAAGAGGAAATCTGAGCAGGTAGCTTGTACTGAGTATGCCACTCCGAGTGATACTTTTGGTGATATGTCTGCATATCTTTTTGATACTGATTTTGTCACACTTAGGAGCGGTAGGATGCCAGCAGGCGGCGACTCGTCTGAGCGACACCCTGAGGATACATCCAGAGCGCCAAGAGAGGAGGAGAGCGGTACTGAGGCCGCTAGAGATGATGACGGTGGTACTGATGCCACCATGGATGCTGATCCCACCGGTGATACTGAAGCCGCCGTTTCACCAGTTGGAGGAGGTGCTATTGAAGCCACCCATGTTGCCGAGCCAGAGTGCGGTACTGAGGCCGCCCGTCTACCAGCCGATGGTGGTGCTGATGCCACCAAGTCTTCTGAGATTCCTGTTGTTTTTCCTGTTACTGATGTATCTCGGAACACTTCTGTGAATAAAGGAAAGGGTTTATTTTCTTCTGGTCCCAATGTCGTGCATGATGTATGTGTGGATCCGGTCGTCGAACCGTCTCGACCCTTTCCTAGTCCTTCATCTGAGAAGGACCCTGTGATCCCCTTCCCTAGAGCCCTTCAGATGGGGAAGGGGAAGATAAATGAAAATCCCAAAAAGAGAGAGCAGGAAGAGTTCAGCCAGCAGATGATAGATCGTTTCCATATTCAGCTGACTGTTCAGGAGGCTTTGCAGCACATCCCTCTTCTTAAGTGATCTCTTAGAGACAGGACTACAGTCAGGAGGAAGAGGAGAAACCACCACTCAGAGATTCATATGCTGACGAGAGCCACTTGTTTCGCGATCCAGAACCGTCTGCCGGCCAAGAGGCCAGATTCAGGAGCCCCATATGTCAGATGCCATATCAGTGAGCAGAGGTTCGACCGCACTCTATTAGATAGCGGATCGTCGATCAACCTCCTTCCGGCAGCCCTTCTCGACCGCTTCGAGTTGGGCACTCTTAGACAGAGCAGGACAATCCTTCAGTTTGCTAATCGATCTGTCAAGAGGCCGAAGGGGTTGTTGTGAGATGTTGTCGTCACGATTCAGGGCCTGCAATTCCCCGTGGACTTTGTAGTGTTGGACATGGAGATCCCTGATTCAGTGACCGATACCCCCATCATTCTCAGTCGTCCGTTCTTGGCCACAGCTAAGGCGGTGACTGACCATGAGAGCGGGAAGGTATACTTTCGCGTCGAGGGCGAAAGTGTACAAATAGAGACGGTCGAGGACAACCGAGAAAGAGACGGATCATGCTCAGAGACCACTTCAGACACTGAGCAGCTGACAGATGCAGGGCTAGGCATCCACCAGGACTGTGACTTTGTGATCACAGACGATGAGGCAGTTTGGGCAGACCCAGATGCACAAGCCATCCTCTCACATTCAGAGTCCGCTGATGCAGAGACGCCAGCAGAGGAGAGCTTGGAGAGCACATTCCTGGTTCAGGATACATTTGAGGCGGCAGAGCCGGTTCTCGACCGCGAGACTGATTGTCGTGATGATGGTGGTACTGATGCCACCTTGGATGATACAGATCCCTCGGAGTCAGATTCTGATTGGGCAGATTGTGATGATTATATGCCATACCTGACTTCCACTGAGCCTGCAGCTAGGGAGGAGGTAGATGCCGAGCAGTGCAGAGACAGTTTATCAGGGCAGCCTTCTCCAGTTTCTGAGAGTGACAGAGAGTTTCAGTTCTCCCATGCAGATTTGGCAGCATTCACGCAGACTTTTCAGAGGCCGGATCCACCAGCACCCAGTTGTCCAGAGCTGAAGCCGCTTCCTACGTCGCTGAAGTACAGGTTCCTTGCGGGTGAGCATGAGATGTACCCAGTCATTATCTCCGCCGATTTGACTGGAGAGCAGGAATCCCGTCTGATGGGGTTTCTTGAAAAGAACCGCAAGGAGATAGGATGGAGCGTAGCAGATCTCCAGGGGGTAAGTCCGGCCCTGTGCTCCCACCATATCTATCTCGAGGATGAGGCGAAGCCGTCGCGTAAGTTCCAGCGGCGTCTGAACCCGAATCTGAGAGAGGTTGTCATGAAGGAGATTTCGAAATGGTGGAGTGCCTATTTTATCTACCCCATCTCCGACTCCAAGTCGGTCAGCCCTTTACATGTGGTGCCCAAGAAGACAGGCATCACTACAGTGGTCAGTGAGTCTGGAGAGGAGATTGCTACACGGGTAACCAATTCTTGGCGGGTCTGCGTTGATTACAGGAGACTCAACCAGGCCACCAAGAAAGATCATTTCCCCCTGCCCTTTATAGATCAGATCATTGAGAGACTGGCAGGGAAGATCCACTACTGTTTTCTGGATGGGTACTCGGGCTACAACCAGGTGGCCATCACTCCCGAGGAACAGGACAAGACTACCTTTACATGTCCCTTCGGCACATACGCCTTCCGATGCATGCCATTCGGGCTATGCAATGCCCCTGTGACCTTTCAGAGATGCATGTTGTCGATCTTTTCGGACATGGTAGGGGAGTGCTTGGAGGTATTCATGGATGATTTCTCGGTTTACGGTGACGGATTCAACTCCTGTCTTGACTGCCTAGACTGAGTACTTCAGCAATGTATAGAGGTTCACTTGGTGTTATCTTGGAAGAAGAGTCACTTCATGGTGACTCAAGGGATGGTGCTTGGCCATATCATCTCCAACAGGGGCATCGAGGTTGATCCGGCCAAGGTAGATGTCATTAGAAAACTCGCATCGCCATCCAATTTACGACAGTTACGGTAATTTCTGGGGCATGTCGGTTTCTGCCGACGATTCATTCATGATTTCAGTAGGATTGCCCAACCGTTGACTGATCTGCTGACGAAAGACACTGAGTTCCTTGTCGATGACAAGTGTCTTTCGTCGTTCGAGACTCTCAAGCAGTGTGTTGTTGAGGCTCCTGTTCTCCAGCCGCTTGATTGGTCTCTCCCATTCGAGATCATGACGGATGGCTCCGATTTTGCCGTGGGGGCCTTGCTGGGACAGAGGAGGGATGGAGTGCCATTTGCTATCCACTACGCTAGCCGCACATTAGATTCCACGTAGCGGAACTACACAATCACAGAGAAGGAGATGCTAGCCGTAGTTTTCGCCCTAGATAAGTTCAGATCGTACATTATTGGATCTAGAGTGACCCTATTTACTGATCATACCGCCATCAGATACCTCATGGCGAAGAAGGATGCCAAGGCCAGACTGACTAGATGGATCCTTCTACTCCAGGAGTTCGACATTGAGATCAAGGATAAGCCTGGAGTCAAGAATGTGGTGGCGGATCATCTCTCCGATTAGAGCATCTTGAGGATTCTGAGCAGATCGATCCTATTTGTGAGACCTTCCCAGATGAGGCGATCCTTGCTATCGCCTCTCTCCCATGGTATGCTGATATTGTGAACTTTCTTGTTGCTAAGAAAATTCCACAAGATTGGCCCAGGCAGAGGCTTGAGACCTTCCTCGCTAAGGCCACGTCCTACCACTGGGAGGATCCCATCCTTTACCACGAAGGAGGGGATAGCGTCTGGCGTAGGTGCATTCCTCAAGAGGAGCACCATAGCGTCCTCACTTACTGCCACAAGCTTGAGGCAGGAGGACATCACTCTGGGAGGAGAATGGCACAGAAAGTGCTCCAATCTGGCTTGTGGTGGCCTACCCTCTTCAAGGACTCTGATGAGTTCATGAAGAGGTGTACTAACTGTCAGAGGATGGGCACTTGTGGACAGCGTGATATGATGCCGATGCAACCCATTCACTTCTGTGAGGTTTTTGACGCATGGGGCATCGATTTCATGGGTCCATTCCCTAAGAGTCAGGGATTTGAGTACATTCTGTTGGTTGTTGATTATGTGAGTCGTTGGGTTGAGGCCATCCCCGCCCGAACCGCTGATGCCAGGATAGTTTGCAGATTTTTGAGGAAGCACATCATCACGCGGTTCGGGGTCCCTCGAGTGTTGATTTCTGACGGGGGGTCTCATTTCATCAACAACCAGGTGAAGGCCCTTGCTAGCGAGTTCGGCATATACCATTGAGTTGCCACTCCATACCATCCACAGACGAATGGTCTAGCCGAGGTGTCGAACAGGGAGATAAAGACTATTTTGTAGAAAGTCGTCTGCCCTGACCGAAAGGATTGGTCACAGCTTTTGGACTCGGTCTTGTGGGCATACAGGACGTCTTTCAAGACACCTTTGGGCACATCTCCCTTTCGCCTCGTATATGGCAAGCCATGCTATTTACCTATTGAGCTGAGACACAGGTCACGTTGGGCAGTCACGGATATTCTTATGGATCCAGATAGTGTAGGAAACCATAGGAGGACAGAGTTAGCAGCCTTGGAGGAGCTTAGAGATACCGCCTTCTCAAACAGCCTACAGTACAAGGAGAGAGTGAAGGAGTGGCATGATTCTCACATCAGCCACAAGCATTTTGAGCCTGGACAGAGAGTATGGCTGTTTGATGCTAGGATTCATCTATTTCCAGGGAATCTACAGAGCAAATGGAAGGGCCCATATCTAGTGAGGAAGGTACACGACAACGGTAGCATTGACATATCTGAGTTGTCTTCTGAGAGTACCTTTCGAGTGAACGGCCAGCGGCTCAAGCCATTTCTAGATCATGAGCCGCGGGTCGTTGATGTTGCCCCTATTCATTTTACGTGAGATGTGGTCTTTTGACTCACATCTATTGCATCTCACACCTGATTATCACTGTTCTTGCGACTTGTATAGATCCAGATGTCCATATCATTACATTCTTTAGTCCCACATCCCTTTCTTCATCTTTTGAGTATGCTATACTTAGGGTGTACTTTACCCTAAGTATAGGGGGGATGTAGGACCTTTGGGTATTTCTTTTGATTCATTTTACCCATGTTTTTGCTTCCTATACTTAGGGATATTTTACCCTAAGTATGGGGGGGTAGACCCTGTACAATCTCCACTCGGTTTTCCCTTTATGTACAGCCTGCTATACTTAGGATTATTTGATCCTAAGTATAGGGGGAAAAGCCGAGACTCTCTTGATTTTCTATTCATCAATTCTTCTTTAGATATAGCCTTCCTTTTCACTTCCCTATACTAAGCACGAGTTATGTCTTCTTCATCGCTCTTGACTCTGAGGACGTCGTTCGAGCTAAGTATAGGAAGGTGTGTATATATTTCATATATACTTTAACCATAACTCGTACTTTGTGTGAGTGTGTTAATAAATAAAATTGGCTAAAAACCTAAAATTCATAAAAATTAAAATTTTTCCCTGTAAATAATCATTCTTTTATTTGCACATACATAGCTAGTGTACAAAATTATTTTTGTAAAAATGTTTTCAAAATCTCTTTGTCTAAAGTTTGTGTAAATATGTGCATATAAAAATTATGTATATAGTACAAAATTTTTCCAAAATGTTTTGAAAATCAAAAGTTTGCAAAAATCTTGTGTAAATTTGTGTAAATACTTTTGCAAAACTTGCATTCATGCATTCATCCATTCATGATTTCAAAACATTTTTCAAAAAATTTTGCATATTTGTAAATATTGTGTAAATAGCATCTTTGTATATATGTATATAGTTTTTCCCGGATTATAGTTGACCTTTTAACTAGCCTGGAATTAAATTGGGAAATGGAGCTTGATTAAGATCTTAATCCACCTATTTTATAAGAGGAACCTTATAGGGCTTAGGTTTAAGGCTTTTCAGGTCCAGGGTGACTTAATTCTTTGAGTCCACTAGGCTATGATCACATGTCATCTCAATGAGCCTATGTAGAGCACTTAACAGCACATACATGACTCATATAGACAACGGCTTTAATTGGACACCGTACTTAGCATCGAGCTCTCTACGGATGAGGTGGTGAGGAGGCAGTCTTCCTTGACTTGGGGTAGCATATGATGGTAGTACTTCTAGGCGGAACCTCTCTTCTTCTTTTAGTAAAGGAAGTGCGTCTCAACTTGGTCTGGTTGCCATGAGGCCTAACGACGGGAGTTGTGGGTTGCAATAATGCTTCAAAAGAGGGATAGTCTACTGGCTCAAGAGGAAAAACTCCTTGTATATATGCTGCACATGTATATGTTGTACAGATGCACTTGAAAAAAAATGCAAAAAGAAAATAACTCCAAAAAAGTGGTGGGTCTGATAGAAAATGATAATCCCACCGGAGTATGTATATAGTGCAATAAGCAAAGCTTGAGATTCATGTCCCACCTTATGTAGCTTGCAGCAGGGAGACTTGGCTACACTGGTTGAGCTCCCAAGGATACATGGCTACACTGGCCATGGTCCATTCTCTTCTTCCCCCTCTTCGTGAGCCGGTTGAACTTGAACATAGAAGGGAATACCCCGCTCCTCGAGGAAAGAGTGGCCAGATTGGGGTCATAGAGTTACCTTGTTGGGGAGGGTTGCCAAGTTGCCACTTCTAAGGTGGAGAGCTTACACTTCACATTCACAGTACAAGGAAAGATTTATGGTCTTCAGGGTTTCTGTTTGGTGACTTGTTCTGATCTGGATTGTTGAGGAGTCCTGGTTATAGAATAGTGGAACTTAGAGGCTGTTGAGTTTTAAACTTAAGTTCAAATAAGGTTCCGACCCATTAATAATCCAAAGATCTGATCGAGCTCCATATCTCAATTTAATGAAGGCAAGTTTAATAATCAACCATGATCCATGTACATTCTCCTCTTTTTCTTTTTCTTTCTCTTTTTCACTTCTTTTTCAAATAAGTGTTTGCTAGGGAACTAGCAAAGTTAAGTATAGGGGGTGATGAATACCCATTCATCACTCTTTATTCTTATATTTTAGCTACAAAAACCTTTGCAACTGCATGTAGATATATGTAAATACAAATAATTACCAAAGTGCATGCATTGTGTAAAAACTAATAATTAGCATGTTTTTGTGCAAAAATAAAAGAATAAAAAATTAAAAGAAAAAGAGGGAGATATTTAGAATAAATATTGAGCAACCTAAACCCAAGGGAGGGCTCAGCATGGGCCTGACCGCATAAAAGCCAAAGTAGAGAGAGATAGGGAGCTCATGTGTGTACATATACCTGTAAATATAATAAAAATATTTTCCTCTAAAAATAAAATAAAATGGGCTTGTATATATTTGTAAATATTTGTAAATACAAAATCACAATAAAAATAGAAAAATTAAAAAGAAAATAAAAATAACCTTCCTTGTACATATTCACCATGTACATAAGACCACATATATATATATATATATATTTAGCCCTATAAATAAATAAATCAAAATCCCATAAAAATTGTATATATTCCATATTTCATGGTGTAAATAAATAAAATAAAAACCATAAAAACAAAAATTAAATAAAAAGAACAAAAATAAAAACCAAAAAGAACATTGTATATATACCATGTATATAAATGTACATATCTATTTATTCTACGCTTGTAAATAAATAATAATAATAAAATAAAAATACCTTCTTATTCCTAATTTTATGCTATAAATAAATAAAATATAAAATGGGAATAAAAATGTACAAAAATAATTAATTAAAAATCAAAAATTAAAAAATCCATATTGTGTATATACCTGTGTATAGTACTATAATGTATATACCTTATTTTTATTTCAAAAAATTAATTAAAAATCATAAAAAAATAGTTTATAAATAAATAAACATTTTTCATGTTTTAAGTTTTTCCTAGTTCGGCCATTTATTATTTTATTTTGAATTTCTAAATATTTATGACATGGCATGCTCTAATTGGTCCACGGGGGACGTTGACCCCCCGGTCAACTCCCCCCCTTGGACCACAGACCCGTGGATCCTTGCTCTTGACCTGACTTCGCCGATTTTTCCCAGCATGATCTGACTCCCATTAATCGAAACATCGGGCCCCGATTATCACTGATTCATCACTAACCCACGCCCGATCATCCACCTAGGGATCCGAGCCTCGTTGTGCCCTGCCCGACCTTTTCTTGCCGGACCCTCACTCGTATATAGTCCGAGCTCCGCCTCCATTTTCTCTCATCTTTGGATCGTTTCACTCCACCCTAGGACCACCACAGCCACCGCGAGAGTGACAGCTTGCGTTCGGCCGTGTCGCAGCGAGGAGGGAGCGACCAGACCACTGATCCAGCGACTTTGCGCCGCCGTGTACCGCCCAGATGTGGTGCTCAAGCCTCGGGCACCGACGGCCCTCGAGGCTAGGACCTGGAGCTTCCCCAGCTCTTTCCCAGTCGATCTCATCCAGTAGGTAGCCTTCTTTCCTTTTCTATTTCTCTAATTTAGCTTTTCTCCCAAATCGCCCCGTCGCCGACGAGCCCCGATTCCGACCACCCTAGCCCACCTTTTGACCATCGAAATCACCCATCACCTTCTCCTTTCCCCCGCCCACCTTCTCCGCACAACCATTCAACCCAGTTCGCAAAGGAACTGGGAATGGGGCTCCACCGCCGTCGCTTCACCGGAGCCCCCTCATCCCGACGCACAGCTCACCTCCACCACCGCTAACCGGGTCGAGGCACTTTGCCCTCGACCCAGGAGCTTATTGTCGTGCTTTGCAGGTCAAAGCGAGTCCATCTGAGGGATTGACATTCTGGAGCAGCAGCTCAGCCTCCGCCGGTGTCGCCTGAGCTCTCCGGAGCTCCGTTGCTTCATCGGAGGAACCCATTAGACGCGGGAGGCCCGGGCACATCGTCTCCGATCTTCAGCAGCCTCCGAGGAGCTCCCCTGTACGCGCACGAGCCCGGTGAAACTCGCCGGCGCCGAGTTCATCGAGCATCCTCCCCGACCGTCCGATCTCTCTCCAGCTCCAGATTATGTGCGGACCGTCCGATCAGGGCTAAGAGGAGGCCCAACAGCCACCGTCGGATCTCCACGTGGCCTCCTCTCAGCCCTCCATCCAGCGAAAGGAACCCAGCACCTCTCGACCGTTGATCAGACACCTGGCGCGTCCCCAGCCATTGGATTAGCGCCGAGGAGTTCTTTGCTTAGCCGCGCCTCTTCTCCGCCGTCAGATCTCCACGTGGCATGCATCCGACCATCGGCATATAATAAAGGGTAATTTACCCTTAGGCCCTCATCTTTTTAGTGTTAATATTTAGTCCTGTAAATATCAAGTTTAGTTGTTTTTATTTTGGACATATTGCATAAGGGACTCTGCTATTTCAGTTATTTGCTTTTATACCCCTGTGTCTGATGGACACGTGCATCGACACATGAGCTTTGGTGTATTTGCAACTTTTATCCTATGTTTTTGGCATGTTATTGTTTATATTTTTATAAATTGGAATGACACTTTGGTCCTCCCAGGCCTGAGTCACGTGTATCGTGCGTGGCCTCAGGGACTTTTGCATTTTTGGCCCTATATTTTCCAGCCTTGTTATCCAAGGGGGCCATAACTTAATTTAATTGCAGATAGGTCCCTGTGCATTGTGCCTTTGTTTTTTATTTTAATAAAATAGCAAACCTACTCCGAATTTGATAAAAATTGGATACATGGCTCCTGCCATGGTGTAAAATTTTCTCTAAATTTTGGAGACATCTTTGACTCTTTTTACTATTTTAGAAATTCAAAAACAAGCATTTTTCTTACTGTCTAGATAGAAAATTCACAAAAAAATATTAAAACAACTTTAAAAATTACGAAAAAATTAGATATTATTTGTTTTCTGTTGTTTGATTTCTGACCAATTTTGGTCATTTTTAGATTTATAAAACCTATAAAAATTACAAAACCCCTAAAAACCAATAAAAATTCTAATAATTAAAAGAAAAATAAAAAATTATTAAATCTAGTGCCTAATTTTTTCTTTTATTTTATACTTTACAGGAAAATTACCTTCAGACCTTGATAGGGCCATTTTTCATTTTAATTTGGCCCTCCAAGTTTGACTGGACAGTGTTCTGCATTTTCAGCTTTGTTTGATTTTTATAAAATTCCCTAAAAATCATAAACTCACCAAAAATTAACCAAAAACAGTAAAAAATATAAAAAACATAAACACATTTTTTGTTTGAATTTTTGAATGAATTTTGAGTAGTTAAATAATTAGGTGAAGTTCATTATTTTACCATTTTCTTATTTTCCTAATTAATTTAAAAATCCAAAAACATATAAAAATATTAAAAATCCACCAAAAAATATTTGTCTTTTATTTGTTTTTTATTTTCTGACTACTTCGTAGGCCGCGAGGCCATCACGTGCTCCCTGAGTCCGACCCTGGTCGCTATACCAAGATAATCTAATAGCCAGAGCCACTATTGAGTTTCTTTGATTTTTACATTGTTTTGGTGGTCTGATCTCACATTTTCTTGACTAACCGAATTGTCTCCGAGACCCGGGTCGCAACGACCCTTGATCTATTTTATTCACCCGAGTCTTGGTGAATTTTTCGGTCATCAGAGACTTAGCTACACTAGCTTTGCTCCAAGGGATACGTGGCTACACTGGTCACGGCCCATTCTCTTCTTTCACCTCTTCTTGAGCTGGTTGTACTTGAACTTAAAAGAGAATACCCCGCTCATCGAGGAAAGAGCTGGTAGACTGGGGAATTAAAGTTACCTTGTTGAGGGAGGTTGTTTATTTGTCATTTCTGAGATGGGGAGCTACATATCACTTACACAGTATAAGGAAAGATGCATAGTCATTCGAGTTTGCATATGTAGACTTGCTCTGATATGGTTTATTGAGGAGTATTGACCATAGAATTATGGAACTTAGAGGCTGTTGAGTCTTAAACCTATTTCCCAATAAGGTTCTGACAAACTAATAATCCAAAGGTCTGACTAAGCTCCATACTCCAATTTAATGAAGATAAGTTTAATAATCAATCTTGATTGTTTTTCTTTTCACTTCTTTTTAGTTTCACTTCTTTTTCAAATAAGTGTTTGTTAAGGGACTCGCAAAGGTAAAGTTTATGGGGTGATGAATCCATGATTCTCACTCTTTATTCTTTTATTTTAGCTCTTCTTCTTGGCAAAGCACCTTGTAAATACCTATAAATTCAATAACTTAACGGTTTGCATGGCATTGTTAATATTGTATATTTAGCATGTATTTTGGAAAAATAAAAGAATAATGAAAAAATAAAAAGAATAATGTATTTAGAATAAATACAGAGTGACCCAAACTCCAAGAGAAGGTCAAGACTTGTCCTGATCACAACATGAAATAAGTAGAGAGAGAGAGGGTCTACTAGATATTGTATATACCACATATTCTTTTACATATTATTTATCTATGTATTTTTGAGAAAAACAAATTTTTTTTTCTTGTACACCCTTGTATATAGCTTTAATAATGATGTAAAAATAAAATAAAATCAGAAAAAAATAAAATAAAAATAAAATCATCAAATCTTTGTATAAAATACATATATACATATTGCATTTACCATTTATTTCTCACCCTTAAATAATTTGTAAACATAAAATAGAAATTATTTAATACTCCTAAAATTATTTTGTAAATAAATAAAATATAAAATTGAATTATTTTTCTAAAAATAATAAAATAAAAATTCTTGTACATAATACATAGGTATATTATACCTGTATATAATACTATATATTGTATATTCTTTATTTTTATTTTTTAAATAATTATAATCCACAGAAAAATAGCTTACAAAATAACAAACATTTATTATTTTATATATTTTTAATTTAAAATAATTTAGTATTTTAATTGAATTATATTGTATTTTTGTAAATGCTAAATTCTCATTGGACCACGTCAGAACGTTGACCACGGTCAACATCTCCTCCTAGTTGACCCGACTCGACTCCCTTCCTATCGGAGCTTCTTCTCCTATTTTTCCTGATCGGGTCAGGCCCCATTCTCCTTGATTCCACCGCCTGATTACTCTCCTAGGTTATGTGATCCTCACGAATCCCTATGGAGGATCATATCACCTTAGGGATGCGCTCCTTGTCCCAATTCTTCTAGACCCCTGGCATCCTATATAAGATCTTCTTCCGCCTCCATATCTCTCTAGCTCATCCCTCACACCCCATTCTTCCTGAGCCACCTTCCTTAGAGTGACAGCTATCGAAGGAGAGGTTTAGGATCGCCCAGAGGTTCTTGAAGACTCGACGCTCACTACGTGGCCGATGCTCAGTCGCGTAAAGCCTCCCAACCAGCCATAGCTTGGTTGAGATCGATACCCATCGGATCATATTCGTCCGGAGGTTCTCATCTTATTGGTATCTTTAGGAAACACTTTTATGCTCTACATTTCCCCCATTTGATTCCATCTTCGCATTTCACGTCATCGTCAGTTACTCTGCTCCGACCAGTCGGTCAGAGCTCCATCTCGACCATCTATCCGCTCCGATCAAACCCCCGCTCGCCTCTCTCCTTCCCACGTAGTCTGATCACCCTACATCTTACTCACCGTAGAGAGATTAGGACTGAGACTTTCTTCCCCCATCTTTGCCGGAAGTCAAGTATCACCTCTACTGTTTCGCTTCTCTCCTTATGCAATAACTTGGATTGGAGTAGCACCCCGAGTCCCTCTACCTTCTGCAGGTGCTGGTTCGCACGAAGTAACCCAATTGATTCACCAGTTGACCCAGTGGAGTAGCTCCAGTTGGTGAGACGCTGCCACGCACATTTAATCATCTGTCGCTCCATCAGAGCCGACCACTAGACACAAAGGAGCTTTACGACAATGTTATACCTCTAAGCGACATCATTGGGGATGTGGATCTTCCTCCATGGTCGATTGAAGGTTGTCCGAGCCGAGTTCATCCAACACCTTCAGCTACTGTATGATGGGGACTCCATCTTCCAGATTGCATCTCCACTATTCATCCAGGTCCTTTTTCAGAGGCATCAGATCCACGTTTAACGGCCATCAGAGCCGACATTCTCTATGTCATCCGATCTCATCAGAAGTCATCAAACCCATACGCCTGATCCACTCGCCTGAGGCATCAGATCCTTAGCAAGAAAGATTCGAACCATCAGCACTCGACTTTATGAGAGCCTACCACGCGGCCCACGTGCTCTGCACTCGCCTGCAAGGGTATATTCCCCCTTTTACCATGCATATTTCTGTATTTTGCTTGAGTCCATTAAATAATTATTGTTGTTGAGAACTTTTACAGTTAGACCCTTGCATTTTTCTTATTTGCATTTCAGTCCAATTGAGTCTGAGTCACGTGAGTCCACACGTGCTCGTCTGGGAAATTTGCATTATATTCCTTGAACCTTCTTTTGGTTATTGAATGAACGCCAAGTTTTTTTATTTATTTGCACTTGTAACCCTGTGAGCCTGGATCACGTGTTGTGCACACTACCTCTAGATTATTTGCATTATTGGCCCTTGGCTTTTCTAAAGTGTTATCTATTTGGTCCAGAAACTTAAACAATTCGCGTATAGGTCCCTTTGAACTGTACTTAAATACATGTTGTGTTTTAAACTTAACAAATAATAAATTAATTAAAATTTATGTAAAAACTACCATTGGCTCCTATGAGTGTGTAATCTTTACCGTAATTTTATTTGATTGATTTATTTGCATTTTCTTTTTTTAAAAAAATAAAAAAACCCTCAAAAATATCACTGTTTGCCTTATAAAATTATAAAAATTAGAAAAATATTTTAAAAATTCTATAAAAATTCCTGTGGGTGCCTTTTTGTATGTTTTACTAACAATGTTAATTTTATTTGAAAAACTCTTGTAAAAACTCTAAAAATAATAACACTTTAAAAATCCTATATAATGTAAGAAAAATCCATGAATTCCATTTTTAGTTTTTGTTTGTATTTTTTTACTTATATTTCAAATAAAATTGCTAATCAGGACTTTAGGGCATATTAAATATTTTTAATTTTCAATTTAATCCTGGTTATGCACATTTTTTATTTTTGAGTCTTTTTATTTTTATAAAATTGTAAAAACATTCAAAAATTCCAGAAAAATTAGCAAAGATATTTTAAAACCCAAAAAAAATCAAAAATATTTATACATTAATTTTCTGACAATTTTTATTATTTAGAAAAATCCAAAAAGATCATTGTGCTTGTCTTCTTTTATTTTTGTGCTTGTGTACATTATTCAAAAAAAACTAAAAATTTTAAAAAAAACCCACTAAAAATTGTTTTATTTTGGGAAATCTGACTACTTCGTATTTCTTTTCTTGTTCCTTGTGTTCGACCCTGGTGGTTATACTTAGTAAATAAAATAGCAAACTGCCTACATTTCTTGATTGCTTGATTTTTTGAGTGGTTTTATCTTTCTCGATTGAGTCGACCTATCGATTGGGGTCTCAATGACCATTGAGTTATCTTGAAACATAACCCTAGTCGGTGGACCACCGATTAACTATATTTATATTATAGTCATACTGTACATTATATACATATTTACAGTCTACCTCACTTTTATTTTCTTTCTTTTTATTCTTTTATTTATTTACATGTGTTTGATGAACAAAATGCATTTTTATTGATGAATCATGTTTTTGTAAGAAATAAAATTAATGAGTATTTACATGCATTTGTCAAGGGATTAAAGATGAAATTCATAAGAAAAGTTAATGAATCATGGATGCATCAGGGATTTTTTTTTCCATTTTTATCCCAAAAATGTGTTTTATTGATTTTATTATTAATTAACTTTCCCTGAGACTTTTCCTAACTTCAGATTTGTGCAAAGATGAGTTCTCGTAGGAGAATGTCCAAAGACGATAGTTACACTTCTTCAGACATCTCTTCATAATGAAATCCCCGACATTACAGAGCATGTTTTAAATAGATATAGTTTCAACAGAAATCATGATTTTTATTATGGTGATCGTAAGTATCCTTACTTTGATTATTCCTCAACCATCTGCGTGAAGATGGAAAATCATATATAGTAGAGATGTTAGAGTCCAAAAATGGCTAGATGATCGTTGTTAAATACGAGAAAGATGATCACAACGACAAGGACAATGGCAATGAGATGACAACAATGAATATAAGGAGCAATCTAGTGTCTCGACGTAGAGGTCGGTTCATCGGGGAGTCGTCATCTGTGGGAGGGATGTCGAGGTGGAGAGAGCGGTGAGGGAGAGGCAAAGACAAAGAGGGAATGAAAAGGGAAAGAACATCTTTAATCGAGGGAAGAAGTGAATGATTTGAAATTAAATGGCTTCTAGTAACATGTAATTTATATTTTTGTATTCACACCTTTTTGTCATCAACATTACGGTTCCAAGTTGATTTACTCATGCGATATATTGTGTTATGGCATATGCGAATGCCGAACACCTTGTGATGCTTGATTGTGATTGTGGATATACTTGTGATTTTAGATTGTGAACGTGTGTGTATATATATATAATAGTAATGCTTGATTATGAATGTAAATTACATGGAATTAGTGTATTCTTGTACGTGAATAATTTTCATATGCCTTTATATGTATAGGTAATTGCAAGGGAGACGAAAATAAACCAGGTAATATTTTTTTGTTCTGGTAATAAAAAATGCAACTAGAAGTAGTCCCATTTGTAGTCACATTTGGTGCATTTTCTAATATGTTGGCTACAGTTATTATGAGCACATGGGACCATTGTACTCGCATACTATGAGAACAATATGAACACAGTGAGGTCATAATTGATTTGTGACCGCAAAGGTGCGACCATAGCTTTTTCGACTATTTGTAGTCACATATGCCTGTTACAACTACATTACAACTATAATGTGAGCATAATGGGAATACATTCATGCTCGCATTATCTGCAATTTCTTGTAGTGATATCTCCAGCGTAGATCTATGAAGAACGGTAGGATGACATTTGGGTGCACTTGAACTGCATGATCACGTCGGGAGGCTTGGTCACGTGTTGCATTGCACGTGTAGGTGATTTAACACCTTAACCCCCTCACTTTGTGGTGTTTGTGTGTCGAAGTCGACCCTCTGGGGACATTATGGAAGCTGACAAATGACTCCAAATAATTTCACAAATGTCCTCTTCAAGCTATGTTTCTTGTCATTTCTTATAGATACGCCCCAATGAGCATTTACTTATATCTTGAACATCTTTTATTGTAAAACTACAACTACTAGACCATTGTATGGACAAACTTGTGCTTTTTCCTTTGAATATTATAGTCATTTATTGTACTAATACTGATTTATTTATGAATTTTAGATGTCAACAATAATTCTATGAGTTTTACATTGATATTAATTATATCTTATCTCAGACTTATTTTTACAGGAAAAATCTCATTGAAAAGAGGATCAAAATTACAAACTTTTGGCAGTTTAATAATTCAATTTCATTTATATTTGTGCTCAAAATAAATTAAAATGTGATAAGCCTATTCGGTATTCCATTGGTTCAAATTTCTTTAAAAAACATTTCATGTAAGCATCACTAATTGATCCATTGTTAAGAATTTTGTTGGAGTTTCCAAGGAATATTTAGTTGGATCAAAAATTCATTCATCGCTAAGCAGGATGTCTATGCATCCACTTGTTTATTTCATTCATATTACTTCAAAAAAAATCTAAAAGAATTGCATTGTTTATTTATTTATTTTTTTTGAATTAGATGACATTACTTCATTGCATGAAAATCATTTTTTATATTTATTTCAATTAATTACATCTCTTTTAAACCCATAAAATTTTTTAAAACTTCAAAAACCCTTAAAAATTCTCTCCTTTAGAAAACATATTATTTTGATTTATTTGATAATTAATTTTGAACCCTCATATAACCTCCTTGAGTTCGACCTTGGGACTTACCCCAGGTAAAATAAATATTTGACCACATAGATTAATTTTCATAATAAATTTCAGTATAGTTTTTTATTGATCATTAGATTCTTGTGCTACAATAAAAATAATGAGTTAATAAAGGGGTCAAACGAGTCTGTCACCAGACACTTCCATTACGAGGGAGTGATGAGAGTGAAAGGATTTCAGTGACCCCATTTATTTGCTTAATGATTTGAGAATTATGTGGATTAAGTCTCACTTCATTGGAATACAATATATCCCAATCCCATTTTTAATGTCTAAATATTGAAAATAGAAATGATGATAGAAATTTAAATAATAACACTCTTTGAGCTCATTTCTAAGTTCCAAATGGTTTGAACTTGTATTAGAAATGGTCAAGGAAGTTGGATTCAGCTCAGTGACACTTCCTTCAGCTAATGGAGAGTGTGTTGTGTTTCTTTGAGCTCACTTAGAGTGTTGAGTGTTACAGCTCAAGCTCAACATTCGTAGGTATCACATTTTTGCAACGATGGTATAAACCATGAAATTGGATAGTTATCCACATTTCAAGTCACTAGACATGGATAATATGATCTCCCCGACATCATCTTCATGTTTTGTATTTGTATCTCATGAGTCTTAATTGGATTAGGACTCAATACTATTTAAAGCCAATATTGAGATAATAATTTTTAGGGTCAAGGTATATTTGTAAATATGATTCATAAATGAAATTAATCATGAATAATGATTCATAACAATTAATATAATATGAATATGATTCATATTATTACTTCAAGATTTAAATATGAATGCAATTCACATTGAAATTTAAATGTAAATTGGATTTTCTTTTTGATTTGGAATTATGAATTTGACTCATAAAACTTCAAGGGTCTTTCTCATAAAATTATCAATTGTGATAATTGGTTTATCATAATTATAACTAAGAAATAACTTCAAGTTTGTTAAATTGAGTTGTTCCATATTAATTCAAATTAATAAATTAACAACAACCTTAATCCCTATATGAAAAGAGAGGGGCATGTGTATTTACACATGGCACCACAATTGTAGACTCCATGGAATGTACTCTACATTAAGTTTTTTCCTATTTTATTAATTATTTTTAATTGATTATTAGAAAGAGATAAATCAAGTTCTACTTCTTGTTGAACAAGGACTTGATCTTAGCCCTTGATCATTGATCCAAGGGATACCATGGAGGACGTCTACCATACCTATAAAAGAGAAGGCAATATCTCATTTTCAAATCATGCTTGTTCCTTCGATGATTCTATTGTCTTGATCATTGGGAGAGAAGTTTAGAGAATAGAAGACACTCTATACAAGTCCTCCTCCTCTCTCTCTCTCTCTAGAGCCCTGCACGTCCACTTTCAAACCTCAATCTTCTTTTCATCGGTGTGACCCTGCTAGAGAGAAGATTGTCTTCATCATCATACTTCGTGTACATGTAAGAGGACTCGATTTTGTGAAAAATAAGAAGCTTGAGATCATCTTGTCTCATCCTTTGGTGGACAACTTCAAGAAGATGAAGAGGACATTGAAGTTCATGAGAAGCTACACGACTCATCATCGTGTCCACGAGAGAGACAAGCACAAATCGGACTTGATTCGGGAGTTCTCTTGCTTTAGTGGCTCACACTTCAAGAGGTAACACCGTTCTTATCTCAATGGTTATTAGAATATTAGAAATAATATTAAGAAAATAAATTTTCTAATTTAATGGTTTCACAAAATATAAATCGTTGTGCTGAAATTTATTGTTCATACGATGAACTTACAATGTTTTAAGCAAAAAGTTTGCTAATTATTTAGTGCTTCCGTGATGCGAAGTTAATAAATTTTTATTTACTTCCCTTCTAACCGACATATCAGTTTAGGGTCCAACTTTGATATATTTTCCGGATCTCATTGAGTCCAAAACATGCAATGTTAAATGGGTTCAAGCCTAGGCCTTGTATCACCCACGAGGACCCGTCTCAACGTTCATTTCTAAGTTAAGGTCGATGTTTAAAGCATGGCCTTTTATGTCGATTATATTATTAAAATCGATGTTTATTTTTTCCGCTTCCCCATAAATTGACTAATCTAATTTTACATGCTAGAAAGTTTATACCGATAAATTGACGTTGATAAAATTCGATGCTCAAGATTTCTCCCACATTCCTTATAGCGATGGCTTCGTTATTGTTTATAAAAAGACATCTCACGCATACATGTTTAAGAGGAAAATGAGCAAGTTGTCTCGGTGAGAAAGGACGGGAAGGTAATGCTATGGTTGATTAATTTCCACGAGGATGCTTCACGAATGACTAGTTTTTGTCGAACCATCCAACCAGTGCAGATTGCCTCATCTCTTGATACATTTCATTACTACGGAGAGATTGACGAGAGACGGACAATTTCATTACTACGGAGAGGTTGATGGGAGACAGATAATAAGTTGTGCCGTCAATTCTTTCATATGGTACTCTCTAATGGTATGATGGTAGAAGCAGTGGCTTCTACTTTAAAAGGACTAGGGTTCGAATCCCCCCAACCCGCCTTCAATCAGTAAAAAAATTGTAATGTCTCAGGCTTAAGTTCCTGATACATTGACGGAGAAAACTAGCGTTGATAATATGTTGGACTCGAGTCCAAATGTACCGGTGACATCCATCCGAAATCCTTACGCCCAAGTTGATAAGTACTAATTCCCACCACTTATAACACTTATCTACACTTCATGAGTATTAGATACATGATTATGTTTTGGAGTTGGAGTGTTGTAATAGTGATAATCGAGTTTTCCCTAATTCCATTGGATACGTTGGATCACTGCAATGAAATTGGTATATGATAACTAACAATTTGAAAAGCCTTGGCATACCAATATTAATGAGATAACAACGAATATTATTCATCATGGAATTGTCTTTTGTTCTTGTAATTCAAAATGAATTTGAAATTCATTGTCAAAGTTTTATCTAATGACGATTAACCATTGATATTTTTTAAAAATTGTACTAATGATTGCTAAATTAGCAACTATTAGAAGAAAAAATAAATGGATAAATATCGTCATATGATTTGTTCATAGCAATATAACAATGAATATAACATGCTCTTTCGAAATTAAAGAATGAAGAAAAGATTAATGAAACGAGAAGAAAAGAATGAAGAAGCGAAAAGTTCATCTGTCATGTTCTTGAGAAATAAAAATATGAGATTTAAAGTACCACAAAGAACGATAAAATCTAGAACTTTGCACACCACATATTTCTCCTCTCCATCCCTCAAGCAAGCAACAGTTTCTTGTTGGTTTAGCGTTGCTTTCTACATGGAAAGGATCTCACACCAAAATGTCAATTTCATATGCAAGAGAGTAATATGTGCAAGTTTTCCGAGAAAAAGAAGAAAAACCAATATCGGTCCACGACTAATATTTATATCTCAGAATTCGTTAGTCCGCTGGTTCTGATACAGATAACGAGATCCAGTGACAAAAACAGGAGTATAGATCTGGCAGAGATCATATCGGAGAGGTCGCCGGAGCATGTGATTTTGATCCACGAAGTATTAAGGCATGTTTGGTCACTGGGTTGGATTGGATTGGATTGGGTTGGAATATTCTCCAATAGTAGTTGTTTGGAGGGTTGGGATGATTGGAATGATAATTGTAATGTAACGTGACATTTATTATTTGTTATATTAATTTTTTTTAATGATTATAATATATTTTTATGTTAATAAGTGTAGTAGAAAAAAGTTAAAAACCATTTTATCAAAGTAATTGTATGACCAATACAAGTAATACTAACTCAGGAATGCAAAGTTGAAGTCAGGGATATGCCGGGGTACTCGGGGTACCCTGGCAACCAAACAGGTTCGCATATATTGTTCTTCTCTCTCTTTCGTTTATGCAGACCATATATCATCAGTAAGTCGTTGTTTGATTCACTACAGGCATCAAACATATATTCGATCGAATTAACATAAATTCGATCTAATATAGTAGACTGATTATTCTTAATTGTGGCGTTACTCCTTCAGGATGCTTAATGGAAAGGAAAACCCCCACAATCGGTATCCACTTGGGCTCGACATGCGCCGTTGCTGCAGTGTGGAATGGCAGCGTCGAAGTGATCGCGAATGAACAAGGCAATCGCACCACCCCTTCAGTCGTGGCTTTCATAGAACACGGGCGGCTTGTCGGTGAAGGCGTGGAGAATCAAAGGATCAGCAATCCGAGGAATACTATCTACGGTGATGCCATACTGTCTACATTCTTGTTTTTTTACCATGATTCTCCGACTGTAAAAGGAATTCATTTGAATGCTACCTGTGGTCTTTCTCTAAATACCAATTTCCTCTGCAGATATTATGCGTTTAATCGGTCAATAATTCGACGAGGAAAGCATTCAGAGAGACATCCCTATGTGGCCTTTCCAACTTTCCATGTGGTAGCAGACACAGGTGGTCGAGCCGCGGTTGTTGTAAAACACGGAGGGGACGTCACTAGGTTCTCTCTTGAAGAACTATTGGCAATGATAATTTCTAAAATGCGAGATCTGGCTAGCACGTTCTTCTGCATCTCTATCCAAGATGTTGTGTTAACGGTGCCCGCATACTTTAGCGACTCCCAACGTAGAGCTACCAGAGATGCAGCCGTGATTGCTGGGCTCATGTCTTGGTCATTGACGACCTAATTGCCGCGGCTATTGCTTAAGGTGTTGGTCGAATGCCAGAAAGTAAATATCGTGCCAAGGAGGAGGAGAGAAGGACGAAGCACCACCTTGTATTCGACTTTGGTAATCAAGAATTAAATGTCACAGTAGTTTCCGAGCAAGTTGGGAATCTAAAGATGAAGATCGACCACAACCAGTGACAGCTACTTGGGAGGCGAAGACCTCGACACTCGCATGGTGAAGTATTTTGCTCACCTATACTTCTAGAGGTACAATTTGCGCATAACCTCCAATCCTAAATCAATGAGGAGGTTGAGGATTGAGTGCCAGAGAGCCAAGCGAACTCTATCCAATGTCAGCGACACGTATATCCAAATTGACAGTTTTCATCAGGGTGCATAATTTCTACTCACGTATTACCTGACAAAAACTAGAGGACGTGAGTAGGGACATATTCGACAAATGCATGGCGTTGGTCGAGCAGTGCCTGCGAGATTCAAGAACGGACAGGAGCGAGATCGATGGGGTGATCCTAGTCGGCGGGTCCACCAGGATCCCCAAAGTGCAGCAGCTGCTCCATGACTTCTTTCCCAAGGAGAGCCTACGCAAGTCAATCAATCCAGACGAAGTAGTGGCGCACGGTGCCGCCATCTGGGCCAAGCTTGCCGCTTTCGGTGTTGAGAGGCTGCCGTATCAGGTTCCTTTGAATGGGGTTCCTGCCTCGATCGGGATAGAGACGTGGTACGGCGAGATGATTGTGATTGTCCCACAAGGCGCCCCTATCCCCGTTCCCAAGCAGCTTGTTATCGGTGTAGATAACAAGAGCAGCATGAACATGAGAGTGTTCCGGGGCGAGAGGGCCAAGATCACTGATGTTGAAGAATGGTCTTGGTGGACTATGTTTAGTACCACATCTTGGAGTGGCGACTTTTGGTCACATTGGTGGGCTATATAATGAGCCCCACACCCATTGTAACTTTTGAGAAAGTGAATGCAAAATCAGCCCTTTGAGGCGGTTTTCCCGTGGTTTCATCCCGCTCATCATGGAGTAGGGTTCCACGTAAAATCAAAGTCTTCATTTTATCTTGTTCTTATTTTGATCGCTTTCGCATTTTCTATTTCAACATGGTATCAGAGCAGATCGACGTTAGGGTTTTCCTTAAACCCTCATTCCGCACAAGATCGTGATTCCAAGACGCAATAGGAAGCGCAATCAGCATGCGCATATGAAGATTCCAGAAGGACTCCTGATGATACAACATCGATGGCAAGGTCGTAAGCTGTGATGTCCAGATGGGATACTGCGATGAAAAAATGGATTGGAAGGGTGTAGGATTGCGAAAAGTCCATTGGTGAGAACGGAAACAATCGTAATGGAGGCAGTTCTCTCCACAACCGCAACGAATCCAAATCTGATTTGGGAAAGTGATCGAGTGGGAAGGGCCCTAACGCCAATTCCCTTCCTTCGTGCGTGGGCCCCGTCCTTGGCATTCCCTCCCTACGTGTGGGCCCCTACGCACACCCAGCCACACCTCCTCCCTGCAACACTTGCGCTCCAGATCAGATGACCCAGATCAGATGACCCAGATCAGATGGTTCCGATCGAGCCCCTCACTTCGGCAGTGAAATTCCCAGGAGGAACTTCTCCAACGGCGGCGCAATGCCGCTGCTCCCGGTGTTCTCCCTCCAGACGAGAAGTGGCGGCGAGGAATACGGTTCCACGAAGGGATCCCATGCGATTACAGAGATGGGCCCAAAGTGGGTCTCCTGTGTATTTAAATAAAACCTTCATATATTTCTGCTATCTGCTGAGGTCGTGGGCCTTATACTAATTTCTATTTTTAATTGTATGGCCATTGGGCTCCTGCTGTAACCCTTAAAAAAAGGGGAATGACGAAAAAAGGGGGAGGCCCAAGGGGGCTACTGTGCCAAGAAATGGAGGATGGTTGACAACAGAAAAAAGAGGAAGAAAGAGTTGTGATGAAAAAAAAGAACAGAGCAGAAAAAAAGAATTGAATGGCCTGGAAAATTGATGAAAAGAGGAAGAGCAAGTGATGCTCATGTTGGTCAAATTGAATCGTTACTGTTGTGATGAAAAAAAGAAAGGAAGGAGCATCGAAAAAAGGAGGAACGAATGATGAAAAGCCCAATTCTGGGTTGTTCTGTTAAAAAAGATGACAATTTGAGAGGTTGTGGTGAAAAAAATGTGAAAAAATTGAGATTGAAAAAAAGAAAGATGAATATTTGCAAAAAAACAGTCCAAAAAAATGTGTCTTGGGACTGAAAAAAAGGAAGAAAGAGTTTCTTGTTGATCCTTCATTATTCTACCAACTTGTTTGTTTCCGACAAGCTTGGGAGAAAGGGGGTGATGAGTAGAGCATTCATGCTCTACCATTGTTGGGTAGTGAAGTATTCCCTACCATTGTTTGAGGTGCTTTATTTGAGTACCTATATTTTGTGGAGTTCTCCAGAGGGAGACTCATTGCTTGAGGTGCTCTATTTGAGTACCTATGTTTTGTGGAGTTCTCCAGAGGGAGACTCATTGCTTGAGGTGCTCAATTTGAGTACCTATGTTTTGTGGAGTTCTCCAGAGGGAGACTCATTACTTGAGGTGCTCTACTTGAGTACTTATGTTTTTTGGACTTCTCCAGAGGGAGATTCGTTGCTTGAGGTGGTCTATTTGAGTACCTATATTTTGTGGAGTTCTCCAGTGGGAGACTCATTGTTGGCTTCATTCTCCAGCGGTCGTGAACTCCACTATGTATGGATATTCCCACGGATGTTTTCATAGCCGTGAACTCCTCTATGTATGGATATTCCCACGGCATGTTTTCATGGTCGTGAACTCCACTATGTATGGATATTCCCACGGTATGTTTTCATGACCGTGAACTCCACTATATATGGATATTCCCACGACGTTCTTGTTGGCCCTTCGACGTAGTGGAGCAGTCTTCTGTGAAGACACGTTGCGGGCCGAAATACTCCATGATGAAGACTCAATTGCTGATCATATATTTTTGCAAATCATTGTTCACCTCCAATCTCCAGTTCCACATCACCAGAATGACATGAGAAGCAACGTCCTCAACGACAACCAACAACGTGCGTTGAGTTGATATTATTTGTAGTGTCATGCACTTTGTATGTGGGTGAGTACATTCTTTCTCTTTTTGCAAGCTCAACATTGCATGCTTAGCTTGAGGGGGAGTGTTGAAGAATGGTCTTGGTGGGCTATGTTTAGTACCACATCTTGGAGTGGTGACTTTTGGTCACATTGGTGGGGCTATATAATGAGCCCCACACCCATTGTAACTTTTGAGAAAGTGAATGCAAAATCAGCCTTTTGAGGCGGTTCTCCCGTGATTTCATCCCGCTCCTCATAGAGTAGGGATCCACGTAAAATCAAAGTCTTCATTTTATCTTGTTCTTGCTTTGATTCGCTTCCGCATTTTATATTTCAACAACTGAGAATAACCTTCTCGATGTCGTGGAAGTCCATGAGATAGAGGTGACTCACTAGAGGAAGACCCGATGCGGGACTGGATTCGTTGAAGTGACCGTGGAGGATGGAAGAGGTGCTCCAAAAGGGTCGGCGTCTTTAATTCGTTGATAGAGGAAAGCAATTTCCGGAATCCATCCAAATAATCTTATGTTTGAGAAGTATCTGTGGTTCAAGTGATTTCGTGATGTTTATGTTTTCCCTTTTTTTTTTACTTGTAAAGTGTGCAATCGCACTATAGTAACTTCAAACTCAATTAAGGAATTAGTCTTGTTACTGTTCCTATTCCTTCTACTTGTTCCTTGTACGAGCATTGTACGTGGTTTAAGTAAGAGTTCATGTACCTTCGATCAAAGTCAAATTTCTGCACTCCCTAATTCCATTGCCGATCGAATCCGATAAATAAACAAATCACAAATTTGATGGATCAATCATATTGTATATACCAATATTTCATATCTACCTTCAAAAACTGAATTCCAAATGCAATCAAATCAACAAGTTTGTTCAAAAACTTTTAACATGAAAAACCATCGTTGTGAGGATGAAAAGGCATGGAGTTGAATCCACTAGATCAAGAAAGGATTCTCCAACCAAGGACATACATAAATCTAATCTTTTCCGTACTGCCATAATTTCACCGAAAACAACAATAACGAAACGAAAAACAGAAGAAGAAAACATACCTTATTAGGTCAATCTCCTCCCTTGTGGAAAATCCCGTTAATGCATGTCAAAGGACAGGATACATGGCCTCTAATAAAAAATCGACCTTTTTCAAATCGATATAATAGGGGAAATGCAAAGGTGTATAATAATTAACTAGTGCATAACCCGTGCATTGCAAGAGTTGCATTGAATATATCATAGAATATAATATGAAAGATAACAAAATTGCAAACATAATAAATACATTACTTATGATATTTGATATTGTGAAGAACATATCTTAAAATAAAGCCGATCAAAGATGTTATGATTAGGTATGAGAAAATAGTGTTAAAAAAAGTGTGGTTAGTAACAATTTGTGTCTGTAATTCTTTTAAAATTTACATTGATATAAAACAAATCTTATGATTTTTTATGCATAGGAAATGCCCTTTTATACATGCAATTATTATTTAAATGTAATATTAATTAGTTACCATTATATTTTCATAATCAAATATTTATAACCTTAATCACGATGTTAACATTTTATGTAGACGAACTGAAACATACATCTTTGTCCTATAAGATCTAAAATCTATGCCCACAACCAACAAGTCAATGACAAAGTTTAATCATTAAATGAATAAATTATAATCCTCGGAAGATATGAAATTAACTCCTTCATGCATGTCTTAATAATTGACGTCAATTAGAAAGTAAATTTCAAGGATTGCATGAATGATTATCTAAAAAATCTGGGGGGATTCAAACAAAAAAGAGACGCACATGTAAACAAACTAAGATCAATTCACTGCAAGAAAGTATAGAACATGTGGCCGTCGTTCCCTATCAACTCTGAGATATTGACCATCCCCTTTGACTAGAGGGAACGATTGTCAGTCCATATCCAAAGTTGCATCCCATTAGATAGAGGAGATGGTGTGGCCCAAAGTCCCTTTTTGGCACCACAGGAGACAGTCATAATCGTCCCCTATGATTATATCGGAGGGGACCGTCAAGCTCATCCCCTATGACGTACATTGGTGGCAGTCATGAACGTCTCTTATGGATTGACTTCGGGGATAATCGAGATCACCCCTCCTATATAATCATAGAAGATGTACATGATCACCCTGGAAGGTTTATTGTATTATCACCCTATCTTTTCTTTGTGGATCAAAGGGCAATCTTGCCTGACCCTAGTAGTTCCCTGGCCCGTCTCTTCTGACTTAAAAATGTCTATGAGGATAATTGTTAATGTTATAGGGGATGGTCACGACCAACCCCTCTGATTCTTTGTTGTAAAAAGATTACATACCATCCGATATGACCTCCATTCTATACATGCATGCCACTTTAATCTATTTCATCCAATACTTTAACTTGTATAAATCATGACTCTACAAAACAAAGACAATGATAATTTATTGTAATATAAGAGACAAATGAACACATTCAGTTCACATAGTAGATTATAAGAAATATTTTGAAACAAATCACTAGAAATTTCTAAGAAAACTAGTCTAGCTTAAATTGTCCAATCTAATTAAACAATATACTAAACTACTCTACTAATTTGAGTTGAACTAGAGCACTATTCATCTTTGTCTTTGTCTTCTTCTTCATCATCTTCATCTCTTACATCATCTTGCCCTGGGATCTCGACTTGATTACTCAATTGGATAGGAAAACCCCAAGCATGATTTTCATGCATGAATGCATTAAAAATTGCAATTTGTTGGCACAACTCCTAAATTATGTCATTCATACTCACTACTTGACACTCTATCTCGTTCTCCTATCATGTCTTTAGAGAGGATGATGAACTTCTTCCTGTTTCATACCATGTCTGAAAGATAGTGCCACATAGAGGTCAAGAATGAAGATGAGGATGTTGCATTGATTTTGTTGGTTACTCTTTCTCTTCCATATTAGATTTTTTTCAATCATTTATTGTAGAATGAGAATCCATAACACTAGAAGAAGTTCGTATGGGTTTGCTTACATGTGCGACATATGGCTACGGAGAAGCAAGACTCCAATATTACAGGTTTGGTTATGACTCAAGTAAACGAGTCTTGCCGAATCTAGCTATACGAAGAAAGGAAAGAAGAAGTCCAAGTTAAAGAATCACAATTCTCAGGACATATGCAATTATTGCAATGAACCTGAACATTGGAAGAAGGATTGTCCAAAGAAGAAAGGCAAAGCCACAGTTGTCATCGCGGTTTAAAGAGGTGCATATTCTAAAGGTGATATCATTCTAACTATCTTAGATCAGAATACAACAGATAAAAAATGCATTCTTGTTTCAGGTAGTTATTACCATATGACTCCCAATGAATATTGGTTCTTCACATACGAGAAGATAGATGGTGGAAATATCATCAATGAGAAATGATGCAGCATGTAAGATTGTAGGAATCGACTTTGTGAAGATCAATATGCATGATGGAGTTGTGAGGACGGTGACAGAAGAACACCATGTTTTGGATATGATAAAGATCCTAATATACCTTAGAGTCTTGGACTGTAAATGATATAGGTATAGTATTGAAGGTGGAGTTATACTGGTTGCCAAAGGTGGGTTGTTTATCATCAATGGCAATAAGTTGAAGACCTTATATGTCACTATGGGATCTTCAGTTACAAAGTCTATTGCAGTGGCATCACAATCCTTGATATTAGAGTCAGAATTGTGGCAAATACGTGTTGAACACATGAGTTGGATGGGGATGAATATCCTCGGGCAGACGTGTCTCATCGGGGATCTCAAGGCATATATGCTCGAATAAATCTATGATGATTATTGGGGCCCTTCATGGGTCCCATCTTTAGGAGGTGTTAGGTATTTCCTATCTATTATTGATGGTTACTCTAAGATGGTTTGAGTGTGCATGATGAAGCACAAGATCGAGGCATTTCATACCATCAGACAATGGAAGATCTTGTTGGAGAACTAGACTTCTAAGGAGGTAAAGCGTCTTCTTGTAGATAACGGTCTGTAGTTCTATAAGGAGGTGAGTCTTGCGGGGCACCACACCGTCAAATATACACTACATTAGAATGGAGTTGCAAAATGAGTAAACATGACGTTTCAAGAGAGAGCATGGTGCATTCTCTTTAATGCTGATCTTGATAGATCATTCTTGGCTAAAGCTATGAATACAATGTGATACTTGGTGAATCGGAGTTTGCACCTTCTATCAACTGCATAACACCCACTGAGGTATGGTCTGGTAATGATGCCCATTTTTCTTCTTAACATATCTTTGGTTGTCCTAAATACTATTATGTTAGTGAAGGGAAGTCAGAATTAAGGGTAAAGAAAGGGGTTTTTATAGGATATGACACATGAGTGAAGGGGTACAGAATCTGGTCAGAATTCTAAGCTTCACTCAAGTAGTGAGTATGTTGATATAGGGACAAGTGATGATGCACATAAATAGGTGAACTACGAATTGATATCAAGTAGTGATCACGCAATTGATCACACCACTCCTGATCAGGATATTGTTGAATAACCTGAAGCCGAGCAAGGGGAGGAGAGGCAGACAAGTGTTTCTAGTAATCAGTCATGTAGAGGGATGCATGCTAAACTTTTGGGGAGGCCATATCTGGGGTAGAACCTACATATTGGATTCCTACTATCGGTGAGGAGATGGAGTCTCTTCACAAGAATAAGATATGGGTGCTTGCCAAGTTACCAAAGGTAGGGAAGGACGTTAAATGGAAATGGATCTTCAAGAAAAAGAAAGGAATCTCAAGCATTGAAGGCATCAGATACAAGGAGCACCTTATTGGGAAGGGTTACATTTAGAAGGAAGGTATGGATTGCAATGAGATATTCTCTCTCGTTGTAAGCTATACATCCATTAGGGTTCTACTAGCTCTTGTATCACAACAAGACTTGAAGCAAATAGATGTGGTGACAACTTTCTTACATGGTGAACTGGAGGAAGACATTGTCATGAACCAACCAAAAGGATTCATATTTCAAGGTAAAAAAGATCATGTGTACAAATTGAAGAAGTCCTTAGATGTGCTTAAGCACTCTCCCAAGCATCATCACATGAAGTTTCATAGCTTCTGATTGATCATGGGTTCAACAGAAACCCATCTTTTTTTTGTGTTTACCACAACAAGGTGGACGATATGTTAGTGGACATTAACAACGCATCGATTATTATCAAGAAGAAGAGTACCGTAGATGTGAAGCTTATGGAAAAAAACCTTAAGCGCATCGTGGAAGCGTGAAGATTGCATCATATGCGATAGGGAGCGATTAGTCGTACTAGTTGCTTGGGGCAGCTGATGAATCTCCATTTCATCTCCTTTACTCTATCATTTTGGCCTTAAAACCCCTAGCTAATGCATGTAAAGAGCCTTAATTTACACAAATTAGCATTCATTATTTGTTGTATAAACTGTGTAAAAAAACTATTTTTAATGCCAAAATTATAGAATAAAGAAAAGAAAATAAAAGTAATAAAATTCCAAAGGTATTTTATTACCCTAACCTCGAGACATAGGCATCTTGAGGACTAGGTCGACAAGGAATAAAGTAGGGGGAGGTAAGGGCCATTAATACAATAAAAATTCCATTAAATTATTAATCATTTGTTCATTTTTTGGGCCATGTTTTATTTTTTACTTTTTATACTAAAAAAAGAAACTTTATACATGAAAGTTGTAGATAATAATATATAGACAAATACAAAATTAAGTTATACAAAAATAATACACAATGTAAAAGTTACACACTCAATAAGATTCCAAAACACAACTTCCTAGACCCATATCTCTCAAATAAAAACTCAAAATTCATCAAAATCACTTTATTATCTATACCTTTTAATAGGCTATTTAATGAAGGTGGTTTCATATTTTTTAGAGTTAAGGTGTGAAAGTTAGGTTTTGGACCCCTATTGTATAATAAACCCGAATAAAATATTCATTTTATTTATTCTTTATTATTTATATAATTTTATATTTTTATAATTTTGTATATATTACTTATACAAAATAAAACCATTAATAAAACATTAAAATAAAATATTTAAAATACAAAGATGAATATACAATGCTTATACCTATATATTTAATATACCTTTTTATTTAAGTATATATAATACATAAGAAAAATAAAACGAAAATATATTTAAGTATATAAATATAAGTTATAAATATATAAAATAAGAAAATAAATTAATAAAATAAAAATTACAAAATAAAAATAAAATACTCAAAACAAAGGTTAGTATACCTATAAATAAAACCCTAAAAACTAACTTGTAATAAATAACTTCGAAAAAATAAATGAAATTTATAATAAATTTCTACATAAGATAACAACATTTTTTATTTTATAACTTTATTTGAATAAATTCAATTTTTAATTATTATCTATTTTACAAATAATTTCCGGCTGACTTTTTCCTAGTTGGTCCACATGGACCATGTTGGATATACGAGCCCACGATGAGCCATTAAGCAATAAATGTTATTGTAAATATCATTCCCTGATCTGAAATGAAGAATAACTAATTTGCATAATAGGTCCCTTAATACAATTAGGGTTATGTACCATGGTCATCTTAAAGATCATACAGCTGTCGATTCAATTACTGAATCATAGACATCGGTGCTTGGATGAATATCTAAAGAGTTAGATAGAGGACTCATCAAGCACTTTCAAATGATTATTAAGAGATGATCTCTAATCTGAGTAGGAGATGGTATTCCTTTCTCATTTGATTGATATCTGACCAACGTCTTGATGCAGGTCCTCTGCATGGGAATAGAGATCTGGAGGTGTCAGATTAGTTAGGTCAAAGAGTTGACTTAACGAGATCGAGACAACCAAAGACCCGTGTCGTATGTTATCATGATATAGGCACACATCCTCTGACCGGAGACAGATGTCTTACTATATGTCTGAGTATGTACATTTGGCAGACCAATAGGTTGATGACCTAACCAAGGTCTATATATCGGCATGCTGGTGTGCATGCAAGGGCATATGAGTAATACAATCTCTCAAGGGATCATACAAATTCATTGCTGAACCGGAAGACATGAGCTCACTCATGAGATATTGGGGAGAATCAAATTCCATATGTGGTCGTCTCACTTTGGAAGCTTGACTGAATTTGTATGGTTTGATATATGCTTTTGGAAAGTATATGATGAACACCTAGGTATGGTATATGCTTTTGGAAAGTATATGATCGATACTGACTCCAAATGATCGAATGAGAACCTCAATGATAAAATCCTGAAGGAGATAGTTTAAAAGAGATCTAAAACTTCGGATTTGTTCTAGGTCTTCCAGTTTGTAGGATGTACATGTATTAGGAATGCCTGAGGGTGATGTGATCATAACCACGACGCTTCCATTTGAGGGAGTGAAGAAACATGTCTGGATTTTAGTGACTCATCTCATAGAGAAGTAATCTGATCTTAGTCCAACTGATGGACATTGATCTGAATGTGATTCAGATGTAATGAGAAGATTAGATTTGCGGTCTTGATTTAATCAAGCATCTATGGGAGGTCCGCAAGATTTGGATTTGAGATGTAATCTCAATATCCAAGTCACTATACATGGAACAATACAATCTCCCTTTCCTTATCTCCAAGTATCCGCGGAGAAAGCGCATTATCCTTGAAAGAGTTCATGGATAATTTCATTGTTGATATATTTATCCGAGCATTGAGATATTGATAATTAAATGTGATTAATTATCATGAATGATATGAATTTGATTCATATTATAAATAGAGTTGTCTGAGATAATTAAATGTGATTTAATCATCAAAGATGTGAATAATGTGAACGTGATTCATATCATTTGGGCATGAGAGAATAGAGATCCAAGATGATTAAATGTGATTTAATTATCATAGATATGAATAATGTGAATAGCACTATCCATATTAATTAGATATATTACAAGTGCGATTCATAATATATTAGAAATAGCATATTGTGATTTATATTTATTAATTAATTATTGATGTGAATTGGATTCACATTGGATGATTAATTGAAAATATACTTTACATTTTGTTTTGGGATGTGAATGTGATTCACATTTTTCCAATGGCATGATTGCAATATTCACAAGATAATTATGAGTTATTTTGTGAAATAATTTACAACAAATGTTGTTGTAATTCTTTGAGATATCATGAGATAATTAGATCTCATGAGATTATGAGGAGATAGACCCATTCCATCTCAAAGGGTAGCCGTCCCCTTTTCTTTAGGGAATGTGGTCAATCTTCTCATTATCTCCAAGACCAGTCAAATGATTTAAATTCGAAATTAATTATATTGATTTATCACTATATATTAATTTAAATTAAATCAAATGTTGTTGTGTTTTTTACAACAACATCATGGCCATTGAAAGAAGCACAAATCAATCTCATTCATTGATTGTGTGTTGTCCATGGATTGAGATCAATGGACTCGTAAAATCGTATAAAAGAAGAGGAACCCTTTGCTCTTCGGGTTCCACAATTACGACATATGCTCTCCATCTCTCTCTCTACACGCCAAATGCTCTCTCCCTTTCTTGTGTCCGTCCACCATAGAGCCCTTGAGAGAGCCGCCATCGCCGCAGCATCATCTCCATCTCCTTCGGTGTACCTCGCTCGTGAATAAGACGTCGAATCTCGTGTGACGAGATCAGGAGATTCACCACTTTGATCATCAACATGGATTACGAGGAGCACACGTCTCATCAACGCACTCGCGAGCATCTCCTCCGTCGGATCGGACTTGAGACAGGAGGTCTCTTCTTTTAGAGACTCGATCGCAACCACGCTTCAAGAGCTAACCTTAATACCTATTGTGGTTTAGATGAAACGATCCGAGAAAGGTTCTTGGATCATGTGGTTTCATCACATTAATTTTTTTAAATTACGCTACATCAAGCAACTAGTGCGACTAGTCGCTCCCGATCGCGTACGATGCGATCCTCACACTCTCATGATGCGCTTAAGGATCTCCTCATATCCTTCAAGTGGTACCATAGCCAGGTTTGAGGTTTTGGATACAATCCATGAACCTAGGAAGACATGGGCTCATTAGGGATTGTGAAAAAATTTATCGCATTTCATTTTCGCAGCCATATTTTGTGAATATTTTTATCCCTGTTTAAATGTTTTAAACATGAAATTATAACTTGAATAATGCTCCCCATTAATTAAGTAATCGTGGGATTTGAGTTTGCGTGATTTGGAATCCGATAACTCAAGATATGATCATTTTAAATCACTTTTTTGACATACCTAGAAATGCGTAATTATCACTTTGGTTTTGTTTTAAATCAAGTTTGAAAACTTTAGAAACTGATTTTGCATGATTTGTATTTCAAATGAATGAGATATGCTAATTTTAGTAAGTGAGGGTTACTGCTGGAAATTGCATACTTAATAGAGAGCCTTGTGATTGTCATTTAATTTTTATATATATTAATGGTTAATTTATTGAGATAATTATTGATAAATATTAGTAAAATATTTAAAGATGTTAATTATTTCATTAAATGGCATTGCCTTAACCAATAATTGATTAGATATGATCTAATCACAAATTGGTTACATCATACACTTTCCAACAAACAAGTTGCTTGAATAGGATTGGGGATTTGTTTAGCAAATCTCCTTATAATGTTAATCAAAATGGTTTTGATTATTATTACATGGTATAACTTCGGTTGAAAAACTGATTATCATATCAAGTACAAAGTGATTGACTTGGAATTTTCTTTTCCCGAGATGGATATGGTGTCTTGTCGGGGAGCGTTGAGGTAATAGGTTGCACCGTGTATGATCTGTCCCACTCCCATTAGTACTGGCCATGACAGCAGGTATGGAATGGATAATGCTTGAGAGATCATGATGTATTTTTTCTAATTATTAAAACTCGAAATAATACGTATTTGAGATAATACCATATTTCAAGTAACAATAAAGAATGTTTATTGGAAATTAATTGGATCATTAATTTAATAAGATTAGATTAATTGGAATCCAATTAAAATTAAAAATACTCTATTATGAATAGTGTTGTTATTTCTCTTAGAAGAATTAATCATAATGAATATGATTCATAAAGATTAATTAAAATTTGAACATGATATGGAGGATCACATAAGTGACATCCATGGTCTCCCGTCAAGGCAAAGGGTACCGTTGCTAGAGATTGTATTTCAGAGACATCTATACAAAGTGACAGCTCCTACATACAAACCATTTGGATCGGGCTCTTTGCTTCTTGAAAGAGTAAGGACGTATGCGTAGTGACCCCAATATGGAGTCCTCATATTATTGGGGCCATATTGGATTACGCATAGCGAGTTGTATTCCTATTGATGGTTGGTTCAATTAATGACAGGTCAACATCACCTTAGGGGTGGTGGGCCCAGGTGTTAAAGATCGAATTGGGAGATGCAAGTTGGACTTGCAAGGCAGAATGTGTTCTCGCTTCTTTTTATCTGAGTTACAGGTTCTCATATATTGGGATGTGACAAAGATAGGAAAGGAGATCCCAGATCTTACTTGAGATATAATGGTAAGTATATCTCTTACATTGAAAGTTATTAAGGGAATGAACTTTCAATGTTGACAAGGCAAGACAACTTTGATATAAAAATTCTTAAATCAAAGTAATATGTGTCGCGACCCCGAATCTCAGACCGTCGGATCCTCCCATATCCGGATCTGGTTACTCAACAATAATTTATTCAGAAACAGACTACAAATAAATACTCAGAAGAAGTATTTCAACACTTTGCCATTCACAAAATAAAGTTTACATGATCCATTGTCCCACTACAACCCTTTACATATACATCAACTTGAAGGAAATACACATAAATATTACTAACTACTTTTATAAAGAAAAGTTACAGTGGTTGGCTGGATGTCTAGTATGTAAGCTGGATGGATTTTTAAAGTCCTTGCGATGGATCACCGACACCTGTTGGGTTTTCCAAAAATCATAGGATAAAAATTAGCGAATACTAAGTAACAAAGAAGAGAAAATCAAACAAATTGTGTAATTTTTGAAAACTTGTTATCATAAAAAGTTTCATTCCTTCTCATTAATGTAAGTCCTATTCCTTTTCTATTCCATGTCAGGGATTAGTCCAGGGGAACCCCACCAATCTTGGACTCCGAAGTTGTGGACCCTTCGGGATTGGAGAATGTGTTGATCTTGGTAAGCTTATGCCGCTACACATCGCCTCAACCAATCCTCCAATACTACCCTCACAAATTCCTTTTCTTTTATTAATCAGGGTCTCAAACCCTCATCCTGGCAAACAAAGGATCACACCGTCCTTGAGGACTCGGTTGCTTAAAATCTCAGGTAAACATTTAATTATATAACCTAGCGGCTTTAAATACATGTTGTCGTGACCTAGTCGTTATTGAACCACCCGTGCCTCCACATGGCACGACCACATCTTCCGTCGTTCAACCCGAATATATTGGCTCCCGATACCACACATTGCAAATCATTCATTTCGTGCATACTTATCATAACAGGGCAACCGTGTACCACCTAGGTAGGGAAACACCAATACAAGTTCCTTCCTACAAACCTACAGGTTGCATGCTCGACTTGTAGTTCTACTCCCAATCATCCTTAACGTGACTCATGACCCTTTTCATGATCTGTTGACTTTTAAACTTATCTTCATAAAAATGTAGTCTGGAGCTCTGTCGGACCTTTGGATTATTAGTGTGTCGGAACCTTAATGGGAAATGAAATTAAAACCTAACAGCCTCTAAGTTCCACAAGACTCCTATTCAGGTTTCCTCAATAGTCAGATCAGAACAAGTCTACATACACAAATTCTTATGACTATGAATTCTTACTTGTACGTGTAAATGAAGAATAGCTCATCATCTCAAAAGTAGCAAAGAAACAACCTCTCTCAACAAGGTAACTCTAATCCCCCGGTCTGACAACTCTTTCCTAGAGGAGTAGGGATATTCCCTTCTAAGTTCAAGTACAACCAACTCAAGAAGAGGGGATGGAGAAGAGAATGGACGGTAACCAGTGTAGTTACCTATCCTTGGATGCCTGACCAGTGTAGCCAAGTCACCCACTGAAAGCTCACAAATATATGACTTTGAAGCTCTTATTCTTTTTTTTTCACTTGTATATACACTCCGCAGACATTTCATTTTTCTATCAGGCCTGTCCACTTTTGAAGATTTTGCATTTTTTTCTTTTTTTTAACAATATATACAAGGTGCAACATGTACATAAGGAATTTTTCCTCTTGAGCCAGTAGACTATCCCTCTTTTGAAGCATTATTGCAACCCCATAGCTCCTGTCTTTAGACCTCAACATCACCAAAACAGGTTGAGACGCACTTCCCTCCCTAGAGGAGGATGAGAGGTTCCGCCTAGATGTACTACCCTCGTATGCTACCACAAGCCAAAAGATTATGCCCCTCACTACCTCCTCCATGAAGAGCTGCGTGTAAAGTGCATTGTCCAAGGTAAGCCACAATCTGAAAGAATCATGCGTGTGTTGTTAAATATTCTACTTAGACTCATTAAGATGACATGTGAACATAGTCTTATGGACTCAAAGAATTAAGTCACTAGGACCTGAAAAGTCTTAACTCCAAATCTTATAAGGTTCTTATGAAATTAGGTGGAATAAGGTCAAACTAAGCTCCATTCTTCAAATTTATTCCAGACTTAGTTTAAATGTCAATACTATCCTGAAAAATGCACATGCCAATGCAAGAAAATAAGTACAATGCAAAGAAAAAAAAATCTTTTTGTTAAGCAATTTTCAAAATTTTGAAATTTTTATGGATTTTTGAAAAATGATGATGCACATGCACAAAGTTTATTTTGCAAGTAGTTAGTAATATATACAAGTATATACACAATTTCTTCTTCTTCTTCTTCTTTTTTAGGGATAAGATAATATTTACACAAGAGTGAGTTAATTATTTTACAAGAATAAGATGCAAGAGTTTACAACTTGAGTAATTTATACAGGTATATACACAAATGGATTTTTTTAATTTTTTATTTTATTCATTTTTTGTGATGCATATATTCCTTAAATTTATTTGAAAATAATTTTACAAAGAATTTTAAAAACTATAGTCCAAAATAATTATTCACACAATTTTACAAACATTTACACACATTTGAAAACTCTTTTGCAAAACATTTTTAAAACACTATATATATATTTTCAAAATAATTTTTAACCATTTTTCAAAATATTTGCAAATAGATTTTACAAATTAATTTTATTTTACACAAAGATAAAATTTTTACAATCCACAATATGTTTACAAAGGTTGAAAATATTTTTCAAACATTTTTCAAATAATTTTCAAAAGATTTTTCAAATAGATTTTCAAACTACTTTCAACATTTTTTTCAAAATATTTTAACCTGATATATTAATCAGTATATACAAAAGAATTTTGAGGAAATATCTACATATTTTTATTAGTTAGTTAGTTTTTTTAGTTTTTTTAAGTTTTTACACAGTATTTATACAGTATTTTAGCCATATTAAAAAATATGAAAGTACGTGTTATGGCTAAAGTATATATACAATATATACGACACCCCCTATACTTAGCTCGAACTATGTCCTCATAGTGATCAAAGAGCTGGAAAGAAAGGCATAACTCATGCTAAGTATTGGGAAGCTAAAAGAATATTATGCTACAACAACGTACAAAAGAATATAATTAATAAGAGTCAGTGTTCCCCCTATACTTAGGATCAAGTAATCCTAAGTATAGAAGACTGTACACAAGGGGAAAAACCGAGGAGTAGAACGTACAGAGTCTACCTCCCCTATACTTAGGGTTTAAGTATTGGCAGCAAATCATGTGTAAAAAGAATCAAACGAATAATCACAAGTCTGACACCCCCTATACTTAGGGTAAAGTTGACACCCTAAGTATGGAATGATCATGAAATGAAGATGGGGTGTGAGACAAAAAGAATGTATGATATGGACAGATGGATTTAGACAATGGAACAATGTTGAGGTGCCTCTCACAAGCGCTAGAGTTTACGCCCCCAGTTGGGTGCAAATTTTAGGATAACTTAGTGTCAAGGTTCAGGACGGCATCTGTAATGCGAATACTGTTCTGCTGTTGTCGTCTCGGTGGGATAACAACAACGAACTCAATAGAGGAAATGATGACACCCAGATAATCAATCAGGCGGGTGTCTGCTACCGGGTAAAGATATGGGCAGATGAAGTCGGGCTCCGGTAGCACAAAAGAAATCGTCGGCTCAAGATCTGTACTGGAGTGAAAGGGCAGAGCCGAAGAAGTCGAACGTGGAGAAGGAAGGATCTGTCAGTGAATCCTCCACGTCAATCATAGTCCTCAAAATGTACAGAAGGTCATGATCAGGAGACTCATTAGAAAGGCTGGTATTCGATGCACAAAGATCAGGTCATCCTCGTGAGGGTCTTCGAGGAGAGAATCATCAAATTCATTATCAGAAATATCAAAATACTCGATCTCGTGATCCGACAGATCGGATGCACTCCCAGAAAGTGAAATCGAGCAGACATGGTCCATGACATCCTCCCGCAGATAACCCTCGGGGAGTAATGCTGAATCATCAAGAAATTAGGGATCAATGCTCTCAAATGTCATATCCTCCAAAAATGTATGGACCTCATCAAATGGGAGGACACATGGCTCAAATATAGGACTAGCAAGGTTTATCAAATCAAAAATCGATCGCCCATCAAGCTCTCTCTGCTGAGATGAATCCAAGTATATCTTCGAGTCTGAGAAGATCTTCTGAAGAATAGACACTGAATCAACCGCGTATGGATACTGGAAAAATTCAAAGTATGGCTGAGATGTGGGTTCCTCCTCTATTTCTTGGTATACTAGCAGATCTAGAATCCAAGAATCATCAATGTGGAATGTGGGACTGGTTTAAAAATCTGATTGTAAATCCAATGAAAACTCAACCAATGTCCGGCTCTCGGAAATCACATCAGTGGGCAACACATCCGTCATATGAAAAGTATTAGCATCCATATCCTTTGATCGGTGTGTGATGTCTGAATCAAAATGTTGTGTCATACACTCAACTGTTGTCATCTCTCCCTCATGTGTTGTCCCGAATAACATCTCGTGTATATGCAAGATCAGAAAGTGTATCCAAGATGGTCTCAACTAAATCCAGGTCGGGACAGTGGTGTGAACCACCACACGAGGTAATGACATATGCAATCTGCTCTGCGGTCCTCCCCCTCATGGCGATATGGATAAGGTCAGTCATCGAAAATCCATGATCCGGAAATTGCCTCAAAAGTTCTCGTAACCTCAACCATGAATCTATCAATGGCTTCTGGGGATTAATTGAAAAATCACGAATACACGAAAGCATCATCTCTGCTCTACGCTGGGGGTAAAATTTCTGCAAAAATAGTGATCGTAAATCTCCCCACGTAGCAATCTTCCTTCCTAATCGTCTGTGCCAACTCTTGGCTTTACTCGGAAGTGTAAATGGGAAGGTAATCAACATCATGTCCTCAGAAGTGATATTCGAATATGATCGTGATCCACAAATATCCTCAAACTCATCTATATGCAAATACAGTTCCTCGTGCACTTCTCCTAAAAACTTGAGCAGTCGATCAATTAACTCTAAATCCAGGACAAAGGGTCTCAAAGTAGAAGTAGACTGTGCTTCATGATTTGTGTACTCATCCAATGTCCCAGGATAAAAGTAATCTAAATCTCGCAACTACACCATATGATTGCCTATGGGATGCACTCTCATCTCAGCAAGGTGAATGCCCGGGTTTCTTATTTGGTCAATCTGGTCTCCGCGGGCTTCACTCACAACATATCTCGAATGAGAGGGTGGGTAGGGAGAAGAAGGGAAATCAGACAGAGTTCTGACCTCCCAAGAGAGTGGACGGGAGTGATGGGCATGAAATGAAGAAGCTGCAAAATTTGACTGGAATGGAAAGTGGCCCATCGTGATGAGAGGGAAATTAAGGGTGGGAGGGTGGGTTAGAAGAGACAGAGTGATAGAAGGTGGAAATGAAGAGAGAGATAGAAGGGAAAGAGGGAAGGTGACTGCTAATGATTCAAAGAATGATTGTAACCGACTCACACCAAAGACATACAAAACACAAAACAAACCCCCAATTCACCAACTCAACACAAATCTGACCGTGAGATTCGGTCTTTATCTTTTCAATTTTAAGAGTTAGGTGATAAAACAAATTTGTACAAACACTTAGGAGGCTTGAATAGGATTTGGACACTACTCCTTAGTGTGTACGCGAGCAATTAAAAGCGCAAAAATGAGGGGGTTGCTCTCCCAATACAATGAAGGAGTCAATTACGTTTAATTTTAGAGTCAAGTTCAATTAGCAGTCCCATTTTTTATTTTTTGATTTTTTGATTTTTTTGGATATTTTCAATGATAACGCCTAACGAATTTTCATATTTCCTCTTTGATTAATTTCAGTCAAAAATAGGGGGAGGAAGTCGCAAAAGCTAATGCACGGTCAAACACGATGATGCATGCAGAGATAGAAAAATGCGTACCTTACTCCAGCACTCTACATGCAATATGATCCGCGTATAAATTAAATACAAAAATTAAAATACCTATATGATGCGCGAAGAAAACGGCCTTAGGCGAAAGATTTCTACACGTGAAGCACAGTAGCTAATAAGTCAACAAGAGAGGTCGGAGTCTGGTCTCTGATGCCGATCGGTGTCCGTCACAACGGATACTGCCAGCGCTATATACGGCCTCTAGCGGCACATGACTTCTCAGGTAACTTAGATTAGCTTTTCTTTATGCTTTAATTGATTAAGTCTAGTTATCGATCTATAGGTGCAGGCAAATAATTAGGCTGGAACCTTAATCAATTACGTCACAATCAATATAAAAATCCTAAGTCTAGGGGCCAAATTCTGCGTGAATCAAAAATAAAATAAAAATACAAGAAAACAAAACCGATGAAAAACAACGGTGAGGTCCCCCAAGTGCACCCGCACTTGGCGAAACAGACCTCGAATAATGTCCAAGTCCACAGTTCAAAGATCCTAAATTATTACAAGAATAATTATTCTTTCACAAAATTAAAAAGAATTTTTCTTCAATTCCCTGTTCTTCTTCCTGTGCGGGTCCTCAAAAAGTAAACTCCACGTCGTCCTCCAAGCAGTACCTCGCACAAAAATCAAAGAGAGAAGGTTAGAAAACAATTATAGTATAGAGAGACAAAATAGAAAAATAACTACAAAGCCGTGCTCCCCGACAACGGTGCCATTCTGATGACACGGAAATCGATGCAGTTAAGAGAGGGAAAATAATATCAATGATGTCGTTCTCAACCACTCGAATCGGTCAACGAGAAAAATAAATTAAACCACTTAAGAGAAAAATAAATCAATCAAGAAATGTAAGCGATTTTTGCTATTCTTTTTACCTGGTATAGCGACCAGGGTCGAATACAAGGGGCACGATTTAAAAACTTTGCAGCCAATTTTCAGAAATATTTTTTTAGTGGTTTTTATTTTTATATTTTTTGGATTTTTCGAATAAGGCACAATATGCACAAAGTGATAAAACACACAACCCACACTCTTTTTGTATTTTTCAGAAAGGACAAAAATGTACAGAAAATTAAAAAGAAAATGTTTTTTTGTTTTATATATTTTAAAATATTTTTGATAATTTTTTCAGATTTTTCTGATGTTTTTGTGATTTTCTAAAAATCAAAAAGTGCAAAATAAAGCAAACTATTCACAATCAGGAGTATTTTGCAATTTAAAAATATTTTAAATGCCCAAAATTCCTGAAATTTATTTTTAAGATAAACTAAAAAGAAATATCTACAATTAGAGACCAAGATTATTATTTTTGGAATTTTCTACAATTTTCTACAAATCTTTTAAGAATTTTTGTTTTTCATTTTTTTTGGTTTTATAAATGAAAAATTCACAAAAATTGGAAAGAAATTAAAACACACCAAACACGACTACATTAATTTTTTTGGAATTTAAAAAAAATTAGAATTTTTATGAAATTTCAAAGTTTGGACAGTCAAAAAGTCACTATTTTTGATTTTTTTTAAAATATTAAACGGCAATAAAAATGGATGAGAAATTTACATAATGATAATAACTACAGCAGGAGCTCACACAATTTTTTTGAAATTTTTCGACAAATAAAACTATTTATTTGATCACTAATGGCATGCAAATTCAAGACTGGAGTACATGGACTGAAATGAAAATGTAGAAAGTTTTATCAATAAAATTTAATAATGGATGAAAAGAGGGTAGAATATGAAGTTTACCTAATATTTTAATCACTTTCCCTAGGGTTCTTCTTGTGTAACCTTCGTTTCCAAAATCAAAGGGGGTGAGAGGCAGCCTCGGCCGCCGCCACAAGGGGAGATCGGCCGTTGGAGGGCCGCGCACGGGCCAGTGGAAGGCGGTCAGGGCATGCGGGCAGGAGGTGGCGCGAGACAGGAGGTCGGCGAAGCGGCGCCACCGCCTGCAGAGGCGTGCGAATCACTTGGAGGTGGCGGAAGGGGCTCGGGACCAGGGGCGGATGGTGAGCAGCGGTCGGGCGGCGTGGCGCCGCAGCTGGGGTGCGTGAAGGTCGGGGAAGGAGCATATGGGCACACGACGCGGGCTGGATGCGCGCACGAGGAAGGAGGGTCGGAAAGGTGGCAGCCTTGGGGCCGCATTGGGCGAGGCGGCGAACGGGGGAGCGGCTGGGGCCGCGTTCAGGTGTAGGTGCGGGAGGACCGGAGGCCCTAGCGGGGACGATCGAGCGGAGGAGCAGGGCGGCACGCTGCCGCTGAAGGGCAGTGGTCAGGAGGTCAGCCTCGGCACCGCCGCTACGCGACCGAGATGAAGGGTGCACGGGCGGCGCAGTGGGATGTGCAGGCGGTGCGGCCTGGGGTTGCTGTAGTTTTTTTTTATTTTTTTGTTTTTTTTGTTTTATTTATAACTTGCAGAAAAAGGTTAAACAAATGTATATTTTTTCTTTTTCTTTTATCAGAAAATGCAAGCTGTAAGTGCAAAGGAAAAGAACTTTTATTTTATTTTTTTAATTTTTATTTTGATTTTCCTACAAAACAACCATTAGAAATAAAAACAACAAGTATATTTTCTTTTATTTTTATTATTTATTCCTGCAAAACAAGATTAGAGAGAAAAGATTTTTTTATTTTTCCTGCAAAACAAAGGTTAGAGAAAAACAACCAATTATTTTTTTGTTTTTATTATTTATTTATACACAAAATCGGAAGTGTGGATGGGGATCCAAAGGAAATGTAAGGGGTGGATCCGAGTCTCCGACCACCGTATGTGGTCGAAGGTGTATGGTTGCGTGAGATAGACGTGAAATAGAGAGGTTATGAGATGAGGTGAAAAATTGACCTCGAGGCATAAATGTGTGTGATGACAGTTTTTTTTGAGATTTTTAAGGATCTAAAAAATATAATGGGAGCAAAAATTAGGCCTACGATTTACTTACGAAAATGACGAGAATGAAAATTGGGATCTCACCTTGGGATCGGACACACCGTGATGGCCTCAACGACGACCGAATCGCTGTCACCGACTGGATTGGAGGCTGGGCACCCTTCTGCGATGAGCAGTTCTCAGAGATCGGGCTCCTCTCTCCAAAGATTGATAAAGAGGAAATGAGGGAGGAGGAGCCCATTAAAAAGAGACAAAAATCAAAAATGGAAAATATTCACATTTAAGGAAAGTGTTTATTGGGTGTATTAATAAAATAATTAAATTAAAAAATTAATTAAATAATTAAAAATAAATTTCGGAATTAAATTAATTAAATTAATTAAATAATTAATGAAAATCAATTAGCCACTTTAATGGTGGCCATTAAAGGTATGAAATAAAATCCTATATACATGGTAAGTGTATAAATCAAATAAATCACATAAATTAAATAATTAATTACAAATATTGTAAGTAAAATTAATTAAATAATATTATATAATTATTTTTTGGTGAATTTTATTTAAGGAAGTTATTTGTATACACATATTATACACATATAATACAATATACATAGGTACAAATAAGGAAATTATTTTTTATAAATTTTTTTAATTTTTATTTTTTAATTTTATTTTTAATGAAAACAATATTTACAAATATATAAATAAAAATAAAAATTAATGAATATGTACAACAAATACTGGTTAAATTGCACAAAACACCTCAGAAAACCGACTTTTCAACCGTAACTCGAAAAATTATGAAACCACTGCCATTTGAAAGATAATTTAATTTAAAGTATAATGGAAGTGATCTTGGTTTGATTTGAGCTTTTATGGAGCCGGAATTGGTATTTCAATTATCGCTTTGCGGCTTTTTCTGGGTGTGATTATTTGCACTATGTACATTATTTTATTTTACAACCATTTTTATAATTTACAACACATTTGTATTTACAACTTTTGTTTACAAAAATCATTAGTTTGAGGTCAAATTATGTACAAATAAAATAATGTAAGTTTTGTACAAATATACAGGAAAAATATTTACAAAATATTTTTGGATTTTTGACAGAAGATCCTATCTCCCCCTACTTTATTCCTGGTCGATCAGGTCAAGTCTTGACCTTCTCTCGAGGTTTAGGTCAGTCTGTATTTATTACATAAATACCTTCTTTTATTTTTCTTTTCTTCTTTATTCTTTTATTTATGTACAAAAAGTGTTAAAAATGCAATTTTAACAAAAGCATGCAAAGTGGTAATTTTATGCAATTAAGGGGTATTTATAAGTATTCGACTAAGGAAAAGAGGGTAAAATAAAAGAATAAAGGCGATGAATCATGGATTCATCAGGATCCAACTCAAAACATATCAATTCCCATGATGTAATTCCTCTATTAAGCCTTAAATTAGCATAATCTTAATTATCGAGTATAGATTTACACATATATTTATATACTCAATTTATGCTCTTTTAACTCCTAAACCCTATTTTTCCAAGCCATTACATCAATTTGATGCTTAGACCTTATTTTAGTTGAAATCATAAAGCAACTTTTCATATTTTCTAAAAAATAACCAAATTAGGGTTCTTTGTAGTAAATAACATAAAATCAAAATTTCAACAATCTCATATGAAAACCCAACAGCAAAAGGAAGGATTTCGTTACCTAATCAAGCTCTCTCTCGCGTATGCAATGCTTTATCGTGTTTCATCTTCAGAAAGGATGATTTAAGGCTCCTGAAACGATCGAATTTCATTTTCATATAAAAAATGCTAAGAATGTGTCAAGAACGCGAAGAACACAAAGAACGCGAAGAACATGAAGAACACGAAGAACGCCAAGAACATATTTTCTCTTTAAATTTCGGCAGAGCTTCCCCTTATATGGGGTGATATTTTTAGGAAAATTTCGGCAGAATTTCCCCTTATATCAAGACATATTTCTCGGAAATTTCGGCAGAGTTTCCCCTTATATCGGGACATATTCCTCGGAAAATTTCGACAGAGTTTCCCCTTATATCGGGACATATTTCTCGAAAAAATTCGGCAGACTTTCCCCTTATATCAAGACATATTTCAAAATAAAAATGAAAAGAGTTTCCTCTATAAAATCAATCGAGAGGAAAACAACAACGGAATTGAAAGAATATAATTAAACTGCAAGCAATGGAGAATCAGTAGACACCATGCGTCTTAGGTGAGTGAATGTGTTAAGAATCACAAGGTTCACTGACGTGCACAGCCGCATGCACCTAAGTAGGATATTACATAGATTTCTCCATCAAAATAACTATAAAAGTAGAAAAGAAAGAACAATAAGAAATGGAGAATCGGTAGACACCTCGCGTCTTAGGTGAGTGAATGTGTGATGAATCACAGGGTTCACTGACGTGCACAGCCGCCCGCACCTAAGTAGGGTGTTACACAGATTTCTCCTTGAACCATAACAGATAACAAATCAGAAAGAAAGATGAATCAAGAACAAAACTTGGATGAAAAGAGGATGAATTGAAAGCCTAGCTTACGAAGCAAACTAAGAGAGGATCATACCTTCCTCCTCCTCATTCTCCCAGCAGCGCTTCGCTAGAGCTCTTTCCCCGCCTCCCACTCCTCCTCCCGACCTCTCAACCCTAGCCCTTGGGTGGTGGTGGTAGTGGAAATCGTAGAGAATGAATGGGTGGGGGGGGGGTATTTATAGGCTTCAGAAAACCACTAACCATGGTTAGAAAACCATGGTTTAGCCCTTAACCGTAGTTAGCGGCCCATGGTTTTGGCCAAAACTAATCCGAAACTTAGGGCTTAAGTTAGAATATTCTAGAGGATTCTAGATTCGCTAATGACGCTTAATTAACACTAATCCTGATTAACTTTCACTAATCGCGATTTAACTTTCGCGGTTTATGCTTATCTTTTGCTAAATATTGATTAGTGTTGCTAATGATCATTAGTGGTTTTCAATCCGTCATTAGTTTCTTTAATCACACTTAATTAGTCTTAATGACAGTAAGTATGGGTTAATGACTTCTTAACCCTCCTTACTTCTCTTTCTCCCGAAAATCATAACAAATCGAAACGAAGTCCGATTCACACAAAACAAATTTCGTTGGTTTTCTCTTGAAGAGTCCGATCTTATGATATAGGATCCGAGAGGTGCCAAGTTCATGTCTTTACATGTGTGTGTGTGTGTATGTGCAAATTTCTTATTTCAGATAATCCTCATTAAAACCACTCAATACTATACTCAATAATAATCAGTAAAATATCATGGATGTAATCCATGATCATGATATTGTACTTGCAGTTGAACACATAATGCATGTGGTTGCAATGTGCAAGTTTCCTCATAATAATGAGGAATGACAATTTAACAGACAATAGGTCTGCAACCTTATGGTTTGTATGTCTCTATAGCTTGATCTCTCTACTTTGGAAGTGATATGTCGATGATGATCGTAATTGTCAAACAATCCTTATAAAATCTAAGAAGATGTTCTGGCATACATTTGTGCTCTCGACATTTAATCATGAATGACATGGTTCACTGCATCATGCATAATGGTGGCTCTATAAGAGATGATGTATTCAAATGTTTGAGTACCTACATGAACCTAAGTATTTAAGAGTTAATATTTTTGCAGATATGCTGAGTGTCATCAGTCTACTATCTATACTCTAGTCATTCATGAAGCTTCATGATATTCATATTGTATGAATTGAATGAAGCATGTATAAATGTTGAAATATTATTATGTTGAATTTTGTTTGAATTCAACATAAGCGAACCTTTGTCTTAAGCAATGGTTGTCTATAGATGAAAGGAGCGCAGTGGAAGCATGGGTCTGACCCAAGTTAGAAGATAAGTCAAAGAGTTGATTGTACTTCTATGGTTTCCACACATATGGCATCCAAAGAGTTGGATGAATGCCAATACTGCAACAAGCTGATGCGTTGGTAGTATGACTATCAAGACTATCTAGAAATCTTAGAGAAGGACTCAGATAGTGCATTGGAATAATCTACATCTACATATAATCATTGAAATTGACTTTCTTATTGGATAAGATTATAAGTCTAATAATTGTATCTAAATCTTCTAATAACACTTGCAATTGGATGCATATGTTTAGAAGATTAGAAAAGTTTGATCTTAAGGTGTTGTAGTCGTCCGCATAGATATTGATGCAATTATTGCTTCAATCTCTATTGTATGGATAGACTTCATACTTTCAGTGGGAGAGCCCATAGTCTTAGAAAATGCCTCTATGATACAAATATTAGAATACACTCATTGTTTATTTCTAAATGTTGGAAATAAACATGAATTTTATAATAGACCTATCATAAAGAGTTATAATGGATATATTTCAGATAGTAATCTGACATCTGGAGGGATCTACTAGATTAGAAAATTAATGAATGGTTCATTAATGTTTGTAAATACTGAAAATTAAACCTTATAAGATCAATAGGAGGATGGAGATCATTTGACAATGATCTGGCATCGAGTCTTGGACATATGACTGTTGATAAGATCAATAGACTACTAAGAGATGAACCTTTAGATTGTCTAAAATTTCAAATCTTACATGCTTGAGAATATTTTATTCAAAAGTAAACAAATGTCCAATGCACCCTTCTCTGGGAATGGTGTAAGATGTCAAGGTATTCAAGATCTCATACATATTTATGTATGTGGATCACTTGTATCATAACAAACATTGATGATATACAATATAATTCGATGATTATTTGTGATATGAGATTTATTCCCTTCACCTTAGAAACCTTTGAAATGTTCAAAGATTTCACAATTTGGTTTAGAACTAAAGTTTGAAGGAAGGTGAAATGAATTTGATATAATCAAGGTAGCTTGTACCTATTAGATGAATTCAAGGAATACCTTATGAAGATATGAATATCATTCCTATCTCACTCCTCCTGATATACCTAAACTCAATAGAGTTGTAGGGAAATACAATTGATCACGTGTGACATGATTTGATCAATCATTAATCTTAGTGTAATTATCTCTTAGTCTTTAGATATATATGTAGTAGAGACTACAATATATATCCTTACCAGGTTCCATGCAAGTAAGCTGAAATCATGCATCGGAGAGTGCTACTTCATTAGAAAATAGAGGATGGTATTGGGTACATACTTTATGACCTTGAGATTCTTAAAATATTTCATCTCTAAGGATATGATTTTTAGATGATGAAACTCTTGAGAGTCAAGATGAAAATGAAGTGAAGGAACTCATTAAACCTTGAGAAGATAATGAGGCTCCTAAAATAAGAAACTAAAAGGATAATCGAAGATGATACACAAATGCCTCTTCAAATGAGTTTTAGGATGGATTCTATGTGTCAGAGAAATCTGACAATGATCGAACTTCATGTGATGAAGCTTCTGAAGATCATGTCATGGAAAAATGGATGTTAGCAATTAAGTCTAAAGTAGACTTCATATACAAGTGTTGTCAATGGACCCTCAAGGATCCACCTATGTGGGTAAGACCCGTTAATGTATAAATGGATCTTCAAGAGAAAGAGGGAACCAGATGATAAGGTAGAGACCTTCAAAGCACGGCTCGTAGCCTTGAGCTACACACCGAAGAGAAGACATTTCTTGCAATGAGACATTCTCTTCAGTGACCATGCTTAAATCCATCAGAATATTGCTAACTATAGCTACATAGGTTGACTATGACATCTTCAAGATGTGACCCAAGATTGCATTCCTCTATAAAAACCTCTTCGAGAATATTCATATGAAGTAGCCCTAGGGCTTCATAGTTGAGGAAAGCAAGTTGTGCAAGTCGAATAACTCCAACTGTGGACTCGAAGAAGTTTCTTATAGTTGGAACATCAGATTTGATGAAATCATAAATGTTATGATTTCAGACAGAATCTGGATGAGCCGAAGCTTAGTGGGATTGCTATTGTGTTCATCATGCTAAATGTAGATAATGTACTAATCATTTGTAATGATATAAGGATAATAATAAGTGTTTTATAGACTGGCAATTCCATACCTTGAGATATAGTCTCAAGGAACCCTCTTAGTTATGAAAGTGTTCAGAAGCAAAGAAAGGAGGGTAATGGGACCGTCACATTAGTAGTACACCTTGGGCATGTTTCATTTTCTGGAAATTTTAAGAAAGGCTTCTTTCCCTTAGATATGATACTGACCTTTCTAAAGGGATATCGCCTCATAGAGTTGAGGAAGTGAATGCTATAACTATTTGCCCTTGTGCATCAGTTATGAGAAGCCGAGTGTATGCTAAATGTGTACAAAAGATAGATGTCTGCCATGTAGTGGGAGTAGTAAACTGTTACTAATCCTACTATGGAAATAAAATACTTGATTGCAGTAATAACAATATCTTCATAGATGACAAGACTTTAGAGATAGTTATCTCTAAGACTTCAAGATCTTAAGACTTTATAGATGGAGATCTAAACGGTCTTAACTGCGAATATCTTAGGAGATAGAGATCTCCGAGAAAAAAGGGTATTCAGATAAGGATAATAGAAATTACATAATGGTTGTAATAATTATCGAGCTGTAGTGTCAAGGACACTATAACTAACAAAATTAAGGATAAGTTGCATAAGATGCAACAATCGCATTGGATGCGAGCACAATTACTGGGGATATGCAAGTGCCGTAAAAGAACTTGGCGTAGTCTCTTGGAAATAGAGTGACTAATCAGCTTACCTAGCTATTTTTTAAATAGCCTATGGTTGTCACATGAGTGTGTATTTAAATGATTAGCCCAATAATGGCTCTTTGGGATAGTGGGAGATTGTTGGACATGCGAGCCCACAACGAGCCATTATGCAATAAATGTTATTGCAAATATCATTCCCTGATCTGAAATGAAGAATAAATAATTTGCATAATAGGTCCCTTAGTACAATTAGGGTTATGTACCATGGCCATCTTAATGATCATACAGTTGTTGATTCAGTTATTATGGATATGAATAATGTAGATAACACTATCCATATTAATCAGATATATTATAAATGTGATTTATAATATAATAGAGAGAGCATATTGTGATTTATATTTGTTAATTAATTATTGATGTGAATTGGATTCACATTGGATGATTAATTGAAAAATATAATTTACATTTTGTTTTGGGATGTGATGTGATGTACATTTTTCCAATGGCATGATTGCAATGTTCGCAAGATAATTATGAATTATTTTTGTGAAATAATTTACAACAAATATTGTTGTAAATCTTGGATATATCATGAGATAATGAGATCTCATGATATTATGAGGAGATAGACCCATTCTATCTCAAAGAGTAGCCGTCCCCTTTTCTTTAGGGAATGTGGTCAATCTTCTCGCTATCTCCAAGACTAGTCAAATGATTTAAATTCAAAAATAATTATATTGATTTATCAATATATATTAATTTAAATTAAATCGATTGTTGTTGTGTTTTTTTACAACAACATCATGGCCATTGAAAGAAATACAAACCAATCTCATCCATTGATTGTGTGTTGTCTGTGGATTGAGATCCATGGACTCCCAAAACCCTATATATGAAGAAGAACCCGTTGCTTTTCGGGTTACACGATTACGACATATGTTTTCCCTCTCTCTCTCTACATGCCAAATGCTCTCTCCCTCTCTTGTGGTTGTCCACCATAGAACCCTTGAGAGAGTCGCTATCGCCGCAGCATCATCATTATGCTATCGAAGTACTTGCTCGTGGATCTCCGTCTCCTTCGGTGTGCCTTGCTCGTGAAGAAGATGTCAGATATCGTGTGACAAGATCTGGAGATTCATCACTTGGATCATCAACATGGATTGTGAGGAGCACGCGTCTCATCAACGCACTCGCAAGCGTCTCCTTGATCGGATCGGGCTTGAGACAGGAGGTATCTTCGTTTAGAGACTCGATCGCAACCACACTTCAAGAGGTAACCTTAATACCTATTGTGGTTTAGATGAAACGATCCGAGAAAGGTTCTTGGATCATGTGGTTTCGTCACATTTATTTTTTTTAAATTCCACTACATCGAGCAACTAGTATGACTAGTCGCTCCCGATCACATACGATGCGATCCTCACCCTTCTGTGATGCGCTTAAGGATCTCCCCATATCCTTCAAGCAACCAGGGGGCGTCAGAAGTTGACCTTGATCAACTTCTCTGACACCTATCCTAGGCTCTGACAACCTCGTTTGATTGCCTCTTCTTATTTTTCCAAGTTGATCCGAGCATCGACTTGGTTTGATCTCTTCTGCACTTTTGAGCCTCGATCTTTGTTGATTCACGCAGACATGATTCCTCATGGAATGCATCACCGAATCACTGCCACCACCTCGTTCTTTAACACTGCTCCACCACATGTATAAAATTGCACCTCCATCCAAAATTCAAAATTTGATCCCCCTCTTCTGTTAATATACCCGAGTTCTTGTCATGGATTCGACGTATTGGTTAAAACAGGAGCTGATCCAACCACTTGGCGAAGCACCTGGCATTGAATCAAGGCTGGTCCGTTGCTCCGCCGTCGTGCTCCGCCGTAGCTTAGCTCTAGGTGTACACGACCAGTGAGCTTCTAGGTACTTAGCCTTTTTTGATTCCTTAGCACATTATTAGCATAAATCTTTCCTTATTTTAGTTTGTTCTTTGCTGGTTTCACGTATCTTTCCCATTTCACCCTTGCCGAAGCTCCTACTCCGCTGCCCAGTTCTGACCACCATCGCCTTCCTCTGCTTCGACTATCACCTCCACAAGCACCCCTTCGCCTGCTCTTCGCCCGGCATGCCTCCATTCGCCCGGATCTTAAACAGATCTGGAGACCCTCTCTCTACCTTCCGCCTTATGCTAGAGAGCTCCACCTGCATCATCTATTGCTATTTCCACCCCTACAAGCTCTCTGAAGCTTTGCATTTCTCCCTAATGATCTCCTGTAGGAAACAACAAAGAAAGACCCCCTTTCATGGAACATTGAGTCCAAGAGTACCTCCTAGGTGCAACTCCTCCTCCAAATCGATCCAAACCCTCCCGCACCATTTTGAGAACTTCCACCGGTGCGGGAGGATACCAGCAGCCTTTTGGGAGCATCAGTAGTTGGAGAAACTGAAGAGGAGCGATCAATATCGATTTCAAACTCATCCTCCACTAGTTCATCAGGTGTTCTTCCTATGTTCCTTAGAGTCGTTGGATCTCCCCCAGATCGTCTAGCAAAGCAGCCGCCGTCGGATTGGAGAGCCCCGTAGCCATAGGATATGCACCTCGGATCTAATCAGTCATTGCCAGCAAACCATCATCGGTCGTCCCTGTTGCGGCACATGTCAAGTGGCAACATCACCGCCGTTGGATTGCACCAAAGAGTTGGGTATTTTGCAGTTTTGCCCCACTCAATTTTTGTATTTAATATTTAAGTATAAACCTTCCTCCACCGTAATATAGTTTTTGTAAAAATTGTAGAATAGCCCATGTAAATTTTTTATTTGCGATCAGTCCATGCTAGCTCACCTCATGTGTTGTCCCATGTGAGGTGGGCATTTTGCAGGCAAGTCCTTCATTTTTTGTATTTAAATTTATGCCTAGAACTATTTATTCTATTTATAACTTTCTGGTAAAATTGCAGTCCGACTCTTGGATTTTATTTTAATTAAGTTTATGTCCCTACAAGTATTGCATTTTTGTGTATTTGCTTGATTTATACAAAATAGCTATTGTGCTAAGAAAAATCCTAAAGAAATAAACTTAGGTGCCTGCTGTAGTGTAGTTTCACGCTACATTTTTTGCCTTTTAATTTTAGGCATTTTTTATTTTCTAAAAATCATTTAGAGCACAATTTTACCCTATTTGACTTATAAAATACCTAAAAAATATAATTTTTTAAAAAAATTACAAAAAATATAGTTTGTGTTTATTTATTTTCTAACTTCATAAATTAAAAACCTTAAAAATAGAAAAAGAAAAACATAAAAATAAAAAAGGTCCAAAATCCATAATAAAAGATTTAAAATTCCTAAAAAACCGACAAATACATTTTTTTCTATTTTATAGTTTTACTTATATTATTATCTATTTATTGAAATTGATTTGATGAATTTTGGACTGAATTTGCTATTTCCCTCTTAATTTAAATTTCGGGTATTTACTTAATTCTTTATTTGGATATTTTTTACTTTAAAAAATATTAAAATTAAGAAAATTCACTAAAAATAAAAAATATTAGAAAAATTTATTTAAAACCTAAAAATAGATAATTGATTAATTTGTAGTTATATTTATGTCTACAATATCTATTATTATATATATAGTCTTATATATCTTATCTTATATATTTAAAAGAAAAAAGTAAATATAAAAATCTGAAAATATAAAAAGAAAATACAAAACTATAAAATTAAAAACCCAATATAAAAATATAAAACAAAAAAAAAATATATACAATATTTAAAACCCATAAAAATTATATTTTGGCTGTGTTTGAGAGACATATTGTGCTTGATTCTTTCTTTCACATTGCTCTACACCATTGCTTCCTGCGTTCGACCCCTACTTGCTTATCACTATATATTTTTAGTAGGGGATAATAATTTTTTATTCACACAGTATTGCTTAATTGATTTATTGTGTGGGTTAATTGTTGAAATAGTCGAGAAATCTGAGTAGTCACCTCGACGACAAGTGAAGCTGATTTGTCAGCTCATTTTAGCGACTCCGATTTTTTTGCTTTTCAATTGGCGTCGTTGCCGAGCAAGTTTGTAGAGTAGTTTTTGTTTCTTATATTGCTTAGCCATTCCTACATTTATTTCTTTCTATTTGATTTATGGGACCACAGACCATGGAGGATCGCCTAGGTGATTATGTGCAGCCTTAGGATGAGGAGCTGGCTATTCCGACTGAGCTGGCAGGAGAGAGCAAGAAGCTCTAGAGAGAGGACAGTAGATTGGGCACCTTTTCCTTTTGTGCGAGAGATATTTATTTGAATTATTAATTTGTAATAATACAAGTACTTTAGACTTGGACACTCAGGCTTAATTTCCAAGTGTTTGTTAACTTAGGGGCTCACCGCGTTTTCTGTGTTTTCCATCGCCTTCTTTTATTTTACTTATCGCGATTTGTGTTTTCTGTCTTATTTTTATTTGTTTTGTGGAATGAACCCATTGTCATTAGGCTTGCTTGATCATGTAACCTAAGGCTAAACCCTAATAATTTTGCTTGCACTTATAGTTGTCGCATTTGGACTTAGACTAATTAACTGTTGAATACTCAACTTTGAAATTGCATGCTGAGAGAGGTCATATACAACACTTGCGGGACCTGCTGTGGCGGGTACCGATCGGCATCGAAGATCAGACTTAGGTTCCATTATGAGTATTTAACATTTGGTTGTTCACGTGTAGTAATTTTCTGTTTAGTACGATTTCCACGTGCATATTGGCATATAGCCTTGGTTTACGAATTCCTGTTTTGCATGCCGCATGGAGAGAGCTGGGAAGCATTGTAAGTCTTCTATCTGAGCATTCATCATTTAGGTACTTAGGTGAGATTTCCATCTTAGTGTCACCTTGCATTGCTTTTCTGCTATCTCCCTCTGTTTTTGGATCACCTAGGAATCAAAGAAAATACAAAAACATTAGGCGTTTGTATTAAATCTAATCAAAGCAAGTGATAACACAAAAAAATTAAAAAGGGACTGTTAAATTATTTGACCAAAATAAAATTGATTAATTGGACTCATTACCTTGGGTGAGCAAAGCCCTCATTTGTTTTCAAGTTGCATTGGAAGGACTCCTTCCCTGTGAGAGAGCGTTATTGTAAGGAGTAGAGCCCAAAATCCAGTTTGTGGCTGCCTTGTGTATCACATGGATTTTCGATGCATTAGCGCTTCTATCATACGTGGATGAGTAAGGCTTGGTAAACGATGATGTTCTCTATTGTTTAGAGTAGGCCATGCCTTCACAGGGGTTTCTGTCTCATCCTCTCATGTCCGAGTAGGTCCTTGCATGCTCACGGGTGATTCCGTTGCGAGCAAGGTCCAAAGTAGTGGTTTCACCTATCAGCTTCCTCCCTCTTTTTCTTTGTATGAGTAGAGATCAGGGAAGGGATACAAGGACCTTAAAAAGTGCAAACTACTGGTTACAAAGGAGGACAAGTACGAGATATTTTTCTGACAATACTCTCTCTCCTATAGGCATAGCTCTCTAAGAACACATTCCAAGATAAATTTCCTAAAAATCAAATTTGAAACCTTGAAAGATAATTGCCAAACATCACATCTTCATGGATCGAGTTGGTGAATCCATTTTTGAGGTTTGATTGATTAGTCTTATCAAGGTCAAGATAAGCACACTCGTGCAACTTTTCTATCCTTCTTTTTAACCCTTGCTCATTTTGAGCCTTCTACTGTTTTATACTCCTTTTATTCCTTGTTTGTCTCTATGCTCTTCATCCATCATCTATCTATTTTGACCATCTCAAGATGTTGTCACACAGATGGTTTAGTCGACACTCTACCGATGCCCACATCGATACCGTGTCACCGACATCTCCAATAATACAGGGTGATATCCATAAAGTCAGTTTGGATCTTGCAAAGTTCTCCTCGGACTCCCTGATTCTCTCCTTTTTCATTACTTGACTTTCTCCAATAAACCAGGATTACTCTTGTCATAGAATCAACTCCTTGTGGATGGAGATCAATTTCAGTCAATATCCTATGCTCCATTCATAACAATCTGGGATTGACCTTAATTCTAGATTCATCTAGACAGTTGGTGTTCAGATAGAGGCTAACCAGGGTTTACTCCATCATGTAGATCATCAACCTGATCATGAGCTAGAAGTTCAAGTCAATTCAGAGATGGCTCCTACAAGAAGAGGGAAGGGACTGCAACCCCAGCCAACCGAGAAGACAGATCAGGGGGAAGGGTTGTACACCACGCATAACGAAGTCAAAAAAGCCTCCTGCTAGGGCAAAAATTGAGCCAACACAGATAATAGACACACCAAAAGGGTCATCTTCATCAGATTCACTAATCCAGTGAGAGTTCTCACATGCAGATTTTCACGTTTTCACTTAGACTTTTCATAGACCAGATCCGCCATCTCCCACATGTCCTGAACTAAAGACCTTGTCATAGAGTATGAAATATAGATTCCTTTCGGGTGAGCCAGAGATGTTCCCAATCATTATCTCAGCAGATTTGACTGAAGACCAAGAATCTCATTTGATGGAGGTTCTTGAAAGAATCTGCAGGGCAATCAAATGGACTGTAGCTGATCTCTAGGGGATAAGTCCGTCCATGTGCTCCCACTACATATATCTTGAAGATGATGCCAATCCATCGTATGAGTTCCAACGTAGGCTGAGCCTGAATATTCAAGATGTAGTCATGAAGGGAATATCTAAGTGGTGGAGCATCGATTTAATCTCCCCATCTCCGACTCCAAATGGGTTAGTTCGTTACATATGGTACCCAAGAAGACGGCTATTACTATAGTGGTGAATGAGTATGGAGAGGAGATAGCTACCCGAGTACCCACTTTTTGAAGGGTTTGTGTGGACTACAAATGATTGAATCAGGCCACCAAGAAGGATCATTTCCTACTACCATTTATTGATCAGATCATTGAGAGTTTAGCTGGGAAGAGTCATTACTATTTTCTTGACAGGTACTCGGGATACAATCAGGTGGCCATAGTGCCTGAAGACCGGGAGAAAATGACTTTCACTAATCTGTTTGGAACGCATGCTTTTAGAGGGATGACCTTTGGATTATGTAGTGCCCCGGTTACATTCAAAAGGTGCATGCTTTCCATCTTCTTGGACATGGTGGGAGATTGTTTGGAGGTCTTCATGGATGACTTTTCGGTCTACGGTGATGGGTTTGATGCTTGTTTTGCTTGCCTAGACTGAGTACTTCAGCGTTGCATAGACGTCTACCTATTCTTATATTTGGAGAAGAGTCATTTCATGATGACTCAAGGGACGTTCCTAGGTACATCATCTCCAAAAAGGGCATGGAGATTGATCTGACCAAGGTAGATATCATCAAGAAGCTCACTCCACCATCCAATCTGAGTCAATTGCGGTCTTTTTGGGGCATGTAGGTTTGTACCGATGGTTCATACAAGACTTTAGTCGGATTTCCCGACTGTTGACTAATTTACTCACGAAAGACACCGAGTTCCTTGTAGATGATAAGTGTCTTTCTTCTTTCGAGACTCTCAAGAAATTGATTATTTAGGTTCCTGTCCTTCAGCCACCTGATTGGTCCCTCCCATTCAATATCATGACGAATGCTTCTGATTTTGCCATATTGGCCATGCTAGGACAGACGAGGAATAATGTACCATTTGGCATTCACTATTCTAGTCGGGCTTTGGATGCCACTCAACGGAACTATACTGTGACTGAGAAGGAGATGCTAGCAATAGTATTTGCTCTGGATAAGTTTTGATCTTATATTCTTGGATCTAGAGTAACTATCTATAATGATCACACCATCATCTAATACCTCAGGGCCAAGAACGATGCCAAAGCTAGATTGACGAGATGGATCCTTCTACTCTAGGAGTTTCATATAAAGATTAATGATGAACCTGGAGTCAAGAATGTTGTGGCAGATAACCTCTCCCAATTAGAGCATCTTGAGGATTCTGATATGACCACACCTATCGCTGAGACATTTCAAGACGAGGCGATTCTTTCTATAACCTGGCTCCCACGGTACATTGATATTGTGAACTATCTTTTTGCTAAGAAAGTTCCACAAGGTTGTCCTAGACAACAACTTGAGACCTTCCTCGCGATGGCCAAGTTGTACCATTGATAGTATCCCGCCCTTTATCATGAAGGAGGGGATAGTGTCTGGCATCGGTGTATTCCTCAGGAGAAGCACCATAGAGTCCTCACCTATTGACACAAGCTTGAGGCAGGAGGACATCACTTTAGGAGGCGGACAGCTCAGAAGGTTCTCCAATCCGACCTTTGGTGGCCTACCATCTTCAAGGATTCAGATGAATTCGTAAAGAGATGTACTGACTATCAGAGGATGGGCACCTGTGGACAGAGAGATATGATGTTGATACAACCCGTTCACTTCAGTGAGGTTTTTGATGCATGGGGCATCAGTTTCATGGGTCCATTCCCTAAGAGTCAGGGATTTGAGTACATTTTGTTTGTTGTGGGATTATGTTAGTCATTGGTTGAGGTCATCCCTGCCCGAGCCGCAGATGCAAGGACTGTTTGTAAATTTTTGAGGAAGAATATCATTTCACGGTTCGTAGTACCTAGAGTCTTGATTTCTGTTGGAGGGAATCATTTTATCAACGATAAGGTAAGTGCCCTTGCTAACGAGTTCAACATTGACCATAGAGTGGCCACGCCTTACCATCCACAGATGAATGGTCTCGCTGAGGTTTCAAATAGGTAGATTAAGACTATTTTGCAGAAGGTTGTCTGCCCAAACCAAAAGAATTGGTCACAGCTTTTGGACTCGGTCTTGTGGGCTTATAGGACCTCCTTCAAGACACCTTGGTCACATCTCCTTTTTGACTTGTTTATGGCAATCCATGCCACTTACCTGTGGAGATCAATCACAAGCCACTTTGGGCAGTTACTGAGTTATTATTGGATCCAAAGAGTATATGAGATCAGAGGAGAGCAGAATTGGCATCCCTGGAGGAGTTGAGAGATACAATCTTCTCAAGTAGCCTACAATATAAGGATAAAGTTAAGATATGGCATGATTCACACATCTACTATAAACAGTTTGAGTCCAACTAGAGAGTATGGCTATTTGATGTTAGGTTACGATTATTTCCAGGAAAATTACAGAGTAAATGGAAGGTACCATACTTGGTCAGAAAGGTGCACGACAACAGTAACATTGACATATCTGAGTTGTCTTCTGAGTCTACCTTTCGAGTCAACGGTTAGCACCTGAAGCCATATCTTGATCACGATCTTGTGACCATTGACGTTGCCTCTATTCATTTTGTATGAGATATGTTCCTTGACTCACACATTTTTCATCTCATACATGATTTTCACTTCTACTCCACCACTGTATAGATCCATATTGTCTATATCACTCATCATTTTGTTTAATACCCCAAACCCATCTTATGATTTTGCTATACTTCGGATGCACTCTATCCTAAGTATGGGGGGGGGTATTAGACATGTGATTATTCCTTTTCCCATTACCTCTATCTCTCCTTCTTATACTTAGCGATATTTTACCCTAAGTATAGGGGAGGTAATGTATGTGCATTCTATTCCTCGGTTTTCCCTTTTATATACAGTCTTATATACTTAGGATTACTTGATCTTAAGTATAGGGGGATCACTGACTTATGTTGGTTCTATTCTTTCATTCTTTTGAGTCATTGTATTATAGTAATCATTTCACTTCTCTATACTTAGCACGAGTTATGTCTTCCTTCATCGCTCTCTAATCACTTTGAGGACATCGTTCGAGCTAAATATAGGGGGTGTCGTATATATTGTATATGTACTTTAGCCATAACTTGTATTTGTAAGTGTTTATAACATGGCTATTATCTATATAAAATATGAATAAAAATGTTTTGAAAAATATTTTCAAAATATTTTTGTAAAATTTTTACAAAAATTATTTTTGTACAAATTTTGTAAAAATGTTTGTAAAAATGGTTTGTTTGCAAAACTATTTGTAAAATTATTTTCTGTATTAAAAGTAGGTAAATTACACAATTTTTTTTGAAAATTATGTGAAAATAAAATATTTGCAAAAATAGTTTGTAAAATTGTTTGTAAATGATTGTAAAATAGTTTTGAAAATCTTTTGAAAAATATATTGAAAAATGTTTGCAAAATTATTTTGTCACATGGGAAATAATTACGGGGTATAAAAACCACTTGTATATATGTGTACAATAAAAATTATAATCTTCCCCTAAAACCTTTATATATAAGTATCCTTAATAAAGCCATATTAAAATCTGTTTGTATATAAAACCCATAAATACATAAACCCTTTTATAAATTTGTATATATCTTTTAAAAACTTTTCTTTCTTTTACTTCTTTTTTAAAAAAAAATATCTAAAATTTGGAAAATAAAAAATTCCATAAATATTTGCATAGTTTGAAAGATTCCCACCAAAAAGAGTTTTTGTAAACATTTGCATATGCATTCTTCTACATCTTGGTTGACGTTTAAACTAGTCTGGAATAAAATTGAAGAATGGAGCTTGGTTAAGACCTTAACCCACTTAACTTCACAGGAACCTTATATGTTTTGGGTTAAGACTTTTCAGGTCCATAGCGACTTAATTCTTTGAGTCCACTAGGCTATGTTCACATGTCATCTTGATTAGCCTAAGTAGAACACTTAACAACGCACACATGACTCTCAAAGACGATGGCTTGACATGGACACACACCTTACATGTAGCTCAACACGAATGAGGTGGTGAGGAGGCAGAATCCTTTGGCTTGGAGGAGCATACAAGGATAGTACAGCTAGCCGGAACCTCTCGTCCTCCTCTAGGGATGGATGTGCACCTCAATCTGGTCTAGTAGCATTGAGGTCAAACGACATGAGAGTGTGGGTGGCAATAATGCTTCAAAAGAGGGATAGTGTACTAGCTCAAGAATAAAAACTCCTTATGTACATGCTGCACCTTGTAGATATGTTGTATATATGTCAAACAAATGTGTGCAAAAGTACAAAAACTCCAAAATAGGGGACATGCCTGATTGAAAGTAAAATGCCTGCCGGAGTATATAGTTGAATAAGCAAAGCCTATGTATTCTACCGACCCATCTCAAGGAAGCTTGTAGCTGGAGTCTTAGCTACACTAGTTAAGCTCTAAGGGATACGTGGCTACACTGGTCGCGGTCCATTCTCTCCTTTTCCCCCTCTTTTTGAGTTGGTTGTACTTGAACTTATAAGGGAATACTGCGCTCTTCGAGAAAAGAGTTACTGGACTGGGGGATTAGAGTTACCTTGTTGATGGAGGATGTGACTTTGCCATCTTTGAGGTAGGGAGCTACATATCACTTACATAGTACAAGTAAAGATTCATAGTCATTAGAGTTTGTGTATGTAGACTTGTTCTGATCTGGTTGTTAAGGAGAATTGACCATAGAATTGTGGAACTTAAAGGATGTTAAGTGTTAAAACAGTTTCCCAATACGGTTCTGCCAAATTAATAATCCAAAAGTCTGACTAAGCTCCATACTCCAATGATAAGTTTTATAATCAACTTGGATTCTTCCTTTTTCTTTTCTTTTCTTTTTGAATTCACTTCTTCTTTAATAAGTGTTGCTAAGGGACTAGCAAAGGTAAAGTATAGGGTGATGATGAATATCTTATTCTAATTCTTTACTCTTTTATTTTAGCTTTATCTTTTAGCAAAAATATCTATAAATATGTGTAAATATAATAAGTTATCATTGTGCATGTCTTTATTAATATTGCATAATTAACACATATTTTCCAAAAATAAAAGCGTAAAGAGAAAAGAAAAAGAAAGAAGGATGTAATTATGATAGGTGCAGACTGACCCAAAAACCGAGAGAAGGTCAATCATTGACCTGATGGACAAGGAATAAAATAGGCGGAGATAGGGTTCTTGAATATTCATCACTATGCATTATATGTACATATAACACTCTGAAATTTCATTCATCAATAAAAATACCTCAAATCTAATTATTTTCTTAATAAAAATTGTACATAAAATTATCTTCTAAATAATAAAAATACTTGTAAAATAACTTATTGTATATAATACAAATAAACCACTCATAAAAGCCACACAATAAGAACTTACTAATTTTTATTTAATTATTTTTATACAAATATCCTTTATTTTATATTTTATTTATTTACAAAATAGTTTGACGATTGTGAAGTGATTTTTATTTTATTTTTACAATTTAAATAAAGATGTTAAATAAATAGGTATTGTATACAATATACACATATGGCTTTTATACAATGAACTTTATTTTTTATTTTATTTTATTTTGTATTTTCTAATTTTTATTTTATTTTTATTCTATTAATAGGAATATATACAAGTGTTTAAAATACAATATGAATAAATTATAAATTAAAATAATTAAATATGGATATTAACGAGTATAGGTACCACATGACTATACAATGCACCCATAAAGTCAATTTTTGCCTCATGACTCCAAGATTTATGGAACCACCCTCATCTGAAAGATAATTTAATTTATAGTCCAATAAAGGTTATTTTAGAAGGATTTGAGTTCATATGGAGCCGGAATTGATAAGTATACTTTACATAGTAGCCTATACTGTATATACTGTGTACATATTTTATACAAATAATTAAAAATCACATAAAAAAATCTTTAAAAATAGTAAATATTTTTTATTTTCACCATTTTTAAATTCATTTACTATTTTATTTCTATGATTCTTTTATTTATTATCTTGGAATTTTCTGATTGGTCAACCCTGGTCCGTTGACCCAGGTCAACCTTCTCCTCCACCATACCCGACCCGACAAATGTGTCATTGGACCAAATTTCTCCCACATTTCCTAGTCGGGTCCGATCTCCATATGCTTTGATTTTAGTGCTTGATTCTCCTTCTAATATCCGTGATCCTCGCAGATCTCTAGAAGGAGTTGAAACATTTTAGGGTTACGAGCTTCCTTCGATCTTTCTGGAAAGCTGGAATAGCCTATATATACTCTCCTCCGCCACTCGCGCTTGATAGCTTGTTCTTCGCACCACCTTACATCCCTTGCCACCTCATGCATAGTGACACGATCCTATTGGTATCCTTAGGAGGTTGATTTGGAGACCGGGCACACATTGCTCATACATGGTCGGAGTTCCTCCACTGCGTGCAGCCTCCTCCGCCTTCTACACCGGAGTTAAGGCCTGGAACTCGCCTAACCCCTCGCCTGACGTTGTGAAGTCCATTAGAAGCTTCAAGTACTACTTACGTTGCTTGCATTTCCATCCTAATCTCGATTCCATTCATTAGCCTCATCGTCCATTCATGTGCTCCGATCAGCCAGTCGGGGCCTCATCTCACTCACCCATCAGCTCTGATCGACATGTCAACTCACCCTCCATCTTCTAGCGCATCTTGATCCCCCTGGATCTTGCTCATCAAGGCAGGATTAGAGACGGTTTCTCCTACGCCTTCGTCAGAAACCAAACCCCATTCCCCCACTGCTTCTCTCTTCGTCTATATGCAATAACACGGCCGAACCAAAGCCTCTAAGTCCTTCTATCTTTTGTCGGTATAGACAAGAACAAGGAGACCCATTTCGAGCTCCGATTGTTAAGGAGGATCATCTCTAGGTGGTGGAGCACCCCCACCACAATACGACCGGTCATCGCCCTTTTTGAAGGCTCGGATCGACGTGAAGAGACTTCACGAAGCTACTGGATGTCACAGTGAGTTCATCGAACTCATGGATTGCTGACCATGATTGGTTGAAGCTCACTAGAGCTCTATTCGTCCAACCATTATCCGAGTCGTTCAATGAAGAGCCCTAGTGCTAGATTTGATACACATCGTAGGAGCATGCCCAAAGCTGACCATCTGAAACACCCAGAGCAAGATCTGACCGCACATCTGAGTCACCCAAGATCAGTGTTAGATCAGTACTGATGTGTCATATCTGACGTTCACATCCATGACATTCTATGACCGTCAGATCCCTTTTGCAGAGCTCCATCAGAATTGTCGGTCGCCCCATGCATCCGCCACCTGCCTCGAGGTTATATTTCCTTTTTTCCCCTATATGTCTTTTTATTTTATTTTACTCTAATAAATAAAAATTGTAGTTAAGAACTTTTGCAGAAAAGACCCTGTAGTTTTAATATTAGTATTTTAGTGCATCTGAACTGAAGTCAATTGTAGCCTCATGTGGTATTTGGCCTATTTGCATGTTTCTCCCCATACTTTAAGCTTGTTATTTAATGAATGAAATGTTTTGATAAATTGCCTTTATACCCATGTGTTGGATTCACGTGATGCGCATGTGCTTGCTGGATTAATTGCAAAGAGGCCCTAGAACTTTTATTACTTGTTATCTACGGGGTCATAGGATTTAAAGTAATTAGAGTTAGATCCATGTGAACTATTTTTAATTATAAGTCTTTTTATTAATCTTTATAAATACCCAACTAACTTCAAAAATTTCCTAAAAATTACTTATGGTTCTTGATTCCATGTAGGGTTTATGGAGATTTTTGTTAGTTAATTTTTTATGTATTTTCTATTATTAAAATTTCAAAAACAACCTAAAGAGTACCTATTTATTTTGGAAAATATATAAAAATTCTAAAAATCATTTAAAAATTATTGTAGTTGCCTTTCTTCATCTTTTAGCACATATATATATTGTTGAAAAATATCTTATAAAAACTTAAAAAATTGAAAAAAATACTTGGAAACTTATAAAAAAAATATAAAATCAATAAAAACTCCAAAAATTATGAATTCAATTCCTATTTCTAGATATTTATTTCTAGTTTATCTTAAAAAATTAGTTCTAGGAATCTTGACCTTCCATCTATTTTTAAATTGCAAAACATTCCTGGTTGTGCATTGTTTACTCATTTTAGTCACTGTTTGATTTTTTAGAAAATTACAAAAAATCTGAAAAATACCAAAAAATTACCAAAAACACTATAAAATATATAAAACCCAAAAATATTTTTTCTTTAGATTTCTGAGCATTTTTTACTTATTTGAAAAATACAAAAAGATTTTGTGTGCATACTTTTATTCCTTGTGCTTATTTCTTCTACATTGAAAATTTTAAAATTTGAAAAACTAAAAACCACTAAAAAGAAATAAAAAAATTCTTTTTATTTTTGAAATCAACTACTTAGTATATAATTGTGCTCCTTGAGTTCGACCCTGCTCGCTATACCATGTTAATAAAAGTAACAAAGCCACTCATATTTCTCTGTCTAATTCATTAGTGGTTTATTTTCTCATTAATCGCATTGATTGATTCGGTCACAATGACACATTTATTTTACAATTAACCCTAGTCGGTTTGTGCGGTTATCAATAGTCGAGCATCATCTGGAGTATATTCACAATTGCAGCCATCACAAGAAATGTAGAACAATCTATGAGGAGCACCTCCGCTGCAGATCCATATATACCGAGCATATCCTTGGAGCTTTGAACAACACTTGTAGACGAAGCCACCATTTGAAATCCGCTTCATCAAATAGCAGAACTACTCGAAGCACCTGTATTTGGAGATCGATCCCAATTGATTGAGCATTTGAGGAACTTCTCTAGAGATAAGATTCGAGCATCATAGTAGCCAAAATACCTTCGTCTGGAGATTTGAGACAAGTAGTAGACAAAGCATCTGATCAGAGCACCTGATCAGAGATCAACCATTCAAGATTCAGCCGAGTCACCAACGTCCGAAGAAATTTGGGGAAGAGCATCTTGGCATCTCCAGATTGCAACATAATCGTACTATTAAGCCTCAATCTACGGTCGAGGTTGAACCGCCCTGCCGCTTAAAATGCATGCGCAAGTAAAGTGCAGTTCTGCAGATATTTTTGGGCATTTTATGTTAACGCCCCCAAATATTTATCTCTTCACCAACATGCCCCTATTAAATTCCACCAAGTAAAGTATTACGTGAATATCTAGGAGATTTGCGTGATACCCCACCATTCTTGCAAATTTCACACGTGCCCTAATAATTCCCATAATATTACAAGTAAACCCTTGTTTAATATATACATAATACTATATACGTAATAGATAAAAAACAAAAAAAAATAGAATAAAAATATGTACAATTACTCATTATCACACTATATACTATAATAAAACCGTATTAAAAAAATAAAAATATTTTCTACTTTTAATAAAGCATATAAAAATACAGTATCTAAAACTCATAAAATACTAACATACATAAAAATATTCTTAAAAAATCTATAAAAATAAGCTACAATATATTTTACTATATTTTACATATTAAACTAAAAACAAAAGGTAAAAATTGGATATTAAAATCGATAAAAAATCAAAATACATAAAAACATCAAAAATTCGTAGCTAATTCTTTAAAAATCACAAAAATATGTACAATACTTTGTTAGGAAGGTATTTTTACCTACTTTCAGTAAAAATAGAACAAAATATTTTCCCCCTATTTATTATTTTTAAAATCAAGGTTAAATTCTTATTTTCATTAAAAAAAACTTTGTTTTTCACTTTAACATTAATTTAAACCAATAAAAATCCTAAAAACCTCTAAAAATTCACAAAAACAGGAAATAAAAATAAAAATAGAACAATCACAAAATAAAACTAAATAAAAAATTATAAAATCAAATATCTATATTTTTTACTTGTAGATATATAAAATCGTACAAGAATATAAAATCCATAAATCAACTAAAAATACAAAAAAAATACTAAAAATAAATAAAAATTTAGAAACTCATTTACCTTAGATTCCTTTACTATTTTCCTTGGTTTTCCATAGTTTGCCTCCCTGAGTTCGATACTCCCGTACTTATAACTATACCTATTAGTTTTGGAGTATAATTAAAATAATAAAATCTTTGTGTGGTAAAATTCACTTGATCGATACAATGACCAGTGTTTGTTCATTCTTTTTAGAACATTAGATCGGGTTGGGTTTTTCAGATGGTGTCGTTGCCGGGGTGGCAGCGCTAGGGTAGATATTAGAGCCTTAGGTTTTAGGGTTTCTTTTTCTCTCTTTTTCATATTTTCTATTGTATTTATTTTCTTTAACATTTTATGGCTTTTTGTTTTTTAGTTGTGTTGCAGGACTTGAGCAACGTAAGGCAGAGATGAGAAGCTGAGTTTCTATTTATTTTTCTATATTTTTTTGTAAAAGAAATAAAGGGCCCTTGCTCATTTTTTACATTTTGTAGAAGGGGCCCCTTGAGGGAATCCCAACGTGTACCTTGACTTCCGATTACTCGGGGTCAGTTTCACCAGGTGTCATGCGCTTGGGGGACACATGAACCATACCGCGGATTTTTTTGGCTAGGTGCTTGGATTAGGTTTTTATTTTTGTCTATGCATCCGTATGTTTCATTAGATCTAATGCCGCATAATCTAGTTTTATTCACTTAGGATAAAAGGAAAAAGACAAAAAATACGTTAGGCGTTGTATTCAAAAAGATAAAAATGTCATAACCAAAAAATTAAAATTTGGACTACTAATTCTACTTGACCATGAAAATAAACATAAAGGACTCCACTTGTTTATTTGGGAGAGCAATCCTAGCATTGGCTTGCAGGTACTCTCAAGATAGTGAGTGAGGGATGAGACTTAAGGTTAGAGCCAGAGTCCGAATTTTCTTCAAGACTACTGATTCTAAAAATGATTAGCTACTTCTTAGTGAGGTCTCACGGGTAGCCGGAAATAGTCTGGGTTTCCTTAGTAGAGGGGGTGGTCTAGATGTCACTGCATAAGTCTCTGTCGTCAAGTAATGGATAGGCATTTTATGGTCCGTACTTACTCCCATACTGGATGAAAGCAGATGTAACTAATCGTACAGACTTGGGATAGTCTTTTGGGATATACAAGCACCCGGCAACTCCTTAAATCTGTTGATAAAATTGCATTGTCACCTAAGTCTAAAATGAAAAAGGATTAACGATCGAGGTTTCATGGTCATCATCGAGTTGAGTTGGTGAATTTGGGGTTTGCTTTGTGCTTGATTATGTGGTTTGAGTCCAATATCTCTATGTTTCTAGCAGTCACTCGCCGTCCATGTCTTGTCATCTAGAGTCAGTTTTTTTGAGTCACGATGATGGGTAGGCGATTGCTTCGGTCGACTTTGGTTGATCCCCTCTCTTATACACCTGCCATTCATCTAGGTCGGTTCGTGATGTCCCTCTTTCCAAACCAAAGTCCCATCATGTCTCCTCTTCCAGGCATGACTCTGACCTTGTAAGATCTTCTCCTAGTTCATATTCTTCTCTTCTAGTATCACATTTGGTTTGAGAGAACCCAGTTTTACCTCAATAGTTGTACATTGATCTGGCAGCTCATGATATGAATTCTTTTTCCTTTCAAGTCCTAGACACTATGGCTGGGTAAGGACCCCAACAGTCGCAGACTACTTCCATGGTCATAGATTAGGAGGCTATCAACAGTGGTCTACGTGCTTCCCTCAAGTCTATGCAGAATTAGATTAGGGAGCAAGGCAGATTGATGACTGATGTTCGAGATGAGTTGACTCAGTTGAGAATGAGAATAGAGATTCCGGATACCGAGATCCCAGATGCTGATGGGGCTGAGATACCACATAGAGAGGAGATACAACCACTTGGTCATGGCTGCACGATTAAGCAATTCTATAACCTTGGAGCTACTAGTACTCATCGGTGGATTCTTCTCCCTGCCATTCATGGCGATTGTGAGCTTCGAACTAGGACCTTACAGTTGTTGCCTACATTCCATGGCATTCTACTAAGGAGCCACACTTGCACCTCCAGGAGTTTGAGTTGATTTGTAGTATGGTGTAAGATTCACATGTGACAGAGGACACGATCAAGCTGACTCCATTTCCATTCTCCTTAGTGGACAGAGAATCCTAATGGCCGAAGCATTTGGAGAGATATGTTTCAACTTGGGAGCAGCTTCACACTGAGTATTTGAGTAAGTACTACCCACTTGGTCGTATGAATGCTTCCAGAGCTATGATTAGCAATTTCACCATGCTAGGGAACGAGCAGTTTCACGAAGCATGGAACCGATTCAGAGAGCTCATTGATAATTGTCCCCACCATGATATTTCAAAGCCAAACCTAGTGTAGAGCTTCTTTTGTTGGCTGACACCGGAGTTATAAAGATTGGTGAATGCATCATGTGGTGGTTCATATTTTTCCAAGCATGAGGATCAAGTTTAGGCTATATACGAGGAGATGGCCGAGGATTATACCACGATGTCCTAGACCAGATTCTAAACACATACTATGCCATAATCTTATCACCAACATTCTCGAGTGGCACAGATTGATGGATTCCTTCTTTATCTACTTCTACTCATTCTGATTCCTCATCATCCGATATGGGGTTGTCAGAAGTTGGATTGCATGGAGATCATTGAAAAGAAGTGATGGAATTTAGATAAGCTCGATAAGATTGCCAAGCTTGAGAAATGTTTGAGTGATCTGAAGACTCATATTATGTGCCTTCAGCAAATACATATAGTTTCCATGTCGTCTTTCAGATCACCAACTGATCCAGTGAGCAGAGATAGAGGCATACTTCCACGACGACCTTCTTTAGTTCAGCACATTTATCATGTGCATTTCGAGCCGACTCGATAGTCTCCTGCTTATACTTAAACCCATCAAACACCACCCTCTAACACTCAGATGGTTGTGTATCAAAGTGATCAACCTTTTGCTTTGATGCCCCCAGTTTATACAGAAATGCATGAGCCATTGATTGAGATGAATGGGATTTGGTACAATCAGTTGCAGCAACCAGGGATCTATCGTGATCATCTTGGTTTTCATTGGTCTTCAGGGGGTACTTCATCCCAACAACCACCACAGGTGCATATGGGACATAATAGGGAGAAGCACCGGTAAGGTCCTCATGCATTTCACTCCGTTCGATGGAGACAGAGATCATATCATTCTCAGTATCCATAGACTTATTCTTCGTAGCAGCAATTCACTTCATAGTTAGTACAACAGCAGCCTCAGTACCATCAAGGCGATTCATTCGGGTCTCATGATCCTTTTCATGAGAACCCAACATTAAAGTATCTCGCTAGTCTGATATCCGACCAGTAGGTCACCTTTAGGTGAGAGATGGATGTGTTCAGACTTCATATCACTGAGATTTTCAAAAGGAAGTCCGCCATTCCTGCTCAAATAGAGACAAACATGAATAATCTGAAGAGGAAGTCAAAGCAGGTACATTTGATCGAGCCTACAATCCAGTCACAAGTATTTTCAGATGATTACCTTTATTGTGATGACACTGATTTCATTTCTCTTAAGAGTGGTAGGATACCCGCAGATGGAGACTCAATTAGGCTTAGTGAGGATACGCCTGAATATACAAGCGGTTGAACATGAGAATGGCAGTGCTAATGCTGCCATTCGCTTTGAGGACAATGGTGGTACTAAAGCCACCAAGATTGATGAGAAGCATCCAGAGTCTTTTGCTAATGCAGCTTCTTTATATTTCTTTGTATATACTGATGATGATTGAAAGATGTTATACAAATTCACTATCTAGCTCACTCTTTCGAAAGCCTTGGCACAAATACCTCTTCTACAGAAAGGTCATAAGGGGCACAATACAGTTCCAAGGAAGAAGAGGCAGCATAATCATTGTTCTGAGATTCATGTGTTGACCAAGGAGACTTGCGATGCCATCTAGAGCCATCTTCTAGCCAAGCAATCAAACATGAGAGCACCATATATCATTTGATCGTACTCTATTAGATAGCGGATCGTCGATCAATCTTCTTCCATCTTCTTTAGTCAACAAGTTCGAGTTTGGACCTCTTCGACCAAGAAGGACGATCTTGCAATTTGCTGATAGATAGATCAAGAGGCTGAAGGGATTCATTGAGGATGTTATCATCATTATTCAGGGTTTGCAATTCCCCGTGAACTTCGTCGTGTTGGACATGACGGTCTTTGAATGTGTGATCGATACCCCGATCATATTAGGATGACATTTTCTAGTGACAACGAAGGCTATTTGTGATTATGGTACTGGGAAGGTATACGTTCGTGTCTACAGAGAGAGTATACATATAGAGACGATATGGGACCTCAGAGCCAGAACAATAGAGCCAGAGTGACATCTGATGACGGGCCCAATAGTCACCGGGACTATGACTTTGTGCAAACATACAATGAAGCAGTATGCGCTAATCCTAGTACACGATCTTTCATCACACTTTCAGGAGAGTATGGGTTTCAGATTCTAGATGAAGGGAGATTGGATAGCACAGTCTTGGAGCCGATTAGTGACGAGGTTGGTAGAGATGATTCTACTACCTTTATAGTTTGTGATGAGATTTTCGATCCCTCCGAGTCAGAAGTGAATGTCCATTGGCAGTGTCATGATAAGTTCCTGACTTTCACATATCATTTATCTAGCAAGGAAGCATAGATAGATCAATTTTGTTAGTTACCTGATGATCAGTCTCTAGCTCAGTCAGATTCCGAGGATGTCGATTGGTAGTTCTTTGCTGAGTTTCTTTCACTTTACACTTCATCTATTGAGACTACACCCAACCGAGATATCGAGCGAGTGCAATATAGTCAGTTATCAGATGATCAATCTCCAGATCAGGCAAATCCAGTGCAGGATGAGCTTGCACGTACAGACTTAGTAGCAAGTACCCATGCCCTCACTAAACCATCCCTTCTTGTTACTTCTACCATAGATCTCAAGCAGTTACCTAAGAGCATGAAATACTAATTCCTTGCTAGAGATCCTAAAATGTTTATAGTCATTATATCGCCCAAACTGATCGAAGATCAAGAATCCCGTCTGATGGAGATTCTTGAAAAGAATCGCAAGGCAATCGGGTGGTCAGTAGCGCCTTATGCTCCCACACGCAAGTCATGCTTTCCTCGAGGATCGAGTAGCTAGATGAGAGTCCAATGGGAGTGTATTACTGGAATGGACGGTTTCATTGCTTCTTTAAGCAGGATGAGCTAACTCCTTTCACACACAGTACAAATTGACTTCAAAGCTGAATAGTTTGCATGATGGATGGGTGGTTCTGAGCTTGATGTTGAGATGAACCTGGATAGGGATTTGTGGAATTTGTGGGTTGTTGAGACTTAAATCATAATTCTAATAAGGTCCGAAAAAATTATTAATCCAAAGGCATATTCCAAGTTCTTGATTATGGGTGAAGTGAAATTTAGTTTGAAGAAATAATCATGTTCTAAGTTCTTTTATTTTCCTTTTATTTTCCTTTTTGCTTTCACTTATTTATAGAATAAGTGTTTGCTAAGGGAATAACAAGGGTAAAGTATAGGGGAATGATGAATGCATGATTGATCACCTTTATTCATTCATTTTGGCTAAAATCCTTGGTAAAATACATGTAAATATTCACTAATTCTCATTAATTAACATTCTAACTACATTTTTTAATATTATATATTTAACACTTATTTTATCCAAAATAAAATATTAAAGAGAAAAATAAAAATAAAATAAAAGAAGGATGCAGATATGGAATGTATATATAGATTGATCCTAACCTTGAGATCAGATCAATATTGACATAGTCAACAAAATAAATAAGTAGGAGGAGATAAGGATCCTAATTTATAAAAATGTTAGAGAATCAAGATCATCAATGTAAATAAACACATTTTTCACATTGTACATATGTTCACATATTTTATTTATCATTTAGACCATCTAAACTTAAAATTATTTCTTCACTAAATTTGTTTATAATAATATATACTAATTAATAAAAATATCGGAAAAATAATTTAATGTACAAATAATTAATTATGATGAACCTACAAAATCGTAAAAGCCAACTTCCAAAGTTCATAACTATTTATAGAAAACTCCAAGTTGACCAAACTCACTTTTAAACTTTATTTTATAACTAATACTATTTATTAAAAATATCAAAAAAATGTAAGAATAAAAATGTGAGTTTTGGCGTTTAAGACTTTGTATATGTGTAATGTATGTATATAAATCTTCTTAATTTTCTATTTATTTATTCCTAATCGCGTTTAACTTAATTCTTCTTCTAATGTGTTTATAAAAATCCGTAAAAAAATATAACTTAAAATAAATGCCGAGAAATCCCAAAGTTACAAAGTCGTGACCCTAAACTTCCATACCTCATAACCTGGCCAGTACTCACTTTTAAGGTTCGTTTTATAGAATTATCTATCAATAGAAACTAATTTCACTAAATCAGGGTGAATATGCAAAAACTAGGTTTTGGGACCATATTGTATAAATTGTACAATGTATTTTAATCTTATTTTATTTAATTTATATCATTTCTTATTTTTTTATATTTTGTAAATATTTTATTATTAAAATAAAATGAAAATATTTAGTTATTTAGTTATTATATATTTATTTATTTAGTTATTTTTTAAATTATTTAATTATTTAATTATTTACTTATTGAATTAATTAATTAATTATTTGATTTATTCATTCATTTATTTTATTAATCACTTAATTTAATTATATAGCTATTTGTTAATTATTTATTTACTTAATAAATTTTTTATTTTTTCTTTCCTCCCCTTTCTTGCTCCCTGCTTCTTCTGCCCGATGCTTTCCCCTTATCCTCCCCTATCGCGCCTGCTTCTCGTTGATCGGGCTCTCACTACCCTTGTTAATTTAATCAAATTAATGATCAAATTAATGAATTTTCATTCGTTGCAGTCGGATAATAAAAGCAGATCAAAAACTACCTTTTTATTAATGTCAAGTTAATCACACGTGGCTAATTTATTTTACTTGGGCAAGCCCAAGGTTGAACTCAGGGAGACAGCTGTCTCCTTAGGTAGATTTTAAGCAAAGTCCAAGGTTTGATTTTCAGGGAATAATTTTTTGGTCTTTTTCGATATATTTTATGCATGGAAGAAAAAACACATGCACAATCAGGCTAGTTTACAAGTTAATTCAGATAAGTAAACAAATCAAGTCCGAAAATTATGAAACATGTCCAGATGATGAAAGGCAATGAAATTAAGTTATTCTAATTTTTTTTGGATTTTTCTGACACTAAATAAATTTACTGTGAATTAAAAATGAATGCAATGTGATTTTGACTAAATTAATTTTAATAAATATCAAATCACAATATTTTTAGAAATATAAATTATCCTAGATAGATCTAAGTGTGAAGAATCCAGGAAAATTAATAAACCTAAATTTCTATGTGAAATGACCTATTAAAAATTATTTAAGAGAATCACTAAATGATTTATTCAAGCCTCAAGATGCGTGCAAATGAGATGATTTTTTTACACAATGTGAACCTAATTATCCTAGATCTAATGTGATTTTTTGGGGATTTTTTGGATTCACAGAGAAATTACTACAAATTAAAAGGCATAAATGGGCAAAATTAAGCAAATTCAACCAATTAATTAATAGAAAAATCCATTGATATTACAAAAATGTGCCAAGTGTCACAAATGGAAGAGGATAAAATAAGCTACACAATGCAATTTTCAAACTTGAAAAATGAATTAAAATGAGTGCCTAAATATACGTGCAAAGACAAGGGCCTAAATGCAATTATATGAATTAAAATTGACAAAAATAAAACACGCTGACAGGGACCAATATGCAATTACCTATAATGTTGATGGGGTGGATGCAATTTTCCCACAGAACACGTGCTCCTCACGTGGGGTCTCCTGGCAGGGACTGAAATACAAATACGGAAACCTCAAGGGGCCTCGCTGTAATTTACCCAAGATGCACGTGCAGATCACATGAGGGTCCCAGGCTCGGTGGTCTTCGAAGGCTCGGATCGAGGCTCGGGTGACTCTAGAGGCTCAGACCTACCTCAGAGTAGCTTCGGGGATCCGAGCCTAGTGGTCAGGGAAGAGGCTCGGATCAGGCGACATGGCTTGATCTGGACCATGGATCAAGTGACGATCCAACCGTGACTAGCTGCTGGCTCGTGGCACATCTGAATCTGTTAGATCAAGATCGATCAGATGGTCCTTGAAGCTTGCTGAAGAAGGCTACGTGGACGATTGATAGTTGCTAGATGAGGATTGATCCAACGGCATCTGGAGCGCGAAGGAAGTGGTGATGTGGCTCAACCTGGAACATAGGATCTGCCTGATCCTACGGTTGCAGGATGTGGGTGACCTGGCTCGATGGGGACCGTTAGATCAAGGAGATCGAATGACAGTTGTTCTTCTTCCTCGACCGGCCCGCCGCCTCCTGCGACGGAGAAGGCTGGGCTCTGACGAAAGGTCTCGAGCTCCGCCTCCTCCTCTAGTCGTCAGTGAAGCTCGGCGGAGGCTCCCATGTAGCTAGGAAGGTTCGTAGAAGCGTTAGGGATTCTCCGGTGATCTCAGAAGTGGCTGAACGGTTCTGGGGTGCGATGGCGGAGAAGCTCAGAAGCAGCTCCGATGAAGTTCTGGCCAATGAAGGAGATGTACCTGTAGGGGGTTAATTGATAGCCGAAGTGTGCTATGTGTTCGTGGGGTAATCTGGAGTGTGGTGCGAGGCCTAAGAAGAGGAGAGGTGGTCCGGTGATTGAGCTCTGCCAAGGTGGCGGCGCTGGAATCGGTGAGAAATGAAGTGCATCGTCGGAGGGAATGAAGTGTAGAGCGAAGATCAGAGCTCCCTTGCGGAGCTCGGAGGATGGTTGGTAGAGCAAGAAGTAAAGGGATGACGGCGAATAAAATTGGAGAAAAAGAAGAAAAATGAAGAAGAAGATCGGAGAGAAGGTGGAGGCGTCTACCTGGGGTCAGAAGCTCGGATGGAGCTTCCAGGTCGTCGCTCGAAGGATGGTAGGGGACCTGAGCTCGTGCAGCTCACGGAGGAAGCTGCAGCACGGCGGTGGAGGACCGTGGATCTCGCCGGAGGTGGTTCTCGGTCGTTGCTCGCCCTCACTTCAAATTGTTGTCTCCAACTTGAAGGTGGGAGCTCGGGGTACTCTCCGTGATGGCGGATAGGGGTGAAGGTGGCCGGAGGCGACTTATTTATAGGATGAAGGTGACGGAGTAGATGGCGAAGAGGAGGAGTTGGCGGGCTTCGTGGAGCGAAGTGGAGGGTGTTCATGGAGATCGAGGGGGTTGGCGAGGATGAGGTAAGGGTGGGCTGTGTCGTGGTGGCGCCAGGGGGCAGAGATGGTGGTCGGCGTGGCGCCCAAAATAGAAAGGGAGCGGCCCCTTGCGCACGGTGGAAGACGTGACGCGCGGGGTATTCGGGAGGTGGAAGACGATGCCTTGGCCGTTGGATCAGGCGATCCAACGACCCAGATGGAGGCACGGGTTAATGCTTTAGACTAGATTTAGGGGCAAAATCGAAGGGCACAGGGCGCGCCACGTGGCGGGCATAGAGAGCGGTGCTTACGGGTGGTCCAGATGAGATCCACGGGTAGATCGGGCAGTTGGAGTGCATTGCGATGATGAACGGTGAAGATCAAGGCGCCAACAGCGAGATCGGATGGCACACAAAGTGCCACGTGGTGGGCTATAGGCAAGGCGCTAGCGGACGGTGCAGATGTCAGCTGGGTATGGTCAAACAGTGGGGAACCAAGGGAGTGCGGGAAAATCATTGGACCATTGGATCAAGAAGAGATCCAACGGTCAGGGGCGCTGGCGGACAGGTCAAAGGGGTCGGGCCACGTGGCTCAATCAGAGGGTGCCACATGGCCTGCTCTAAGTGGCTGAAAAGAAGTAATGAATATAGAGAGAGAAGGAGACCGAATATGGAAAAACTCAAAACATGAAAGTTGTAGATCTCAATGAGATCTACAAGTTTCATGTTTACCAAAAACGGATATGAGGTCAAGTATGATACAAAAATACAAGAGTACAAATATACATATATGTAGTATACAAGGGGCGCCCAAAAACCCAAGTTTTGCATACGAGCTCCAAATTGAATGAAATTAGTCTCATTTTAAAGGTCTCGGGATATGTATTTATCTGAAGGTAAGTAGATCTAATTTGGAGTTTGTAGGAGAGATATATTGACATTCTAAGGTCCAGGGGGTTTGGGGCTTTATTGGGTATTTTATAAGATAAGAATTTCAGCCTTCTTCCTTATATTATTAACTAATAATGTACACATTATAAGGAAGGTGTTATTTGATTTTTAGAGGAGATAATACAAATAATTAGGTGAGTTATTGGTGGATGTTTTACAAATGGATTTTACAAATGAATTGGCTTCTTATTTAATGCAAATATGAATGCTAAAATGCATATATTGTGGATTGATGCATGAATGCTATTTATGCAAGATAAAGGGAAATATGTTGCTAAATACCTGGGGACAAAGCTCTATTTTAAGAGTGATGAATCACATATTCATCAACCCCCTATACTTAAACCTTGCTCGTCCCTGAGCAACTAAAATTAAATGCAAGAGTGAAATGATTTTGGGTTCCATACCAAGGTCATGAACAAAAGTTGAAAATGGAGCTTGACTCGATCTTTGTATTAATTGTGTGGCGGAACCATATTGGGATCTGACTTTAAGACCTAAGAGACTTCAAGCTACAAGTCTTCTATTCAAGATGCCTCAACAGTCAGGTCAGAACAAATTCTCAAACGCAAATTTCTGATGACTATGATTCTCACGTGTACTGTGTAAGTGAAATGTAACTCTCCACATCAGAAATGGCTCAGAAACAATCGCCTCTAATAAGGTAACTCAAATAACCCAGTCTAGTAACTCTTTCCTCGAGGAGCAGGGTATTCCCTTCTAAGTTCATGTGCGACCAGCTCAAGAGGAGAGGGTAGAGAGAAGAATGGATGGTAGCCAGTGTAGCTACCTATCCCCGGATGCCTGATCAATGTAGCCAAGTCATCCAGCTGCAGAATTCTTGCTAGTATACATACTCCGAGAGGCATTTCATTTTCTCTTGGACTTGTCTCATTTTTTTTGGTGTTTTTGCATTTTTTTCTTTTTTTTGTACTATATACAAGGTGCAGCATGTACATCAGGAGTTTTTCCTCTTGAGCTAGTAGACTATCCCTCTTTTGAAGCATTATTGCAACCCACAACATCCTGTCCTTAGATGTCAGTACCACTAGACTAGGTTGAGATGCACTACCCTCCCTAGAGGAGGACGGATGTTTCCACCCGTGTGCTACTCCAAGCTAAAGGATTCTACCTCCTCACCACCTCATCAATGAAGAGCTACGTACATTGTGCTTGTGCAAGTTTGGTCATTATCTAAATGAATCATGCATGTGCACGAGATATTCTACTTAGACTGATTAAGATGACATGTGAACATAGACCTGCGGACTCAAAGAATTAAGTCACTTGACTTGAGAAATCTTAACTCCAGTTCCTATATGGTTCCTCTGAAATTAGGTGGATTAAGATCAAATCAAGTCTATCCTCAATATCTACTCATAACTTGGTTCAGAACCGACTAGCTTTTCACCTTGCATATGTAAGATATGCGGATGAGATGCAGATGACATGCGATGTAGATAAATAAAATGCAAGACTCTTTTTCTTTCTTTTCTGATGTAGAGATGATATGCAAGAGTAAATAAGAAGCCCTTGAATTTTTTTCATTTTTTTTATTTTTTTCAAGAATTTGGTATACTTCCTATGTTATAAAAATTTATAAGGGGTTTATAAGTATTATACCGATTATACAAGCGCATTTTACAAAAACATTTCTACAAAATTTACCCAGCCCGTAATTATTACATAATATATACAAAAAAATATGTGAAAGTACGAGCTATGGGTAAATTATATATGTAATATATACACGCCCCCTTATACTTAGCGTGTGCTATGTCCTCAGAGCATGAAAAACAAGGGAAAAGACATAGCTCGTGCTAAGCATAAGAGAGCCAGAAAGAGCGAAAATGTATAGAAGTCGTCCTGCCCCCTATACTTAGGCTCTGACAACCTAAGTGTAGAAGAAGGTAAAAAAATGAGGCGGACGAGGTCAAGAAGAGAAGTTGATAAATATATACAAGGCGGGCATCGGTCCCCCCTATACTTAGGCCCAGGTCAGCCTAAGTATAGGAGTGGAGTGAGTATGAGGACCAATGTGATCTGGAGGATGTACAGAGAATAGACTCAGGCGGATCATCCCCCCTTAGGATCTGGTCATCCTAAGTATAGTCCAAGATGGTGATCAATGAAGCTGGGATGAGTTACTAGAGTCGTAAGGGAAAAGGACAGCTTCGAGGAATTTAGTATTATTATTTTTGTAGAAATTTACATAGTTTGCCCATTGTGTGCCTTAAATTCCATATTAAATTATTTGTTGCTCCAAAAATCACCAAAACTAACAATAGGTCTAGTTTAAGTTGTTCTACTTTGTGACTAAAACTCACATCATTTGCATGCATAACAAGGCCTTAATAAATTAAACAATATTTTCCTTAATTGATTTTTAATAGGTGTAAAATTAATCATTTTTAAGGTTTAATAATTTGACACATCTAGGTTAATTTTTTATCTAAAAATGATCTAATTTGGTATTTATTAACATTAACTTTGCAAAAACTACCCTACATTCATTTTTAATTCATATTTAATTCATTTAGAGTCGATAAATTCCAAAAAAATGTAGTAGTTTAGTTTCATTGCATATCATATTCTGGCCAGGTTTCATCATTCTTAATTTGCCCATACTTCAAATTTAACCTTAAAATTTGGCTTGAATTGCATCGCATTTTTTATTTGCATTAAAAATTACAAAAAAAATGTTCCACTGAAAATCTAACATCGAAATTGACTTCAAATTAACTTAAGGAAAAAGCTGCCTCCCTGAGTTCGTCCTTGGGCTTGTCAAAGTAAAAAAATTATTATCGCTTGTGTTTAAATCGACATTAATCTAAGTGGTTTTTTACTAGTCTTGATTTACTCGACTACAACCAACGCACATTAAATTTGATCGTAAACCGGTTGTATTAGGTAGGGTAGATACATGCTCTTAAGATGGCACTGTTGTCAGGGAGGCACGGCTTAGGTTAATTTTTAGAAAACTTGAATTTTAGGTTTTCCTACCTCGGGTAGTCTGATTCCCGGCTTTTCTTGTTAATGGTTTCTGTTCAATTTTTATTTATTTATTTTGTGTTGTCCTTTATTTGACCATCAATTATTTTTGTGAGAGGAATACAAGGAGATGAAGGTGCTTCGCCAAGTGAGCCGAGGAACCTGCATCGAAATAAATCGAGTGTTTTTGAGTGGACGTGTAAAAATTTTTTCTTTTTATTTTTGCATTTTCCAGCGATTCCCGTTTGGGTTCTCCGTCATAATAAAACGTGCCCCTGCGTGTTGTGTGGTTGCTTAACGTAGGATAGGACCTGCACTTGCGACTCTTAGAGCTCTCTTAAGGGTTGTTTGTGCTCGTAATATCTAGGATCACACTTCACAATTAAAAGACGCACTTAGACCGTAGGACTGTAGCCGAATCTAATCTGTTCTTCATTCGCTAGTAGAACTGCATGTCTAGGAGCGGCTTTTTTGCTTGCATTCATATAGTGTAAAATTCAATTCTGTTTTGCATCCCGCATGTAGAGCGTGAGGATCATTGTAAGTCTTCTGAACTTGGCATACATTTTTGTTTTATCGTGCATCGGCTTTTCTCGACTCCTTCTCCCTTGGTTTTTCAAAATTAGGTTTAAAGAAAATTGGGACTGGACGATTGGCGTGCCTTGTGTGTGGACTGATCAGGTGGTCATCTAACTTAAAATCGAGACTGCTAAACAAATTAACCCAAAAAATCAATAAAATCAGAAATTCTATTTGCGAGAGAATAACCCCAGGAAGAAGATGAAGATCTAAGAAGAAGATGGAGGGTGCTACCTGGGAATGGGGGCTCGAGGTGGAGTCTGTGGTCGTCGCTTGAGGGTCGGTAGAAGCCTGAGCTCTAGCAGCTCATCGGTGAAGCTGCTTGCACGGCAAAGCTCGCCGTGGATCTCACCGAAGAGGATCTCTGTCTTCTCTTGGATTCATGCCTAATCACCGTCACTGATAGGTGGAGTCGAGTTCAAGGAACTCCCGTGCAAGGGCGGATAGATGGGCCACGTGGCGCAACCAGAAGGCACCACGTGGCTCAATCAGATTAAATGGAGAAATGAGGGAGAAAATGACCAAATTTAGAAAAAACTCAAAACATGAAAGTTGTAGATCTCGATGAGCTCTACAAGTTTGATGTTGATCAAAAACAGAAATGAGGTCAAATGAAGTAATAAAATACAAGGGTACCAATACAAATACGTATAGTATACAATAGGGGCCCAAAACCCAAGTTTTGCATACGAGCTCTGATTATTATGAAATTGGTCTCATTTTGAAGGTCTCTAAATGTATATTATTTTAAAAGTAAGTAGACCATGATAGGAGGTTGTATGAGAGAGATATGTGCATTTTAAGGTCCATGATCTCAAACTTGGATTGGGGTTTTATTCGTCAATTTTACATGTTAGCATTTTTTTGGTATTTGTATTGTATTAGTGTTAGTAATATGTACACTATAGAGTTGACTTAAGGAATTTGGAGTTAGTGTAAAATATATACAAATGAGTGATTTTTACAAGTGACTTTGGCTTCTTATTTATTGCAAATGTAAATGCTAAAATGCAGATGTTATCAGTGCATGCGTGAATGCTAATTATGAAATATAGGTGGAAATATACCTCTAATTACTCAGGAACAAGGCTCTATTTTCAAATTTTAGAGTGATGAATCACAGATTCATCAATACCCCTCTATTCTTCTCACATTCTCCCACTCCCACCACGTCTCTCCCTCGTTGACCCTCCACAGCAGAGCCACTTCACACCCGCAACCGCTTCCCTCTACATGCACGATCGCCTCTCCAACCCACCTTCCCCGCCATGTCACCAACCCCCTTCAAATATCTGACCTCTGCCCAGATCACGGATCATCCGCCAATCAGGAGGAGAGGCCCAGCTCATCGACCCTTGTCGGTGATAGCTTCAGGTGCGATCCCATCGAGCGACGACGACCATTCTTCATGCGCGATCCAGTGAGGAGATCTTTACCGCTGCAGTGTTATTCATAGCTGCTTAGCTCGGCTACTTGGCGTGGACTTGAGTGACAATCAGAGTGGGTATGGCTCCCCCAACCCAGGCGACCCAGGTATCTTCTTCTTCTTAGCAATAATTTCTCTCTCCTCATTTCATCATCTTTTATCCACCGAATCACCAAAAGTTTTATACATTAAAGGATAAATGATATGTTTTGGATCTAATGGTGATTTTTCTTGAATTTTTTGGTGAAATTTCCTCAATCGATTAATCTAAAATTTAAGCCAACTAAACAAATGCATGGCAAAACAGGAGAAGTTCGGGAATCCCCTATTTTTGCCCCCACGTTCTCTCTCTCCTCCTCCTTTTCTCTTCTTCACCCTCTGATACCTCTCCTTCCTCCCAAATCGATCGCCGCGCACCACCGTGCGTCGACGCCGCACCGCCGTCCACCTTGCTAGCACCCCCTGGCCACGCTCCCTCCACCGTGTGCGCGCCCCTGCCTCCGCGCTCAATCCGCCACAATCGCTCCTACAGCGGCTGTACCCACCACCTTCCGTGCGACCGTGACCTCCGAAGGTGCCATTAACCGTCGCAGCTCCCGCCGACCTGCAACACTCCGCTAGGCCACCATCTGCTCACGCAACCCTCGCGTGGCCGTTCCAGCAGCTGCTGCCACGTCGTGCGGGGCCCCCGGCTCTAGTCGTGCCCTGCCCAACAGTGCACGCCTCTCCCCGCTGCACCCCCTTGCACTCCAACACGCCTCTACGTGACCGTGACCTCCATCGACCGCCCGTGATGCTGCTGACCTACGCTAGATCTGTCGCCAGCCCACGCCCGACCTTCGGCGGCGAAGCCCCTTCACACCATCGGAGTGGCCACCAGCCGCATGCACACGATCCGCCTACACGATGGCCGCGCATTCTCCACCCCATGTGCAGCCGCGACCTTCCTCTCTAAGTTGTCGCTAGCTACGGTGACCAAGCAATGATTCCCCACCTAACGTGCAAAGCACGCGGGAGTTGGGGCATTTGCAGAGCATCCCCTTTGATCTCCACCAATCATGCAAAGACCCCCCACCAGAAGCATCACGTGAAGGTCACGTACTTCGCTGCAAAAACTACGTAATTGCCTCTGGACTTGCTGGTAATTAAATAAGCGCCCCTGTGCGCTATTCTTGTTATCTTCAGAATTTGCATCTATATCCATGTGTTTGCACGTTTATTTAAAATCATTTTGTCATCATATTTTTATTCTAAAAATGGTGCATTGTAGAACACTTAATGTTTTATCATTATGAATGTTGGTTTGATTATTTTGGAGCTGTGGATTATTTATTATAAATATCTTTGTGGAAAATTGAATATTTTACCCACTGCTCATTCTGAAATTGATTTTAAATTTATTATTAATCTTCAAATTCCAAAAAAATCAGAGTAGGTAGAATTTGAGTAGTTCTATTTTTTGCCCAAAAATCATCACATTTACATGCATAAAGAGGTCTAAATAAATTAATTGGTGTTTTCGCTTCATTGATTTTTAGTAAGTCCGAAATTAATCATTTTTAAGGTCTAGTAATTTACTGGATTTGTCTCACATGGAAGTATCTAGGATAATTTTAATCTCTGAAAATAATTTAAATTGATATTTATTAAATTTAAACTTGCCAAAATCACCCTGCATTCATATTTAATTCGTAGTTTATTCATATAGAGTTGTAAATTCCAAAAAAATTAGGGTAGCTTCATTTCATCATAATTACATTCTGGCCAAGTTTGAGAATGTTTGGACTTAATTTGATCATATTTACATGTTAACCCTCAAATTTATCCAGGATTGCATTGAATTTAATTGCATAAAAACCATCAAAAATATTCTCCTTAAAACCTAGCATCTAGAATGACTTTAAATTAATCTAAGGAGAAATCTACCTCCCTAAGTTCAACCTTGGACTTGCCCAAGTAAAATAAAAATTGCCGCTCGATATTAATTGATATATTAATTAAAGTGGTTTTTGATTTACTCGAATCTATTCAACTACAACGAAATCATTAATTCTACATAATTAAAAGGATAAAATTTGGGTTTGTCAGTCTGTCATAGGATAGTAGAAGGGCTGAAAGGAATCTTGTGAATGGAAGATGGAGTTTGAAGTTGGCTGGAGTAAGAGTTTTGATGTGGAAGTGGTTTGATGGTTGGTGAAGGAAGAAGGTGGTTTCAACCACCACAACCAGCTAAGAGAGAGAAGATGAGGAGAAGTTAAAGATCAGGTGTGGATAAGGATTGAACGATGAAGCGGAGAGTGGTAGAGGCTGGTTTGGAGGTTGAAAGAGGTAGTTGCTATAATAGGGAGAAGTTGGGCGGGAACGAAGAGTCGCGTCGTTTCGATGAAGTGGGCAGAAGGTTGAAGATGAGCCCACACTGTTAGATTAAGAACCAACGATCCAAGAGTCAAGCCCCAAGGAATGGCTTGGATCGTCTTGATCAAAAATATCAAATGGCCCAGATCTAGGTGCCAATGGAAGGGTAATATGAAAAGGCAGGGCAATCAAATGGTTGGGAATTATATATGGGTGGAGACAAAGGAAGCGAGCCACGTGGTCTAATCAGAACTAAGAATAATAAGAAAACAAAGAAAAATTAGAAAGAATTTAATAGAAGATGAATTAGGAAAAGTCATGAACGTCATACATCTCGATGAGATCTACAACTTTCATGGAGAAGACAAAGAGATCAGCGGTCATTTGTACGTAGATTAAAATTAAATACTTATTAAAACAATATAAAATAATTTTCTTTCAATTTTCTTTTGTTTATTTTCTTTTGGTTTTTTATTTTATTTTAATTTATTTTTGTACTATATCATTCTAATTTTTATTCGGTCTTTAATGGGAAATAACTACATAAAATAATGGCACTATAATAGGATGTTATAATATATATTAGCTAGGGTTAGTTATTTACAACACATATTATTAATTAATGTTAATTGTTAATGAATTTTTGTTGATTTACTTAAGAAAGAGAGATAATTATGATAATTAATGAAGATAAATATGGGATTTATGACACTCGTATACTTAACCTAAGCTCATCCTTGAGCTAATAAATAAAGAATCTGTTAGAAATTTAGATTTATCAGTGAGATCCCTGATATGTACACGTGAGTATTGAAAGCTTGATTTGATCTAAAACAATAGGTTGTAGAACTCCTAAGACTCTAAGTTCATCAAAGTGTTGATTAAAAGGAGTTCAACTCCTCTAATTGTCAGACTCTCAATGTACATATATATATATATAAGAAGTATGACTTAGTGTTGACTACATCCATAAGAGTAGAGTCAGAATTTCACCAAAAGTTCCAATCTTCGAAGATCTCCTAAGGACCCAACCCTAACCTCTTGAGAAAAAATCTAGTCTTGCCTCAATCCATCGTCTCTTTAGTTCGTCAGACTTTAAAGGCAAAGATGGATGGCTAGATTATGAAGGATATAGGTGATGAATCGACGTTTCATCATCTTTATTCTATCATTTTGGCCTTAAAAACCCTAGTAAATGCATGTAACACACATTAATTCATGCATTTTAGCATTCATGCATCATGGTGTAAATAGTGTATAAAATGTGGTTTTTAAAGCTAAAATTATAGAATAAAGAAAAGAAAAGAATAAAATATTGTAAATAATTATGACCCAAAACCCTGAGACCTAGGCATCTCGATGACTTGGTCGACAAGGAATAAAGTAGGGGGAGATAAGGGCCAGAATACAATAAAAATTCCTATTATTTTATTCATTCTTTATTCATTTTGGGACCTATTTTTAGTTTCACTTTTTACACCTCAAATAAAGAAACTTTGTACATGAAAGTTTAGATAATTAAATAGAGATAAATACAGAATTGATTTCACTCAAAAATAATATACAGATAAAAAGTTATGGTCTGAATAAGAATCCGTAATCCCAACTTCCCAGACCCGTATCTCGTAAATAAAAACTCCAAATGCATCAAACTCACCTTTATTGTATATAATTTAAAATAAGCTATTTAATGGCGGTGGTTTTGCATTTGGCAGAGCTACGGTTTGAAAGTTCAGTTTTGGACCCCTATTGTATACTTGTACAGATTAAAATATTTATTTTATTTATTATTCATTATTTTTATAATTTTATATTTTATAATTTTGTAAATATTATTTATAATATACTTGTATATTAAAACAGGAATAAACACTCAAATAAAACACAAAATAAAAATACTTGTATATAATATACATATGTATAATACTTATAACTATACCTATATTACTACTATTTCTATTTTATTAAATTTATAAAAAACTTCAGAAAAATAAAATAAAAATATATTTAAGTGTATAAAATACTTTATAAATTTATAAAATAAAAAACAAAAATAAATACATTAAATATACAAAATAAAAATAAAATAATAAAATATATAGATAATATACCTATAAAGGGTACAAACGGTAACATGTAAATTATTACCTCTAAAAATAAAATAAATATCACCATAAAATAATTTATAAAATTGCAAATATTTTTTATTTAATAACCAAAAATTAATAAAATCTTTTACTATTTTTAAATTATTTTAGTAATATTTTTTCCAAGGATTTTCCTGGTTGGTCCACGTGGAGCTACCAGGTGGCCTAGGATGTTGACCCATCGGTCAACTCCCTGGTCCTAGCCCTGCGCCCCCTGTCAGAACGTCCCGTGACACTCTTTTCTCGATTTCTTTGCCGTCAATCCATTGCTCGAGGGAGGAGGACACCTTCACGAGATTTGTTCACTATTTATCCATGATTTTCGCCGGCATCCTAGATCTTCCTAAATCTTGTTTGGCTGCTCACCACGCCTCGATCTTTGGAGACTCTTTGCCACTTTTCAAATAACCCCCATCTCTTCTCGTCCTCTCTTGAACCCTTATGACCCGAGTTTGCCCCGCGCTTTGGTGCTCCAGACCGGAGGCGGTGACAGCACATCCTCTAGCTTCTTCGCGTGAGGCCAAGTGACGGCCGAGGAGCTTCCATCCACCTCCGGTGGGCCGCTGCCGTCGAGGTTCCATCTCGTGGTTCAACGCCACTCGAGGTTTTTTCCTTCCTGTTTAGTTACATTTTCCGCTTAGTTTCATGCTTACGACGACCTCCTATCTTTTCTTATCAAATTTGATTCGTAATTTCGCTGTCAAGTCAACCTTCGATGTTCGCCGGACCATGCTACGACGAACCTTCCATCCACACCATTACGTGTCCACCCCATCCGCGTGCCCCCTGGAACCTATATACTGTTGAGTTTGGGCTTTTCTTGCAGGTTCCAGGTGCCGAAGACCCCACCTGGGGGTCATTTTTGCTGATGCACAAACAGCCTGGAGCAGCTCCCGTCGCCCCTTCACATCGCGGTGGACATCCGGCTTCTCTCAAGCCATTTCGCGCCCGCTGCCCTATCGTGGATTGCTCCAGGAGCTTTCTGGTCCGTTCTGGACAGTAGTCAGAGTTTGGAGGAGCCCAGGGAGCCCGATTCAAACTCGCCCCACACGAGTTCTTCAATTGTTCTTCCTCCGGACTCGCCCACCGTCCGATCGTCGCCCTTCTCCAGATATTACAGCAGCCGCCCGATCCTTCAAGCCCCAGCCATTCGATAGACCTTTCCCATTCTAATCTGGACCGTAGGCTGCGAAGGGGTATCGGGCCCTGTTAACACGATACGTGGATAAGTGGAGCCCCTACCGTCGTTGGATCAACCCGCAGGCGTGGGTAATTTTGCATTTTTCCGCCGCCAATTTTTGTAATAGTTTATTAGTATTTAAACTTTCAGCGGAAACTTTAAAATTCCTGTGTAATTTACATTCCGCCCCCTGGTTATTGGCATATTATATCTAAGCCCCTAGCAGGCGCGCGTGCTCACGCACGTGCGTCGTGGGGATTTTGCATAGGGACCCTGGCTGTTATTTGTATTTAGCTTTAGTTCTAAAGCTTTCTATTGCAGTTATAAAGTTTCTGGCCATTTTACCTCAAAGCCCCCATAGTTGTGTTATTTGCAAGTTAGTCCTCGCTAGACGCACGTGCTTATCACGTGCGCTTGGAAAGTTTACAGTGACAACCTCACAAGTCTTAATATTTCTTTTTGGTTATTGAGATTTTTGATTAGTTATAATTTTTGTGGCAAATTTACACTTAGGCCCCTGACTTTTCCGATAATTACAATAATACCCCTGGCCTGGGTGTATTTACTTGATGTTGTCTCTAGTTTTTGCATGCATCTCTAAAGCTCTAAAAAATCCACAAAAATCACAGCAGGTCTCTGTTGCATAGTAGTTTAACGTAATATTTTTATTTTCCTTTTTATTGCATTTTGTTATTTTTAAAATTCAAAAACTCTCATTTTCAACAATGTTTGCATTATAAAATTCATAAAAAATATAAAAATATCCCGGAAAATTCCCAAAAAATATATTTTGCATATTTTAGTGTGTTTTAATTTCAGACCAAAAATGATAAAAAATATAAAAGGAAACCCCTAAAAATTGTAAAACTCTAAAAATCTTCAAAAAAATATATAAAATTCCTAAAAAACCTAAAAACTGTGTTTTCTCTTCTTGAATTTTTTTGTTCTGTTATCTTTTATTTAAAGTTAATTTGGGATATTTTTGTTACTATTTACTATTTTTCATTCCCATTTTAATTCCATCCCTTTATTTTATTCACTGTTTTTAGTATTTTTTACTTTAAAACTACCAAAAAATAGGAAAAATCTAGAAAAATAACAAAAACATTAGAAAAATACAAAAAACCCAAAAACATTTTATTTCCTAATTTTTGAGGATTTTTATTAATTTTTTATAAATATCTATATCCCCTTTTTTCTTATATTATATATATTATATTATTGAAAAATAAAATATAAAATATAAAATTTAAAAAGAAAATATAAAATCAGAAAATTAAAAAACAAAAATACAAAAATTAAAAATTATATAAAAAATTAAATTAAAAACCCACAAAAACATTTGCACATTGTAGACAATTAATCATATCACACACTTTGCATTTGCTTGATCTATCCTGTGTGCTCCGTGAGTTCGACCTCTACATACTTACACATATACACCTTTTTATGTAGAGTTAATAATAAATTTTAACTCCACTATTGCTTTTCCTTGTTTGATTTGATTGTGGGTTAATTGTTTTTTAATTAGGGATTTTTGAGCAGTCAATACACCGACTGCGGTTTCGCCTTGTGAATCCGTACGACCCTCCGATTTCCCTGTTCAACAAATGGCACCGTTGACGGGGAGCAACAACGCATAGTTTGGGTTTTTGCTTTGATTGTGATTGTTTGTCTATTTCACGGCTTTTATTTCTTGCTTGTTTTATTTTCCTTATTTTTGATATATATCTGTTGAGCTGTCTAACCTCTTCTCTTATTGATTTCGTGTGAGGTACCGCAGATCGAGGGAGGCGCTCCACCCTAGGCGCCTGGGCATCCACGTGAAGCTGCTCTGCTCGCCTTGCACCGAAGGAGACTAAGAGGAATTTAGAAGATCGAACTCCACCTTTAGTCATAGCATTTAATTTCTTGTATTTATATTTGTAATTTTAGTGAGAGAGAGACCACTATTTGTTGTAATAATACAGGTACATCGGACATTGGACTCTCGGGCCTAATTTCCAAGTGATTGTTCACTTGGGGGCTCACCGCGGTTTTCTCGCGTTTTTCTTCGCATTTTTTATTTTGTTTTTCGGTTTTGTTTTCTTTCTTTTGTGTGATTGAGCCCTTAGTTGTAGGACTGCTTGTCGATACTATTCAGTCCAAACACCTTAATATCTTGCATGTACCTATAGTGCGCTTTGGACTTAGTTTAAAACTTTAAACAGTCGCCTCATTATCTTCGAGCCTTCGTGCCGCGAGCCCACCCTGCCAAGCGCTGCTCCTGAGCTCGATGTGTCGAGAGGAGGAGGGGTGAGCCTAGACCAGACTCTTGGATTGAAGATTGGTGACCGACTTGTGGTACTTCACGTTAATAGCAGCTTCTCACACTTAGGGCGATTTCATCGGCTCTCATCTATATATAGATTAGGTTTCAATTCTGCTAAGTATTCTTGCATGTAGAGTGCTGGAGGCAAGGTGAGCATTTACGCTTTAGCATTCATCATCATGTTTGCCGCTTGCATTGCTTTTCCGCCTTTCCCTCCAATTTTGATCACCTAGGTGCTAAGTAAAATTGACTCCCCGTTAGGATCATGCATTTCTCACTAAAAATCCAAAAAAGTGATCATCAATAAAATTGGGACTGTTAATATTACTTGACCCTAAAAAAAGATCAAAAAGAAAAAATATTCTCTTGGGCGAGTAATCCCCTCATTGTCTTCGTTTTACATTGCTTGCGCACACACTAAGGATAGTACCCAAATCCTATTCAGCCCCTAAGTGTTTGTGCAAATTCTTTGACTTCTCACCTAACTCTAAAACAGACAAGATAAAAAAAGATCGACTTTTCGGTCTCTTCCAAGTTGAGTAGGTGAATTGAGGGTTTGTATTATTTTCATTTTTGCTTGTGATTGTTTTGTGTGTGTCCTAGATCATCCCTGCGCATTTGCACCTTCTTCTCCACTTCTCTTGACTTAACCATTGTGCTCTCTCGAATCATTTCCTTTTGCTTTCGAGATGGACCCCTGGAGCACATTTTATCCGGACTTTGCGGATCCCTCATTCACTCCAGCCGATCCACCTCCTTTTTTCCAGGGGGACCTTGCTCCTGATTTTTGTACATACCCGCCTCAGCCACAACATCAGACCTCGGATTTCTACCCACCTCCACATGTATATCATCCACCTCCACCATCACATTCACCCGAGATTGATCTGTTGGAGTCACCTTTCATGGAGTCCACCCTTGAGCACTAGACCCAGATGATGGATCATATGAGACGGAGGATTGTCAACCTCACCAAGAGCAACCACGATATTCTACAATCTGATGATATGGGTTCACTCGAGGATTTCCATGAGAGCTTGCAATCGCCAAAAATACAAAAAATGAGAAAATTTTAAAAATCCAAATAGAGTTCGGGAGACCTTTGGCCGATTCAGACTGTGAGGAGAGGTACCATTTTCCAAATCATTTACCCATACAACCTTTCACACACTGTCCCACCTTTGACCCTGAGGATGCCGTTGTACAGACTGCTCTTGGCATGTCTCGTGTATATGCTGATTCTGACTTCCTCCCTTGTATGGAGGAGGTCCAAAAACTCAAAAAAATGTTGACTGAACCCGAAGTGGTGGCCACCATTCATGAGATCATCCGTGCCCCACTTCAACAGGCCATGACCGATTTATCTGCTCCTCTTCCCAAGAAGAGAAAGCGGAGGAGTAGATTTGAACGTCATATTCTGACCATGGCCACTGCCCACGCCATCACACACCATCCCATTCCTAGGAAAAAGAACACTGCCACCCCTTTCATCATGTGCACCATCTCTGACCATACTTGTGATCATACTCTCCTCGACGGCGGCGCTTCAATTAGCATCATACCCTTCACGCTGGTACAGTCTCTTCACTTAGGGCCTCTCAAGAAAACTAGGATGATCATTCAGTTTGCTGATGGATCAATTAAGACGCCGAAGGGTATCCTCGAAAATGCTATCATATCGATTCAGGGCACGAGTTATACTGTTGACTTTGTCGTGTTGCCCATGGAGACCTCCTCAGGAGAGCATTCTCCAATCATTCTGGGATGACCATTCCTCGCCTCTGCGGGGGTCGTTATTGATTACGGATTAGGAGAGATTCGCTTCTGTCCTGCTGGCGAGAGCGAAGTGTTGATCACCACACACACTGCCGACCAAGATACATGCACCTGATGCGACTTCACCTATCTTGGCTGACCCTGAGGCCTATGACCTTTATGAGGATATCAGAGAGACCTTCTTTATGACCGATGATGAGACCCGAGAATTCCTCTCCAAGGAGGAAGGCTCAGAAAGCATAGACCTTGGTGTTTCTGCTTCCTGTGATTAGCGATATGTTGATGACATCCACGGGATATACACGATCGACACCATTCAGCGAAGGGCAGATTTAGAGACTATACAGGACGAACATGTTTTGACTACTTCCACTGATGAGTCCGCTCCTGTCCATGTAGATTCAGATGAGCCAAAGGCCGAATTTGATTTGATAGCTTTTATTCGAGAATTCGGGCCTTTTGATGAGAAAGATGATCCAGTTGAGATTATAGATGACGACCAGAGTTCGACTACTTCCACTGATGAGTTTGTTCCTTTTGGTTTTGACCTGGATGACACCTCGCAGGACGACTCCGAGTACACTTCTTCCGATACTGATGAGTTTGTCCCATTCCACTTCGATATCAGCGAGACTCCCAAGGCCGGACCTAGCCGTACTTCTTTCACTCACCCGTCTGTGCCTTTACACCCTATGGCCTCTGAGGATCTTCACTCTGTCGACCCTGATCGGCTTCCGTCCACTGTGGACCCCGATGTCGACCTGCACCACATCAGATTTATTCCTCAGCGGTCCTGCAAGAAGGTTCGCTTTCTACCTTCTTGATCATGTGTACATCTATCTCTGTTGTATATTCTCTCTCATGTCTTCTGTATTGCTCATCCACACATTCTCGTGTTTTCCTTGCTTGGGACGTACTTTGTCCTAAGTATAGGGGGGTGGACGAGCCGAGTGTTCATTCGTCGTTCCGTTTCATTACTCCTTTTGTTGCCTATACTTAGGGCTTCTTTTACCCTAAGTATAGGGGGAGTGATGTGTACATCCTCTGATCCCTATACATCTTCAGATCTCTTTCTTCTTTTCTTCTTTTCCTTTTCTATTTTCGGTATCTATCCAAAAGGTGTCGCCCCTTGTAGACAATCTTCTATACTTAGGATGTACTTTGTCCTAAGTATAGGGGGGTGTGCACCCCGAGTTTTCATTCTGTTCGATCCTCTCCATTGTCTCCTGTTCTTGTCTATACTTAGGGATATCTTACCCTAAGTATAGGGGGAGACAATCTGAGTATGATCTGTTCATTCCCACCCTTGACCCTCCCTGCATTGTGTGCAGTCTGCTATACTTAGGATTATTTGATCCTAAGTATAGGGGGGACGATCAACTTCTCATTCGTTTATTCATTTGTTCATTTATTTATTCTTTAGATGTGCCTATACTTAGTACGAGTTATGTCTTCTCTTTTCTCTCTGATCTATGAGGACATAGCTCAAGCTAAGTATAAGGGGGTCGTATATACTACGTATATACTTTAGCCATAACTTGTACTTTCGTATTTTCCTAATAATATGGCTAATAATTCTTTAAAATTCATTAAAAACCCTAATAAAAAGATGTTATCATTCCTCAAATTCTTTTTGTATGTACCGATTAATAAATTAGGTGAAAATGTTTTTTGCAAAATGTTTGAAAAATAGTTTGAAAATCTTTCTGAAAATATTTTGAAAACTATTTTGAAAATATTTTGTTACATGTTTTCAACCTTTGTAAAAATGTGTGGTTTGTAAAATTTATTTTCTTTGTGTGAAATAAAAATGTTTGAAAAATGATTTGCAAATGGCTGCAAAAATATTTTGAAAAATATATCTATACTGTTTAGAAAACCTTTGCAAAATGATTTTCAAATGTGTGTACATTTTTGTAAAATGTGTGTAAAAATTATTTTGGACTATAGTTTTCAAAAATTGTTTGAAAAACCAGTGTCAAATAAGTTTGAGGAATATATACATCACACCAAAATCCACTATATATATATCTATAAAATTGATCACTTACCCTTGTAAATTCTTAAAATCCATTTCTTGTAGATATAAGAAGCATGCCCATGTAAATATTTTTCACCTAGTTTTTAGGCAAGACTTTTTGTTTTCAAAAATCCCAAAAACATTTGCAAAACTAAAATCCAAAAACATTTGAAAATTCTTTTGAAAATACCAAAAAAATGCATATGCATCATCATCTTTTCAAAAATCCATAAAAAGTTTAAAATCTTGAGAATTGCATCACAAAAAGATTTTCTGCATTCTGCATATCATTTGCATTGCATGAGCATTTTTCGGATTGAGTTTGATAGTTGAATAAGTCTAAGCAAAATCCGGAGATTGGAGCATGATTGGACCTTAAAATCTACCTAATAATAGGAACCTTATAGGAACTGGTTTGAGGCACTTCAGGTCTAGTCGACTTAATTCTTTGAGGATCACGGGACTTGGTTCAATGGATTCTTGACTGCCTAAGTAGAGTGTTTCGGAACACACGCACGACTCTTGTTGATAATGACCTAACTTGGACATCTGCACCTTTCACATGGCTCAACTCAGTTGGAGGGGTGAGGGGATTGGATTTGCCGGTATGAGACGCACACAAGTGGAAACATTTGTCCTCCTCTAGGGAGGGAAGTGCACCCCAACCTGTCCAGTGATGAGGAAGTCTAAAGACAGGAGAGTGTGGTTTGCAATAAAGCTTAAAAGGAGGGATAGTCTACTGGCTCAAGAGGAAAAACTCCATATGTAAATGCTGCTGTGAATAGTATTTCAAAAAAAAAGAAGAAGAAAAAAAAGACAGGCTTGTACAAAAATAAAATGCCTACAAAAGTATGTACATTTGTTGTAAAGTCAATAAGCAAGCTTGAGTTCCAAAGTCAAATATGTGAGCCTGCAGCTGGATGACTTGACTACACTGGTCTTGCATCCTAGGATAGGTAGCTACACTGGCTACCGTCCATTCTTCTCCTCGCCCTCCTCATGAGTTGGTTGTCACTTGAACTTAGAAGGGAATACCCCGCTCCTCGAGGATGGAGTTATTGGATTGGGGAATCATTGGGTTGTCATACTGGAGAAGTTAGTCTCTTTGTCAATCTAGTTGGGGAGAGCCACAATCACTTACACTATATGATTCAGATTCATAGTCGTAAGGGTTTGCGTATGAGTTGAGATATTTCTGACCTGGCTATTGAGGAGACTTGAACATAGTTTTTGGATTCTCAGGGACTGTTGGATTTCAAATTCGGTTCTCATTAAGGTTCTGCCCGCACCAAAATTCCAAAGGTCCGATCTAAGCTCCAAACTTTGATTTTGTGAAGACAAGATTGATAATTAAACTAAATCCAATTTCTTCTTTTTCTTTTCTTTCATTCTCTTTTCTACACTTATTGCATAAGTGTTTGCTAGGGACTAGCAAAGGTAAAGTATAGGGGGATGATGAATCGACGTTTCATCATCTTTATTCTATCATTTTGGCCTTAAAAACCCTAGTAAATGTGTATAAATAACATTAATTCATGCATTTTAGCATTCATGCATCATGGTGTAAATAGTGTATAAAATGCGGTTTTTAAAGCCAAAATTATAGAATAAATAAAAGAAAAGAAAAAGAATAAAATATTGTAAATATTTTATGACCCAAAACCCTGAGACCTAGGCATCTCGATGACTAGGTCGACAAGGAATAAAGTAGGGGGAGATAAGGGCCAGAATACAGTAAAAATTCCTTTTATTTTATTCATTCTTTATTCATTTTAGGACCTATTTTTGGTTTCACTTTTTACACCTCAAATAAATAAACTTTATACATGAAAGTTGTAGATAATTAAATAGAGAAAAATACAAAATTAATTTCACTTAAAAATAATGTACAGATAAAAAGTTATGGTCTGAATAAGAATCCAGAATCCCAACTTCCCAGACCCGTATCTCGCAAATAAAAACTCCAAATGCATCAAACTTACCTTTAATTGTATATAATTTAAAATAAGATATTTAATGGCAGTGGTTTCGCATTTGGCAGAGCTACAGTTTGAAAGTAGAGTTTTGGACCCCCATTGTATACTTGTACAGATTAAAATATTCATTTTATTTATTATTCATTATTTTTATAATTCTATATTTTTATTATTTTGTAAATATTATTTATAATATACTTGTGTATTAAAACATGAATAAAAACTCAAATAAAACACAAAATAAAAATACTTGTATATAATATACATAGGTATAATACCTATAACTATACATATATTATTACTATTTCTATTTTATTAAATCTATAAAACACTTCAGAAAAATAAAATAAAAATTTATTTAAGTGTATAAAAATAATTTATAAATTTATAAAACAAAAAACAAAAATAAATACATTAAATATACAAAATAAATATAAAATAATAAAATATATAGATAATATACCTATAAAGGATACAAACATTAACATGTAAATTAATACCTCTAAAAAATAAATAAAAATTACCATAAAATAATTTATAAAATTACGAATATTTTTTATTTATAACCAAAAATTAATAAAATCTTTTACTATTTTTAAATGATTTTAGTAATGTTTTTTCCAGGGATTTTCCTGTTTAGTCCACGTGGACCAACCAGGTGGCCTGGGATGTTGACCCGCCGGTCAACTCCCTGGTCCTAGCCCTGTGCCCCCTGTCAGAACGTGCAGTGACCCTCTTTTCTCGATTTTTTCGCCGTCAATCCGTTGCTCGAGGGAGGAGGACACCTTCACGAGATTTGTTCACTATTCATCCATGATTTTCACCGGCCTCCTAGATCTTCCTAAATCTTTTTCGGCTGCTCACCACGCCTCGATCTTTGGAGCCTCTTTGCCACTTTTCAGATAACCCCCATCTCTTCCCGTCCTCTCTTGAAACCTTTTTACCTGAGTTTGCCTCGTGCCTTGGAGCTCCGGACCGGAGGCAGTGACAACACATCCTCCTGCTTCTTCATGCGAGGCCAAGTGACGGCCGAGGAGCTTCCTTCCACCTCCGGTGGGCTGTCGCCGTCGAGGTTCCATCTCATGGTTCAACGCCACTCAAGGTAGTTTCCTTCCTGTTTAGTTACATTTTCTGCTTAGTTTCATTCCTTACGACGACCTCCCATCTTTTCTTGTCAAATTTGGTTCGTAATTTCGTTGTCAAGTCAACCTTCGAAGTTCACCGGACCACGCTCCGGCGAACCTTCCATCCACGCCATTACGTGTCCAACCCATCCGCGTGCCCCCTGGAACCTATATACTATTGAGTTTGGGCTTTTCTTGCAGGTTCCAGGTGCCGAAGACCCCACTTGGGGGTCGTTTTTGCTGATGCACAAACAACCTGGAGTAGCTCCCGTCGCCCCTTCACGTCGTGGCAGACATCCGGCTTCTCTCAAGCCATTTTGCGCCTTCTGCCCTATCGTGGATTGCTCCAGGAGCTTTTTGGTCCGTTCTAGACAGTAATCGGATGTCGGTGGAGCCCAGGGAGCCCGATTCAAACTCGACCCACACGAGTTCTTCAACTGTTCTTCCTCCGGACTCGCCCACCGTCCGATCGTCGCCCTTCTCCAGATATTTCAACAGCTGCCCGATCCTTCAAGGCCCAACCGTTCGATCGACCTTTCCCATTCTAATCTGGACCGCAGGCTGCAAAGGGGTATTGGGCCCTGTTAACACGACACGTGGATAAGAAGAGCCCCTGCTGCCGTTGGATCAACCCGCAAGCGTGGGTAATTTTGCATTTTCCCCCCGCCAATTTTTGTAATAGTTTATTAGTATTTAAACTTTTTGCGGACGCTTTAAAATTTTTTGTGTAATTTACATTCCGCCCCCCGGTTATTGGCATATTACATCTGAGCCCCTGATAGGCGCGCGTACTCACGCACGTGCGTTGTGGGGATTTGGCATAGGGACCCCGGTTGTTATTTGTATATAGCTTTAGTTCGAAAGCTTTCTAGTGCAGTTATAAAGTTTCTGGCCATTTTACATCAAAGCCCCCATAGTTGTGTTATTTGCAAATTGTCCTCGCGAGACGCACGTGCTTATCACGTGCGCTTGGAAAGTTTGCAGTGACATCCTCGCAAGTCGTAATATTTCTTTTTGGTCATGGAGGTTTTTGATTAGTTATAAATTTTGTGGCAAATTTACACTTAGGCCCCTGACTTTTTTGATAATAACATTAATACCCCTGGCTTGGGTGTATTTCCTTGATGTTGTCTCTAATTTTTGCATGCATCTCTAATGCTCTAAAAAATCCACAAAAATCATTGTAGGTCTCTGTTGTGTAGTAGTTTAATGTAATATTTTTATTTTCCATTTTTATAGCATTTTATTATTTATAAAAATTCAAAAACTCTCATTTTCAACACTATTTTCATTATAAAATTCAAAAAAATATAAAAACTTTCACAGAAAATTCCCAAAAAAATATATTTTGCATATTTTAGTGTGTTTTAATTTCAAACCAAAAATCATAAAAAAATATAAAAGAAACCCCTAAAAATTATAAAACTCTAAAAATCTTAAAATATATATATATATATATAATTCCTAAAAAATCTAAAAGTTATGTTTTCTCTTCCTGAATTTCCTTTGTTCTATTATCTTTTATTTAAAATTAATTTGGGAAAATTTTGTCACTGTTTACTATTTTTCATTCCCATTTTAATTCCACCCCTTTATTTTATTCACTGTTTTTAGTATTTTTTACTTTAAAAATACCAAAAAAATAAGGAAAAATCTTGAGAAATCATAAAAACATTAGAAAAATACAAAAAACCCAAAAACATTTTATTTCCGTATTTTTGAGCATTTTTACTAATTTTTTCTTAATATATATATCCCCTTTTTTCTTATATTATATATATTCTATTTTTGAAAAAGAAAATAGAAAAATACAAAATATAAAAAGAAAATATAAAATCAGAAAATTAAAAAAACAAAAATACAAAAATTAAAAATTATAAAAAATTTTAAATTAAAAACCTACAAAAACATTTGCACATTGTAGACAATTAATCACATCACACACTTTGCATTTGCTTGATCTATCCTGTGTGCTCCCTAAGTTCGACCTCTACATACTTACACCTATACACCTTTTTATGTAGAGTTAATAATAAATTTTAACTCCACTATTGCTTGTCATTGTTTGATTTGATTGTGGGTTAATTGTTGATTAATTAGGGATTTTTGAGCGGTCAATACACCGACTGCGGTTTCGCCTTGTGAAACCGTACGACCCTCTGATTTCCCCGTTCAACAATATGACTGTGTACTTATTTTCTCTTCCTCCTATTGGAACAGGGTTCTCTCAAGTGCCAATACTCAACATAATTTTCATTTTTATTTTTCCAATCAATGTGTCCGTCGAGAGAAATTTGAGCCATCCATACATGTTTTCTTGGGAATAAACCGTGATGCATCTTTTTAGAGTATCTAATATACATGCACCCAGATTTGTAGTAAGAATGATGCATAGGCCTTTTTGAGGTATTAGCCTGACTAATAAAAGCCTAATGATTTGATCCATGTGGACACTTAAAGATTAGGAGCGCTCGCCTTGAATATAAGTTCATATGATGTAGCTTTGTAATGTAGTGAGCTTTTAAAAAAACTCAGCATTTTTTATGAGGGAACTTCCCTTCTTTTTGGCTAGCTCCATTGCTTTTACCAACGATTGATGCATAGTGATTAACTTATTCATTTTATTTCACACCCTGACACTATAGGTCAAAATCGAGAGATAGCATGAGAACATGTCCCAAACTGGCTAAGTTGTTGACACTTAGGTTCGTGAAGCCATCATTAATTTTATCCCATCCTCGAGCATCATATAGATCCAATCCAAACTCAAGCTTCAAATCCTAGTTCCTCAAGTGATACCTTGATTCATCTCAAACGTGAATGCAGTCGTGCATGGGAGTGATAGTAGAATTCTTTTAAGGGAGATTAAGCATGCAATATATCACACACATCTTCTAACTAGGGAAGTGTGAATTTTTAAATCCAAGACCCTAATGATTAAGACATGATAACTTTAAATCTTTGGAATTCCTAAACCACGTGTTGAAGAACATCTCAAGCCTAGAGTGCATAGTGGAAGAGTCAGGAAGAACACCAATTAATGAGTAACCAAGTTATTTATTTACAAAAGAATTAAGAAAATTATTAATTTTTTAAGATAAGAATGACAGAAGGAGTACCCATGACAAAACAACACATATACAACACAAAGAACAACATTGAGAAACCCAATACAACACTACAAACTTCAGCTCCTTAAAAATCATGGTTGAATCTTTGAGGTTTGAAATCACAGGTTGCCTTATGCTTCATTTGTTTCTTCCTCACAACGAATACTTTGAAAACTAGACACACAAGTATAACCCAACTTACAAGGAGAATGATAATTCAAGAACTGAATATCCTCAAGAAAAGGTGTTGGTACTTCCATATCTAATTCTTCTATTAATAAATCATCTTCCTCAGTCATCATCACTCTTGTTAATGAACTTTTCATCGACTTGATCTTCCAAAATATCGAGTTGAAATTATGACTTTCCTCCATGCATGACTCTATAAGATTCTAAGGCAGGACAACCTTATAAAGAGTAGGGACATTACAGTTCAGTGAACCGTCGCAACCTCTAATCAACCTAAAGCACTAAATGAAACTTAAGAGACACAATAGAATTAGACTTATTTATTTTAAGTCAGAAATTATTTATAGCAATTAGGTTAATTCCCACACACCCTTTGTTTTGAAAAGAATTTTGAACACTATTTCCAAACATTGTGACATAAATATAGGTTTTCAAAACATTTTACAAATGATTTTCCAATACATGTCAATCCGTATTTTCACAAACCGTATAAATTATTTTTGAAAATCTTGTCAAATATATATATATATATATATATTATTTTCTAAATCAAAATACTTTAACAGAAATAAGTTCCAAGAATATAATATGATACTCGTAGCCCCAAGAGTTTAAAATTTTTAAAAATATGAGCTATGGCTAAAGTATATATGCAATATATAAGGTAGACCCCCCTATACTTAGCTTTTGTTTTGTCCTCATGCCAAAAAGTGATATGAAGCCATAGCTCAGCTAATTACAAAAGAATATGAGAATTGATGACCATGATAATACAAGTGTGGGAATGAGAAAGAATGAATTAGAGTGAATACAAAGGGATGGTCCACCCTATACTTATGTTTTGGAAAACCTAAGTAAAGGAAAAGAGATAAATACATATAAGAGATGGCATAATAAAATAAAGAATAAATAATGACTACAGAATTAGTAAGATGGAAATTTCCCCCAATACCTTGGTTGAAAATAGCTTGTGTTTTGGTAGGAAAAAGAATCAAAGTCAAAGGAAATAGACAAGAATGAAGTAAAAAAGAATAAGAATCTGGTGATGTTGAAACTTGTGATGTGAATAAATAATGATAATCATGTCTGTCTTGGGAAATTTGGACATGAGTCACTAGGCATGAAGTCAATCATCTCAACGAGAGTTAAGCTGTCCTTGGATTCTACGAAATGCTTATGTAACTACCCGTTAACCAAGAAGGAAGGTTCATTCTCTAAAAGCTCTGAAACCTCTACACTATCATTTTCATGCGCCTCCTTTACTATATAAGGACCGGTCCTTTTTTATTTATGTTTTCCATGGAAAATCTCTAACTTTGCATTAAACAACCATACTTTCCATCTCGGTAGATAGTTCTTGCATGTAATATGTGTATCATGCCACTTCTTAACTTTATCCTTGTAAATCGTGTTCTTGTCATATGCTCTGTTGCAGATTTCCACTAACTCATTTAGGTCAATATCTCTACACAACTTCCCTAAGTGACAACCCCAATTGATTTTCTTTATTGTCCATTCAGATTTGTGAACTAATTCAACGAGCAAATGAGATGGCTTGCCATATATCATCCTAAAAGATGAAGTATCACGAGGTGTCTTGTAGGCCATTCTGTAAGGCCACATAACTTGGTCTAATAGCCGAGATCTTTTTTTCCTATCAGGACAGACTAGCTTTTAAATAATACTCATTACTTGCTTATTTGAAACATCTGCCCTGCAGTTCGATTGTAGGTGGTAAGGACTAGTTTCTCTATGCTCAAATCCATAGTCCATTGCTAAATATTCATCTGTCTATTCACAAAATGGCTACCCCCATCAGATATCAAAACTTTAGGTACCCCAAACCATGAAATAATATGATCCTTTTATGAACTTGTAGACAATCACACTATTTGCAGCTCGGGTTGGAATAGCCTCCACCCATCTTGGTAAATAATCCATCAAAACCTTGGCTATTAGGGAAAGGACCCATGAAATCTATGCCCCAAGTATCAAAAATATCACAAAAACTCACAAGTGACATGGGCATCTCATCTCTATAACCAGCAATCCCTTCGACCCTCTGACGAACAAGGCACAACCGTGCAAAATCTATGGCATCTCTAAACAAGGTCGTCCAAAAGAATCCACATTGTAACACCTTGTGAGCAGTTCTCTTTCTTGAATGGTGTCCTCCAGACTCAAGTGAATGACAATACGTGAGGACACTCTGGTATTCCTCCTGAGGAATAAATATTCTCCAGACACAATTTGATTCTTCAAAGAAAAGGAACGGATCCTCCCAATGGTATTTCCTCGAATATGACTTTGAGCCAGTCTATACTGCTCCTAGTCCAACCATGGGGAACTTGCTTGGAGACAAGGTAGTTCACCATGTTGGCATACCATGGGAGTGAGTCAACAAGACCAATCGACTCATTTGGAAAGGTTTCTCTTATAGGCTCAGAATTAGGAGAATCTTCATCTCAATCCTCGAAATATGTTCAACTACTACATTTTTTACTCCACGTTTATCCTTAATTTCCAAGTCAAAGTCCTCGAGTAACAATATCCACCTAAGAAGATGTACCTTCACGTCCTTCTTTTCCATGAGATACATAATAGCTGAAGGATCGGTATACATTGTCAATTTAGAGCCAAGAATTGCATACCTTAACTTCTTTTAAGCCCATACTATGACAAGTATCCCTTTCTCGATCACTGTGTAATTTCTCTATGCATGGTCCAAAACATTGCTTGCGTAGCAAATAACAAATGGAATCTGATCTCGTCGCTACCCCAATAGTGCTCCTATATCAAAATCTGAAGCATCATTCATGATCTCAAAGGGAAGAGACAAATCAGGGGCCTGTAGAATCAGTGAGTCATAGATTTTATTCTTAAGGATCTCAAAAGCCTCAAGACACTTTTGATCTACAAAGAACTCGATGTCCTTTCTTAAGAGCTTAGTTAGGGTTCGACTAATCTTAGAGAAATCATGATGAATCATCTATAAAATCCAACATGCCCCAGAAATGACCGCACTGACTTTGATGTTGATTGATATATCAAGTTTCTTGATCACATCTACCTTCGCAGGGTTGACCTCAATTCTCTTTTTGGAGATGACATGCCCCAACATGATACCATCATTTACCATAAAATGTTTTTTTCCCAAGAGTACTAGATTCACCTCTCTATACCTCTGAAGAAATCGGTCCAATTGCACTAAACAAGAATCAAATGAATCACCATTGATCGAGAAGTCATCCATGAATACCTCCAAAAAATCCCCAACCATCTCAACAAACATGACAATCATGCACCGCTAAAAAGTACCTGGGGCATTACATAGACCAAAAGGCATGCATCTGATTGCATGTGTGCTGAAAGGACATGTAAAAGTGGTCTTTTCATGTTCCTTAGGGGAGATGGCTACTTGATTGTAGCCTGAGTACCCATCAATAAAATAGAAGAACTCACTTGCTCGCTAATCTTTCCAAAATATGATCAATAAAACTCAGGCGAAAGTGATCTTTCTTAGATACGACATTCATGCGCCTGTAATCGACACATGTGTCATGATGCAGGTACTGATGTCACAATCTCAACTCCCTCCTCATTGATGACCATCCGATTTCCCGACTTCTTCGGGACAACATGTAAAGGGGCCACCCATTTGGAGTCAGAGATTGGGTAGATAAAATCCACACCACTTCTCAATCTCTTTCTTAATTACTTATCATAGATTTGGATTAAGCCACCTCTGGAACTCATGGGAAGGTCTAGCATTATCCTCAACATAAATACGGTGTGAACAGATTGCAGGGTTTTTAACCACGAGATCCAACGCCATTCATCCTATGGCCTTGCGGTTCTTTTCTACACTTCTAGCAACCTAGTCTCATGGTCTACAATCAACCTAGAGCTAATAATGACAGGAAACTTATTCTTTGGTCTTGTAAGAAAGGAATACTTAAGTGTAGGAGGTAGTGGCTTAAACTATGGCAAAGAAGAATCATCAGGTACATTAGGTTGAACTGCCATCGAATCTGGATGTGTGCTGCATAGTGGAGATGAATCATCTGTAATGCTATCCAGCAACTGAATTAAAGAATAAGGAGTCGGATCACCAAAGAAATACGGTAGTTTAGCTAAATCTACGTCCGACTCATCATCCAATCCCCTTGATTGTTCCGAAAAAAAGGAACTAACATGTCCAAAGGGACTTCTATGTCACCAAGGAAAAAGGGAGATGCAGAACTCAAGAACTCCAGCAACATCTCAACAATTGCTATGCATACACTGTCCTCTCTAGATGAGAGGGTCTAGTTCTATATTGTTGGGTTCTGATTCCAAATCCCAACTGTGATAAGTACATCGCAATCTGCCTCTGAACATGAAGAGAAATCTTTGTTAGACTCTAAATTAGATTGCTGCCAATTCGTCTGCTTTATCTATAGTTCTACTTCTCTGCTGGAAGAATGGAACTTCATCATCCATGTCTAATAATCGAATGAAGCTCCAATAGTCCTAAGTAAGGGCCGCCCAAGGATAATCTATTAATCTCTCCAATGATTGGGGATGTCCATGTCAAGGACAGTGAAGTCCAACCTATAGTCTTGTCACTCAATCGAGATAATTACATTCTTGATCTCAACCTTATCCTTTTTCATCAATTTATCTACAAACTAAAGTAAAGCTGTAGATTTGCGTAAAGGTCCCAACCTCAATTTCTCATATAAGGAATGAGGTAACAAGTTGATCGAAGATCCATTTTCTAAGAGAGTACGTGTAAATGCTATGTCATCGATATGACTCACTACAAAATGTTCACCTAAATCTCTCTTCTTCTTTGGCAACTTTAGGTTCATGAGACAAAATGTAGTGGCAACCGAAAGAAAATGTGTCTTGATGTAATTGTTCGATTTCTTCAAGCTAACTCTACTAGTTGTACATCTCATCTTCAAGTATTTCTGAAATGTAGGATGGATGGCCACATACTCATTAAATGGCACCTTAACCAATATGTTATCTCTACAAAATCATGCCATTTTGGGATCATCTTTTTGAATCTTATTTATTATGCACTTTCCTACCATAAGATCATGGGGGGAAATGGATAGTTAAAGAAAAATATGAAGACTCAGAATTATAAATAGAAACACGCAATTTATTGTTCTTAGAATATGTTTTCTTCACAACTGAATCTTTTACATTTGGAATAACATATGAATCATCTACTACAAGTTGGAGAATGCCTGCTGAATGTGCATTCTCCTCAATCGAAGGTGCAAGGTCCTCCATAGACTCTGAATCTGATACATGTTGTGTTGCTCTTGTACTCCTCCTCAATCTCCTTCTGGAAGTCTATGCTCATCGGTGATCCTCTCTGTGAATATGCCTGACTCCATCATCCTCTAAAGTCTCCTCAGGCTGACTCTTAGAGTGGGTCTTCTCCATGTCCCTTGCCCGACGAGGTATGACCATGGTCCTTCCACTCCTAGAGATATATGATTAACATAATCAAACGGAAAGATCTTATGCTAAGATTATGAGAATCTGAGGATTATACCTGATCAAACTACTGCTGCTAAGGCATGTTCAGTCTATTGAGATTATCCTGAACCTGGGCTGGAATGAATGTAGTATGTGTAGTGCGCTCATCATAAAAACGAGAAGGAAGGTTGAGATTAATTCTCAAATCCTATACCTAGTTCATGTAGGAATGCAAATCCTCAAGAATCTGTCTCTGAAAATAAATAGGACCTGGAGATGAATGATGCTGCTGTAAAGAAGAAGGCAAAGAAGAATGTGAAGATTGGTTCTGAAGGCCATATGACTACTGTTGTTGGGTGTGATGCTGAACATGTGGGCCCTGCTAGCCTGACTAATACATTTGTTGATGCCTGTAATGTTACTATTGTTGCCTTGGTGCCTCGTAAGGAACATCTCCAGAGCTCTGTGATGCTGGAAGAGGTGTAGGATTAAATGATGTGTTATAGAAGGTCTGTGGACGCTGGTAAGAGAAATGGTCCCCAAAACTCTCCTTCCTGGTAGGGTCATTGGTGTACCACAAACCATTTATCTAACACACCTGGGAAGGCTCTTCAGAAGTTGTATCAGTAGAAGGTTGCTGCTGCTGACAAGAATGGGCTAGAGGCTAGTCCTCTACCCATGTATAGAATGGCCCTAACATCTGATGCTCCTGAATATGATAAACATGGTGTACTAGAGTTTCAGATGTAGTCACGGTAGGTACCCTCATCTTGGATACCCTCTCATAAAGCTCTAGCATCTGCTTAGGTTGTTTGGATAAGTTGTTGTCCAACACATCCATCTGCCTATCGATCCTCTCAACTAATGTAAGTTTATCTTCTATGATGCCCATATCAAAAAGATCCATTATAGCCTTCACTCCCTTGCTGGATAAGAATAGAATGGGTGTCTCTAATTGAGCCCTACTCACGGTCCAAGCTTCATTGGGAAGTTGGGAGAAACTAGTGATGCATGAACACATCAAGTTAGTTCTACTGAAAGGGTAGAACTTCGTCAGAAATAAGTCCTTGAACTACACAAATGTAGTTATAACCACCCCGAGTTCTTCATCCAATAATCAACCTTACCCTTTATGGCAAAAGGAAGAGCTTTGAGCCTAATGTAGTCTTGGCTAACCCTAGGATGTCTAAGGTTAGTACGAACAAACTCAAAGTCCCTAAGGAATGAATATGTCTCTTCATGTGCATTCCCATGCAAATGTTGCAGTATGCTAAGAAATTGCAGCTTCAACTCATATTCTACTTTTGGCTCAGCTGGGCTCAACCAATTGACCATATGAAACTACCCAAGATTGTATGTTGCTTCCATATGTGCATCTCTACCCAACTGTAACTTGCCAAGTTGTGCTCTCATAAGTTCTTAGTAATGTTCGGATTTTGCTAGCCTAGCTAGTACTACATGCATTTGGTCCTCGCGTTCTTTTTCCTCCCCATTATGTTTCTTAGGGGGCATCTTAACTGTATCTTCGTCACCTTCATCAAAAAAGTATTGGAGTGAGATATAGATAAAGATAACAAAATCAAATCGATCTCACCAAGGTAATGATCTTCCTTAGTGAGTAAAGAGGTAAAAGAGTTGGTTGTGATGTAACCACCCCAAAGGAGTGAATCATGATACTCAGGTTAGAAACACATGTCTTCTCTAAATCGGGATGATCCAGTTAAAGAAGAGGAAAGGGGTCAGACCTGTGAAGACGTTATATTTGGCCATTTCAATGACAAGCTCTCAAAGTCCGAGCAAATATCTGACCAATTATCCATCTTCTAATTTCATGAGATACGGAAATTGAGCACGCTCGATACAAAAAAAAATTCTAGTATTACTGGGCACGTGAATGTGCGGAGTTACTTACACAAAACAATCAATATGAACCCCTTTTAATTGATAAGGCAACTCAAAACTGAAGGCCATGGATGACGTGCTTATTATCTTCTCAATTTTACTTTAGTGATTCAAAACAATCTTATGCAATCTCACAGGTATAGTTTCTTAAGGTAGTTCAAGTTCAAGCCGGCTTAACACACCAACAGGAACAAGACTACTTCTTCCAATGGTCGGAGGCAAGTGCTTGCAGCAATAACAAGACCCTAAAAGTGAGTCCAAGTACTTAGTGCACAAATCCAAGGATTTTTATCTCTATTCCTTAGGGGCTACATCCTTACCCACTTTGTTTGGAGGTAAGTACCTGCAATTAATGAGGGTTTATTGCATGTAATACATGGTTACTTTTATTCCAAATTGAATTAGGTCAACTTACATTAATTTAGTCCAAATTTTAAGAGATTAGGTTATTGCATTGAATTATAAGACCACATGTATAACCTAACATATAGACCCTTTTCCTTTTTCCTTAAGTTGGTAAAAACTTAGTGAGAAAGCGAAAAATGGAATGTAATCGAAAATCAATGATGCATGCAGTTGTTTAGAGATACTTACAGTGCTTCCTAACACTCTCCATGTGGATGCATATACTAAATTTTAAAATCTATATATATGATGCAAGTTAAAAAACCCCACCTAAGTAGAAATTCTATTAGATGAAGAAATCAATTTATTTTGACTTAGTAGAACGTATGCTATGTGCATCTCAGAATCTCCTACGATTTTTATAATTGTGAATCTTATGAGATTGTGGTGTGTCCGAAATTATGAAATAGATCAAGCAAATATGACCTACGATAGGTCTAATTTGACGTAGTGCTTTGATCTAAATCATCACTCATGTCGAGAACCACTCTCGACATAAGCACCACATAGCATAATAAAGTTAACAGACCTCATTTACAAATGTGAAATCTCAATCGAGAACTGCTATAAATATGCGATTAATATTACGAATATATAACAACATGACAAATGACATTAATAAACCAAGTAGCCTTTCTAATTATTTTGCTTCATGGACTCTGCGGCCAGAAACTCGAAGCTTTTTGCCTCAGCGGTCTTCCAAAAGTCGTCAGCTATACGGGCTGATGAATCTCAGATTCATCACTCTAAAAATGATTAATTAAGCTCAAATCCCTAAAATTCATTGGCATTTCTTCATTTATTCTGCATAATAAGCATTCATGCATGTATTGATGAGAATCACATTTTATCACTTATTATTGCACAAAATAAGAAGCCAAAAATCCCAGTCCAATTGACCTGTAAAATAGTCTAACATTATTATTTTTAACTAATTCATGCTAACTCCAATTGACCTGAAACCACCTCCATTATATTCATATTACTAACAATAATAAATACAAAATACAAATAAAATCATTAACCTAAATAAGTGGTCCAAAAACCCAAACTCTGATTCTATGATTTCCGGATTTAAACCTTGATATATTGCTCAACTAGTGTCTGATTTGATCCTACTCATTTTAGAACTAATGTACATTCAAATACTTTCAAAACATGACCAATTTCAAGTGAATCAGAGCTCATATGTGAAAGTTGGGTTTTGGGCTTCTTTTGTAAATTTTATATTTTAGCGGTTTTTGACCTATTATTTTATGTACATAATTAACTCATTTTATTTTATTTCTTTTACATTTATTTTCTTTGATAAAAGTTTTATTAAAGTGCACAAAAATCCAAATCCAAAATGAGCTTGAAATCAAATAAACTAATTGAGTCCGAGTCTTCACTAACAATCTGTACAAAAATCATCTTTTTCATATTTTATTTCATTTCTTTATTTTCTTAATCACTAAAAATCCCAAAAATTATATTAATGTGTAAATATTTATCTTTGATTTATCATATTTTTTCGGATTTTTATCTGGTTTAAAAATAATAAAAAAAGTATAAACCCTAAAAAGTCAAGGTATTCTATGTACATGCGATACCCTGAAAATATCACTTTGTGCAAATGGTCGATTTTGGTTTTGATGTCTTCATGAAAGTTGTATATCTCATTGAGACGAGCAATGTTCGTAAAGAAACATTTTCGATCCGAGTTGTTTGCTATTTCTTTTTTATTTTCCTCTTCTTTTATTTTCGAATTTTCTAGAGGTACCACGTGGCCGCTCCTGGAGCTGCCACATGGCACCCATTTTGAGTTTTTTAAAATTCATTTTATAAAAAAATTAAAAATTAATTAATTAAAAAAATAAAAGTAATAAAAGACGTCACATAGACGCATCGGGGGCATCCGATCTTGGCCGATCGGACCGCCCCTGTGCATCCTCTTCCTCCAACTACTTTCCCAATTCTACATCGCTGTCTCCCATCCTCTTCTACGATTTCCGGCCTCCTCCGCCCTCAGCTATTCTCACGCTCGCCGATCCTCTATTCCATCTATGGTCAGCTACCACCCCCGCAGATCTCGATCACCTTAATTAAACCCCCTCTTCTCGCTAACCCAATCACCTAATCAATCCCTCACCACCTCCCGTCGAATCCCATCCACGATTCCATAGATTTCGATCTCGACAAATCACCGCTAATCCCTTCGTCTTAGATCACCTTCCATCTCTAGTGATTCCCCCCTTCCCTATAAAATCACCTCGCCGCCCCTCGACCAACTCATCCGCTAATTGCACGCATGAACAAGGGACTCTAGTGGTGATAACTAGGGTCCCTGTTCTCCCATGGTGAGAACCGAGCTCTGAGGATCTCGTTGCATTGAGGCTATCGTGTATGTTGCTCCCTTCCTCTGGTCTTCGTCGACCGTTGAGCCAACATCTTCATTTACTCGCCTGCCACCTTAGTCCCCTGTTCATCAAACGATCAAATCCGCTGCATAACGGTTCGACATGCGAGCCCATGGCAAGCCATTATGCAATAAATGTTATTGCGAATATCATTCCCTGATCTAAAATGAAGAATAAATAATTTGCATAATAGGTCCCTTAGTACAATTAGGGCTATGTACCATGGCCATCTTGGTGATCATACAGCTGTTAATTCAATTATTGAATCATAGAGGCCGGTGCTTGGATGAATATCTAAAGAGTTAAATTGAGGACTCATCAAACACCGTCAAATGATTGTTAAGAGATGATCTCCAGCTTGAGAAGGAGATGGCAATCCTTTCTCTAAAGGCTGGTATCTAATTGACCTCTTGATGCATGTCCTTTGCATAGGAATATAGATTCGGAGGTGTTAGATAAGTTAGGTCAAAGAGTTGACTTAACGAGATCGAGATAACCAAAGTCCTATGTCGTATGCTGTCATGATATAGGCATGCATCCTCTAACCGGAGACATATGTGTTACTATATGTTTGAGTATGTACATTTGGCAGACCAATAGGTTGATGACCTAATCAAGGTCTATACACCGGCGCGCGGGTGTGCATATAAGGGCATATGAGTAATACGATCTCTCAAAGGTATCATTCAGGTTCATTACTGAATTGGAAGATATAAGCTCACTCATGAGATATTGGGAAGAATCAAATTCCGTGCACGGTCATCTCGCTTTGGAAGCTTGGCTGAATTTGTAGGTCTGATATATGCTTCTGGAAAGTATATGATCAAGACCTAGGTATGATATATGCTTTTGGAAAGTATATGATCTATACCAACTCTCAATGATCGAATGAGAAACTTAAAATAAAACCTTGAAGTAGACAGTGTAAAATTGATCTTATACTTCGGGATTATTCTGGGTCTTCCAGTGTATAGGATGTACATGTATTAGGAATACCTGAGGGTGATGTGATCATAAACGATTGTATAACAATGACGCTTCCATTCCTAGGGAGTGATGAAACGGGTCTGGATTTTAGTGACTCCTCTTAGTAGAGAAGTAATCTGATCTTAGTCCAAATATTGGATATTGATCTGAATGTGATTCAGATTTAATGAGAAGATTAGATTTGCGGTCTTGATTTAATCAAGCATCTATAGGAGGCTCGAGATCTGGATTTGAGATGTGATCTCAATATCCAAGTCACTATACGTGGAACAATACAATCGCCATGTCCTTATATCCAAGTATTCGCGAAGAAAGCACATTATCCTTGAAAGAATTCATGGATGATTCTATTGTTGATATATGTATCCGAGCATTGAGAAAATGGATAATTAAATGTGATTTAATTATCATGAATAATATGAAGTTGATTCATATTATAAGGAGAGTTATCTTAGATAATTAAATGTGATTTGATTATCAAAGATGTGAATAATGTGAATGTGATTCATATTATTTGGGCACAAGAGAATAGAGGTCCAAGATGATTAAATGTGATTTAATTATCATGGATATGAATATTGTGGATAACACTATCCATATTATTCATAATATATTATAAATGTGATTTATAATGTATTAGAGAGAGCTAATTATGATTTATATTTGTTAATTATTATTGATGTGTATTGGATACACATTGTGTAATTAATTGAAAATGTAAATTATATTTTGTTTTGGGTTGTGAATGTGATTCACAAATTTCCAATGGAAAGATTGCAATATTCTCAAAATTAATTGTGAATTATTTTTGAAGAATAAAACAAAACAAAAGTTGTTGGAAATTATGGGAGAAATTCATGGAGATATGCAATCTCATGAGATTGCATGAGATTGCCTCCACCATGAGGACATGGTGGATGGCTACACATTCCCACAAGGAATGTGGTAGACGTCCCCCCTTCCTTATGGGGGGTGATCTCCATGCTAATCTCTTCTTAATTGCTTGATCTAATTTAGGATTGAATTATATTTGATGTGTCAAATATATTTGATTTAAATTAGATTATTAGTTGTTGGTTTTTACCAACAACAATCTTGACCATTGGATTAGACATAAATCAATCTCATCCATTGATTTTATATGTTCCATGGATTGAGATCCATGGATCCCAAAACCCTATAAATAGAGAGGCATACCATGCTCTCTAGGGCTATGCTATTGGAGCACATCTTTCTCTCTCTTTCTCTCTACACACCTATTCTCTCTCCCTCTCATATGGACGTCCACCATGGATGCCCTAGAGGGAGTCTCCATCGTCGTAGCGTCGTCGTTTATGCTACCCGATCGTCTACTCATGGATCTCTGTCTCCTTCGGTCCGCCTCGCTCGTGAATAAGACGTCAGATATCGTGTGTCGAGATCAGGAGATACGCCGCTTGGATCATCAACATGTATTACGAGAAGCACGTGATTCATCCCCGCGCTCGCAAGCGTCTCCTCCGTCGGATCGGACTTTTGAGACAGGAGGTCTCTTCGTTTAGAGACTCGATCACAACAACACTTCAAGAGGTAATCCTATTACTTGTTTGTGGTTTAGACAAAACGATCCGAGAAGTGTTCTTGGATCATGTGGTTTCATCGCATGAAAAATTTTTAAATTCCGCTGCATAGAACAACTAGTGCGACTAGTCGTTCTTTGTCGTATTTGATATGATGCTCATGCTTCCGTGATACGCTTATGGATTTATCCCATATCCTTCAATAACCTCGCACCCCCATACTTGTCGCACCCATCCTCACCAGGAGCAACAACCTCCCCTCTCCGTGCATCCTCGACTTGTCTGTGTGCATCACAGACCTCCACCGTTGCGTCCAGGAGCAGTACTACGGCCCTGCCTTGCTTGCTCCCTTGACTCCTTTCAACGACTCTGCACCGCAGCTGCTGATAGTTGCTTCTTCATCGACTCCAATTGAAGCGTGATACCATCTCCATGAGCACTCCACTTTTGACGCCTGGAGCTACTTCCACCACTCCTTGGTCTCTACCACATCAGTCGCAAACGCCATCAACCGCTCGAGGACCTTCCTCCTCTGCCTCCGGTAATCCGCATTTGACGGTCGGGTTTACTGCCCAAGGCCCTCGCCAAAAGGCATACATGTGGGAGGGAACGACTTCAATAAAGGCTTCCCCCTCCCCACGTGATTCTCACGTGCGCGAGGGGTTATTTACGCCAAAACTTCTTGTAAGATCTCCAATTACAATCCACCCCTGCCTCTCCAAAGGTCACATGCTTGGTACGTGACCGGTTGGGCTTTTTGCAGTAAATCCCTAAGAAGTCTCGGTATTTTACCTTCATCCCATTCACTGTAATTTTATTTCTTTTAGTTATTGTAATTTTTGCATTGATACCCCTGTGTTCCCCCTTTATTTTGAACTACTTTATTGCATCATTTTATTTATTAAAATTTAGCATTTGTTCTTCAACTACTTCTTGACATTATGGCATATTTGTAATATTTTTATGCATTACAGTTAATTGACAATAATTATTCTTGTGGAAATTTACATATTTTGCCCAGTCTGTGCTCATAAATTCTTATTTAATTAGCCAATGCTAAAAAAATTACAAAAATTCATGCACATTCTGCCTAAAAAGAATTGTAGTTGCATGCATAGTTTGCTCTATAAAAATCATTTTGCATATTCCAATCTTTAATTTTTAATAGGTATTAAAACCCGTATTTTTTAGGTTTAGGATTTTTCTGAGATCAATCATAAAGTTATAGATCTTGGATAATTTTATCCCTTGAAAATAATTAGTTTTAATATTTATTATAATTAATTATTGAATTTCACCTTGTTTGCATTCATAAATTCATATAATAATTATATTGCATTCGAAAATTCCAAAAAATAATTACAGTGCATTCATTTAATTATAACTGTCACCTTGGCCAAATTTCATAACTATCAGACATCGTTTGATTGAAAATTGCTTTTTAGTCCCTAAAATTGGCCTCATTTACATTTGCATACCACAATTGCATTAAAAATTCAAAAAAATCCGCCTCGAAAATCGTGCATGAACTTTGATAGACAAAATTCTAAGTTGTTCCTTTGCCTCCTTGAGTTCGACCTTGGGACTAGCTCAAGTAAAATAAATATAAAACCACGTCGATTAAAATTGAATAAATTCTTGTGGTTAATTCTTGAATGATTATGAATTCCTGTCTACAATGAAATGACAAATTAAATCTTAATTTACACAAGTTAACGAATGGTTTTCAAGGCTCATCAGATGGCGTCGTTGCCGGGGAGGCAAACAACTTAGATTTTGTCTAAAATTTTTTGTGTTCGGTTTTCCACATTCAGGTAGTCACCCTCGAATCTTCACTATAAATTTTCCATAATTTTTTTTCCAGCATTTATTTTCTTATTTTATTTTTTTATTATTTTTTGTATCACTCTTTTACACTTTCTCTCTTATTTTTCTTGTAAGGTAGCCGACCTACATGGAGCGGTTTCCCATGAAACCGATGCATCTTCACCGACTTTTGAAGAGCCGTATTAAATTAAGATCAGTTGAGTCATGAGAGAGTGTAGAGCCTCGGATTTATTTCTGCAATTTTAAAAGTTTCTGTAATTAATTGCTCATTTATAGCGGTGTCCGTTTGGACTCTCACGTGTGTAACAAGACCTTGAACTTTTTATGTGGTGTGTCGTGGCCTGTTTCACTCTTTGATATGGGTGGCGTACTTGAGTGGCTTGTATGTTAGGCTTACACATATGGCTATTAGAGCTTCTAAAATTTTTTATTGTGCTCGTAAAACCTAGGACCAAGCTACACATTAATTGAGACGCACATTAAATCGTTAAACTCAGTCAAATTCAAATAAATTCATCATGGCTAATAGAACTTTTTAATAAGTGTGGTTTTTATCGGCTAGCATTCATTTAGAATAAATCTTTCAATTCTTGTATTGAGTCCCACATAGAGATCGTGAGGAATCACTGTAAGTCTTTGATTTAAGCATACATCTTTGTTTCACGTGCATCAGATTTTCCCGAATTCTCCCTCCTGTTTTGTCACATAATGTTAAAAAGAAATTGGGACTGGATGGTAGACGTGTAATTGTGATTACCTAATTAAAATTGGGACTACTAAATATAGTCGACTTTAATTAATCCATAAAATCAAGAATCTTTGTGGGAGAGATACCCCAAACTTGGATTCATTTATATGTCTGAGTGAGCGAGAGACGACACTTAAGTTAGCGCCCAGCTTCAGAATCTTCACTCATACTACTAATTCAAAAACGATTAGCTACTTCTCAGTGATGAAATAAGGGGTAGCTGGTAAACGGTCCGGATTTCCTTAACTGAGTGGATGGTTTAAAGGACATTTGTAAGGCTCCGTCCTTAAGTAACACGGGTAGCCGTTTTACGATCTGTACTTACACTCATACTGGTTAAAAGTGGATGCAACTAATCATAAGAAATCAGTCCAGTCTTTAAGAAAATTTTCGGCACCTAACAGCGTGCTAAATTTTTTCCAAGATTGAATTTATCACCAAGTAAAATTGAAAAGATAAATTGTCGAACTCTTGCAGCTTCATTGTGTGAGTTGGTGGAACTGGTGTTTGTATCGCATATGTATTGGTATGCGTGAACCGAATTCGAAGATCAAAAACCTCACACTTGTTCCATCACTGGCCTTGATTTAAAATTTCAGGTTTCTACTGTTGAGTATCCCATACACTAAAATATTTTTCAACCAAGATCTATCATGACAATTCATCATTAACCTCCTTTGACAAAGACGGGATAATGGTCTGAGTACCCATCCGATCTATACTACGAAAATGAATTTGTTTCGATTAGGACGAAATCATACAAACCCTCTTCTTTCTAGAATCATCTAACATTTGCGAGAGACTTTCACTCTCGGATGAATCCTTCCCCCTCATTGAATTCCAAGCCATTTTACTCAAATCATCCGATCAAAATCACCACAGAATTATATTTTTCAGATACATCACTTGTGACCACATATGAGCAACTACCATTGATGAATCCACGATTCATCGCCTTTATCCTTTTTATTTTAGCTTCATTTCCACAGTCAAACACCTGTAAATACCCACTAATTGCATAAAATTACCATTTTGCATGCATTTGCTAAATATGCATTTTAACACTTTTGTACTTAAATAAAAGAATAAAAAACAAAAGAAAAGAAAATAAAAATAAAGGATGAATTTATGTAATAAATACAAACTGACCCGAACCTTGAGAGAAGGTCAAGACTTGACTTGATCGACCAGGAATAAAGTAGGGGGAGATAGGGTCTTTAATCCAAAAATCTAAAAATATTTTGTAAATATTTATCCTGTATATTTCTACAAAACTTACATTATTTTATTTGTACATAATTTGACTTCAAATTAATTATTTTTGAAAACAAAAGTTGTAAATAAAATTGTGTAGTAAATAATAAAAATAATTACAAAGCAAAATAATGTACATATTACAAATAATCACACTTAGAAAAAGCCGCATAGCGATAATTGAAACACCAATTCCAGCTCCATGCGAGCTCAAATTGAATCAAAATCACTTTCTATATACTATAAATTAAATTATCTTTCAAATGGACGTGGTTTCATAATTTTTGGAGTTATGGTTAAAAAGTCAGTTTTCTGGTGTGTTTTGTGCAGTTTCACCACTTATATTTTTGTATAATTATTCATATTTATTTTTAATGTGCATAATTGTAAATATTATTTTTATAATAAATATATATATATATTAATTTAAAAAATACATAAAAATTTATTTCCTTATTTGTACATATGCATATTGTATTATATGTACATAATATTTGTATACAAGTAATTTCCTTATATAGAAAATTACCAAAAAAATTAATTATCTAACATTAATTAATTTAATTTAATTATGAAATTTTTATTTAATTATTTGATTTATTTGATTTAAATAACTTACAATGTATATAGGATTTTATTCCATACCTTTAATGGCCACCATTAAGGTGGCTAATTATTTTTGGAAATTATTTAATTTTTTTAATTTCGAAATTCATAATTAATTAATTATTTAATAATTTAAATTTTTATCAATTAATCAATAAAAGCCTTCTTCTTTTGTGCATTCCTTCCTTTTTTATTTTTCTTCTCTTTTTAATGGGCTCCTCCTCCTTCGTTATTCGTTGATCAGTCTTTAGTGGAGAGGAGCCCGATCTTCGAGAATCATCTTATTGAAGAAGGGTGCCCAGGCTCCGAACCATTCGATAACAGCACGTCGGCCCTCGTCGAGGTCATCACTACATTTCCGAATCCCGAGGTGATCTCCGCGAATCATCTTATTGAATAAGGGTGTCCAGCCTTCGAACCGTCCGGTAACAGCACATCAACCCTCGTCGAGGTCATCACGACATTTCCGAATCCCGAGGTGAGATCCATTTTATTAGGTAGATCGTATATTAAATTTTTATTTCGTGATTAATTTTTTTAGATCTTAAAATCCAAAAAAATCTCCACCAAATATTTTCCGACCAAACACCAAAATTATCATCTCATCTCGTGATCTTTACATTTCTTTTTCTATCTCACGCAATCTTCCACCTCCGATCACGCACGGTGACCGGAGATACGTATCTCTCTTCCATATCACAAGATCCGCCCATTCACATCCTCTATTTTATTTATAAATAAATAAATAACATATAATTGTTTTTCCTATTTATCTCACATTTGTTTTTGCAAGAAGAATAAAAAATATAGTATAATTTTTATCTCTAACCACAGTTTTGCAAGAGAATTAAAAATAATAATAATAATATATAAAAAACAAACATAAAAAATTATTCCGTCTCTAATTAGATTTTCTTTTCAAAAAATCTATTTATTTTTTTTATTTCTGCTTATAGTGTTTGTAAAAAGAAAAAAAATAAAAATATATAAAATAAAACAAAACAAGTCGGCGCCCCGCCATCGCCGTCGCACCAAGCAGCCTGCTCCTCCACCGCCCGCTCCAGGCGGCCCACCGCCTCGACCGTACCCATGCTCCTGGATGCGAGGTCCCGCGACGCCCAGCAGCGCGTGACTCCACCCTCCCGTGCTCTGCGCCTTCCACGTCGGCGCTCGACGCCACAACGGTCCCTCCGCTCAGCCCCACGCTGGGCCGTAGCTTCCTCGTCGCGCGAGATACGACCGCACCGGCCTCTTACGGGGGCGGAACCACCTGCTTCCTCGTAGATCCACCCGCGGCGGGCCACGCCCCCTTCCATACCAGTGGCTCCTCCTGGGCACGCCTTCCCCTCCGTCCTCCAGAGCCCAGTGCGCCCCCGCATCATTTTGACCGCCTTCACCGCACCATCCCGCCGCGGCGCTGCACCCTAGTGCCTCTCCGCTGCCACCCACGCTAGGCGCGGCTCTGCCTGGACTGCTCTCCACCGCCCTCCACACCGATGCTCCTCCAACACAGTGGGCGCCGCCCGCTCTTGGATCCCCCACCGTGCATCCGACCGCTCTCGGGCGGCCCCCTCCCGCTGCCATCTCCGATCGCCACCGTCGCAGCTTGGGCATATGAGAAGAACGAAGGCGGCGGTGCCCCCTTGTGGTTTTGATCCAATGAACTCTAGGGTTCTATTTTTGGGAATATTATAATTGGAAAGATTGCAAAGTATCCCCTGAGAATTTCAAAATTGCAAAAACGCCCCCGTGCTATAGAATTCATGTGCGCAGCACATGTGTAGTGGGTAAATTACATTTTGCTTCCTCAATTTATTTCTTGTTCCATTTTCATGTAAATACTTTAATAATTGCATTTCAGTCCCTATGCTTGCATACTTAAATTTACATCCCCTTTGTGATTAAATAAATGATTTTATTGGTTTGAAAATTCTCAAAAAAATAATGTATGATCTTGATATGTGCCTAAATGTTGTATAACTCTTTCTTAGCATTTTGTTGTCATTTTATATTCTGAAAAATTCAAAAAGAGCGAGTTTTTGCCTGCCCGATATTAAGAAAATCATAAAACTCGAAAAATTACTTAAAACTTCCTAAAAAAATGTTGTAGAGGTATTTCAGTGTCTTTTATTTTCTAACCAATTTTTATGCTTTAATCATTTATAAAAATCAAAAAAATTGTGAAAAACTGAAAATCTTATAAAATGGTCGAAAAATAAAGAAAAATCCAAAAATTTTGATTCCAGTCTCTATTTGTAGATTATTACATGTAGTTTATTTTATAAATAATTTCCAGGAGTATTGGACATTTAATTAATTTTAAGGTGCAAAATACTCTTGGTTATGCACTATTTCTCTTATTTTCTACTATTTGATTTTTAGAAAATCACAAAAACATCAGAAAAATTTGAAAAAAATACCAAAAACCTTTTAAAATATATAAAACACAAAAACATTTTGTTTGGACTTTTCTGTATGTTTTTACTATTCTTAAAAATACTAAAAAGTGTGTTGTGTTTTTTATCCTTTGTGCTTATTTTGAAAAAAATTAAAAAAAATAAAAATTTAAAAACCACTAAAAATACTTTTAGAAATTTGACTACTGAGTTCTTAAATCGTGCTCCTTGTGTTCGACCCTGTTCCCTATACCAGGTAAATAGAATAGTGAAACCGCTTACTACATTTTCTTTGATTGATTAATATTTTATTAAGTGATTAAAACATTTTTTTCCGTTGACCGCGCTTGGTGATTCGGGTCACAATGACCCTTATTTATTTCATACTTAACCCGAGTTTTCAGGCACATCATCAGAATGGCACCGTTGCCGGGGAAATGGATGCCACTCAGCGGAATTACACGGTCATAGAGAAGGAGATGCTAACTACAGTCTTTGCCTTGGATAAGTTTCGATCTTTCATTCTTGGATCTAGAGTGACTATTTATACTGATCAGACAACCATCCAATACTTGATGGAAAAGAAGGATGCCAAAGCCAGATTGACTAGATGGATCCTTCTACTCCAGGAATTTGACATAGAGATTAAGGATAAACCTGGAGTCAAAAATGTGGTGGCGGATCACCTCTCCCGTCTAGAGAACCTTGAGGATTTGGATCATATGACACCTATTATCGAGACATTCCCAAATGAGGTGATCCTAACGATCACCTCACTTCCATGGTATGACGATATTGTGAACTATCTTGTCACGAAGAAATTTCCACAATATTGGCCCAGACAGAGACTTGAGATCGTTCTTACGAAGGCCAAGTCGTACCATTGGGAAAATTCCACTCTTTATCTTGAAGGAGGGGATAGCATCTGGAGATGGTGTATTCCTCAAGAAGAGCAACATAGCGTCCTCACCTATTACCATAAGCTTGAGGTAGGAGGACATCATTCTGGGAGACAGACAACACAAAAGGTGCTTCAATCCGCCCTTTGGTAGCCTACCCTCTTCAAGGATTCAGATGAATCCTTGAAGAGATGTACTGACTGTCAGAAAATGCGCACTTATGGATATAGAGATATGATGCTGATGTAGCCCATTCACTTCTGTGAGGTTTTCGATGCATGGGTCATCGATTTCATGGTCCCATTTCCTAAGAGTCAGGGATTTGAATATATCTTGCTTGTTGTAGATTATGTGAGTCGTTGGGTTGAGGCCATCCCCGCCCGAACTGTAGATGCTAATACCGTTTGCAAATTCTTGAGTAAAAGTATCATTTCACGGTTCGGGGCAACTAGAGTTTTGATATCAGAAGGGGGGACTCATTTATCAACGACATGGTAAGGGCCCTTGCTAACGAGTTCAGCATAGATCATAGAGTTGCCACTCCTTATCATCCACATATGAATGGTCTTGCTGAGTTTTCTAATAGGGGAGATTTAGACTATATTGCAGAAGGTAGTCCGCCTAGACCAAAAGGATTGGTCACAGCTTTTGGACTCGGTCTTGTTGGCATATCGGACTTCCTTCAAGACTCCATTGGGTACATCTCCATTCCGACTCGTTTATGGCAAGCCATGCCACTTACCAGTTGAGCTGAAGCACAAGTCACTATGGGCTGTTACTGAGATATTTTTGGATCTAGTGAGTGTAGGAGATCAGAGAAAGGCAGAATTGGCAACCCTAGAGGAACTTAGAGATACAACCTTTTCGAGTAGGGTACAGTATAAGGAGCAAGTGAAGATATGGCTTGATTCCCATATCATCCATAATCATTTTGAGCCGAATCAGAAAGTATGGTTATTCGATGCTAGGCTAAAACTATTTCCTGGGAAGTTGCAGAGCAAGTGGAAGGGACCATACTTGGTCTCGAAGGTGCATGGCAAGGCAACATTTATATATCTGAGATGTCATTTGAGTCTACCTTCCGAATTAACGGTCTGCGTTTGAAGCCATATCTAGATCTTGATCCGTTGACTGTCGATGTTGCCCCTATTCATTGTGTATGAGATGTGGTTTTTGACTCACATCCTTTGCATCTCATGCATGATTATCACTTTCTCCCGCAGCTGTATAGATCCATATGTCCATATCGCATACTCTTTTGTCTAAACACCCCATCTCCATCTCATGATTATGCTATACTTAGGGTGTAATTTACCCTTACTATAGGGGGTGTCAGATTTTTTATTATCTTTTGATTATTTTTACCTCTATTTTGTTGCCTATACTTAGGGATATTTTACCCTAAGTATAGGAGAGGTAGACTCTGTACATTCTACTCCTCGGTTTTCCCCTTGTGTACTGTCTACTATACTTTGGATTACTTGATCCTAAGTATAGGGGGATCACCGACTCCTATTGATTGCATTCTTTTATTCGTCGTTGTAGCATAGAATTCTTTTCACTTCCCAATACTTAGCATGAGTTATGTCTTCCTTTGCATCTCTTTGATCACTATGAGGACATAGTTCGAGCTAAGTATAGGGGGTGTCGTATATATTCTATACATACATTAGCCATAACTCGTACTTTCATATTTTTAATATGGCTAAAACATTGTATAAATACTTGTAATACTTGTATAAAAACTAACTAATAAAAAGGATGCAGATATTTCCTCAAAATTCTTTTTGTATATACTGATTAATAAATCAGGTTAAAATATTTTGAAAATAATTTGAAAAAAATAGTTTGAAAACCTATTTGAAAAATCTTTTGAAAACTATTTGAAAATGTTAGAAAAATATTTTCAACCTTTGTAAAAATATTATGGTTTGTAAAACCTTTTTCTTTTTGTGTGAAATAAAATGATTTTATAAAAACTATTTGCATTTTTTTGAAAATGGTTGAAAAATTATTTTGAAAATCTTTATATATTGTTTGAAAATTGTTTGCAAATAAGTTTTCAAATGTATGTAAATGTTTGTTAAATTGTTTGAAAAATTATTTTGGACTATTATTTTCAAAATTATTTGTAAAATTATTTTCAAATAAATTTGAGGAATATATGCGTCACAAAATAAAAAAATCCAACTGTATGTATATACCTATTACTCAAGTTGTAAATCCTTTCATCTAATTCTTGTAAGTAATTAACTCACCCCTGTGTAAATATGTGTGTCTCTCCCTAACCCTTGTTAAAAAAACTCTTTGCATGCGCATCATTGTTTTTCAAAAATCTATATAAAGTTCAAAACTTGAAAATTATTTCACAAAAAGATTTTGTTTTCTTTTCTTTGCATTGTACATGTTTCTTTCATTAGCATGTGTATTTTTAAGGATAACATTGACAATTTAACTAAGTCTGGAATAAATTTGAAGAATGGAGCTTAGTTGGACCTTAATCCACTTAATATCAGAGGAATCTTATAAGAATTGGAGTTAAGACTTTTCAGGTCCTAGTGACTTAATTCTTTGAGTCCATCAGATTATGTTCACATGTCATCTTGATAAGTCTAAGTAGAATATTTAACAACACACCCATGATTCTTTCAGACCATGGCTTAACTTGGACAAAGCACTCTACACGTAGCTCTTCATGGAGGAGGTAGTGAGGGGGCAAAAACTTTTGGCTTGGGGTAGCATACGAGGGTAGTACATCTAAGCAGAACCTCTTGTACTCCTCTAGGGAGAGAAGTGCGTCTCAACCTGGTTTGGCGATGTTGAGGTCTAAAGACAGGATGTTGTGGGGTTGCAATAATGCTTCAAAAGAGGAATAGTCTACTAGCGCAAGAGGAAAAACTTATTATGTACATGTTGCACCATGTATATATTTTAAAAAAAATGCAAAATCTCCAAAATTGGATAGGCCTGATAGAAAAGTAAAATGCCTGCCGGAGTTTATGTACAAGTGAAAAAAAAGAATAAGAGCTTCAAAGTCAAATGTTTGTAAGCCTGCAGCGGATGACATGGCTACACTGATCATGCATCCAAGGATAGGTAACTACACTGGTTACCGTCCATTATCTTCTCCATCCCCTCTTCTTGAGCTGGTTGTGCTTGAACTTAGAAGGGAATATCCCCGCCCCTCGAGGAAAGAGTTGTCAGACCGGGGGAGTAGAGTTACCATGTTGAGAGAGGTTGTTTCTTTGCTACTTTTGAGATGAGGAGCTATATTTCACTTACACTATACAAGTAAGAATTCATAGTCATATGAATTTGTGTATGTAGACTTATTCTGATCTGGCTGTTGAGGAGACCTGAATAGGAGTCTTATGGAACCTAGAGGCTGTCAGGGTCTAATCCATTTCCCATTAAGGTTCTGACACACTAATAATCCAAAGGTCTGACAGAGCTCCATACTACATTTTTATGAAGATAAGTTTAAAAGTCAACATTGTTCTAACTTCTTTCCTTTTTCTTTTCTTTATTTTCATTTTCACTTATTTTCCAAGTAAGTGTTTGCTAAGAGACTAGCAAAGGTAAAGTATAGGGGATCAAAATTACCATAGAATTACATTTTTCACATCCAACACTTGTGACCACATATGAGAAACTACCATCCTAGACTAAACCGTCTTAAACTACCATCCTGGACTAAACCGTCTTATTCTTGGTTTCTCGCTGAAACTAATAAACCGTTTTAAGATCAAATCACTTTTGAGACTCATGACTGGCTGAGAGACCAAACTCGATCACACCAGATTGAGAGGCTCGCAACTAATGATCATCAGTGTTGGATTAACCATAACAATCACATCTCTATTGACCAACCAGATCATTCCTTCGATCAATCTACACATACAAAGGACCAAAGTGATGATATCGACACATATGCACCCTGTATGACTCCGTTGTTTGGGGATACAATCAGTCATGACCATGCAAGTAGACTCTATTCAAATCAGCATGGCATTCCTGACTCATGGTATGCTGAGTATGAGACCTATAGATTCCTGCAAATTCCTTCCACTGAGCAGACTCCTTCCATAATTTTCGAGGAGAATTTTTAAGAAAATAACAATCTATATTGGACATTCCAAGAGAATTTCCTCCCAATCATACAGGAAAATGGAAGATGAAATGACTGGATCTCAAATTCAAAAACAAGAACATACACCGACTGCTCCCATGATTGACAATGAAAAGATTTTTGAGGATGATATTTCGAGGATAAAAAGAGGTATGAATTAATGGAGGATAAATTTAGAAAGCTCACGGACCGACTAATTTCATTTTATGGTAGCTCATATATAAAAATGGATGATGAAAAGATTGGATCTCCTGTTGAAAACCCTAAGGATATTCAGAAACTTAGAGACTATTATCACCCTAGGGACGATCTTGACAGCGACACCTTTGCCTGTTACTCTCCTAGGGATATATCAGATTCTGATCCTGATTCTAACTCAGCATATCAAAACACCTCATCATCTATGGAAAATACCATATCCATAAACCACTCAGAAAATACCAAAAAAACGAAATATTAAAAAACACTCAAAAAATCAAAAAAACTATAAAAATACATAAAAACTGAAAGAAGATTTGAAGAATTTGGATCCTTCTCTCAAGGAAGCACTGGAGAAGAGATTGATTTTTGAACTTCCCTTGATACATGCCATTGAACACTTCCCCGAACTTAAAGGCTTTGTAATGAACAAACTAATGATGAAAAATCGGGCAGGATAAGAATAAAGACTGAAAGACATAGCTTATCAACGACCACCTCCATTGTGATGAGGAGAAAAAACAAGAGCCACATAGTGAAGCGGTTTCCCGTATTTGACTGTGGAATCAAAGGCAAAATTTTTACCCACGCTCGAATCGATGACGACTCACCAATCAATATCCTACCGACCTCAGTATTTGACAAGCTCGTGCTCAGACCTATCAGAAAAATAAGATAGATCGTTCAACTAGCTAATCGATCTATAAAGCGGCCGAGAGGAACCATTTCAGTCATCGTTACATTCCAAGGTGCTCCGCTCAAAGTGGACTTCACGGTTATTGATATTGAGCATCAAGGAGAATTCAACCAGTCTCCAATCATTCTTGAAAAGCCATTCATGACATTGGCTAAGGCAACTATTGGGTGTGAGACTAAGGAAATCAATTTTACAACATTGGAAGCACTTCGATCTCTACCAGTCTTTGAGGGAATATGATATTCTGAGGAGACCAATGAAGCCGTCAACAGCTGTAACCACCAAATAGTAGAAGAGCCCTACCCCGCTGCTACACCTGAGATAACGACTATTGAAGAGATGATTGATTTAGAGACTCTCCCCCTGCTCATTTCCTGCTTCTCTCACCATGGGAAATGACTTCTCATATGATCCTGAGACATATGCAATGGTGCATCCTGAGCCGACCGAAATCTTCACCGATCACTTTGATAAAATAAACCTAACACATGAATGCACCAACATCAAGTCAATTGAGAATGAATATGCAGAGACTCTCCCCAGTATTACAATTCCCGCAGCTCTCACCATGGGAAAGGGCTTCTATTATGATCCCGAGACTTATGAATGGGCACATCCTGAGTGGATAAAATCTTCTCTGACCACCTTGACCAATTCAATCCAACTCAAGAGTGCACCAACATTAAGACAACACGAAATAAAATGGTTGTTCCTTCTTCAAAAAAGAAAGTCACCTTTGACCTCCCGAAAGAGGAATCGTCTGATGATTCCTCATCTGGTCGGGAAAGGGTAATCTACATGAGTGAGGTATGTTTGGTAGTCCTAAAATCCTACCTTCACAAGGATCCAAACTTTGATTCCCATTGAACGAGTCATGTTCCTCACTACTATTCATTCAAAGCCAATTCTCCTAGTCTCATTAAATATACCGGAATAATTTCTTATGAGCTGACTGAGATTGGTGCTTCAGAGTATTCATCATCCGAGGACGAATCACTAGATCCCAAGAAGGAACAAATTCTGAGAAAACAACTGAAGCATCTAAAGAACAAGAATATCTAGAGTGCCTCCACTTTCAAATACTATTCCTCTAAGCATAACTCCGATGATGGTTATCTTTTATTTGATTCATACGCTTCATCTACTCTCCAGCACGATTTCTTTGAGGATAACACTGATAATGGTTAGGAATCATATGCTTCATCTCCTTCTTATCATTACGATCTCCCACCACAGGCTCACAAAAAGATCAGCCGAAAAACCGCCTTAATCATCGGCTTCCTACCCTCCCTCCCGACCCCATCGGTCTCCTTGTACATCTTCTTCCTCTATGTAGGCCATGGCCTAAGTATATGGGGGACCGATGCCATCTGTATGCACCACTCTTTCCTTCTCACGATCACTTCATTTCTACCCTTCTTCCGTACTTAGGCTGACCAAGAGACTAAGTATAGGGGGGAACCGATACCCATCTGTATATACTCTCCTCATTCATCATTTCCTGACCACCTCAGTTTCGCTCTTCTTATATACTTAGTCTGTTCATAGCCTAAGTATAGGGGCGTGGGCCGATCTATCTTTTTCATTTTCACTTTCTTACGCTTAGCTCGAACTATATTTTCTTTACGCTTCTTGTGCTCTGAGGACACGTCACTTGCTATGTATAGGGGTGTGTGTATATATACGGTGTATATATTTTACCTATAGATCTAAATTTTGCGTAAGTCTATTTGTATTTATGGGGTGGGTAACTAACTTAAAAAATAACAAAAAAAGAAGGTTTGCTACTAACACTGACTGTGTCCAGCAAAAAAGTTTTTAAAAAATGACTTCTTATTCATTTTTTGAATAAAAAAATCTTCCAAAAAAAATTCCCCAAAAAATGTGTGTCTGCATTTCACACTCCTGCACTTCATCCAGCATTACATGCATTTGCATTTGTGAAAAGCCCTTGGGTTTTGAACCACGTTATGAGCAGAAACTAAGAGTTATCTGCACTTGACCTTAATTCACTTAATTTTCAGAGGAACTTCACCGAGAAAAAGGATTTTAGAAGCTTCAGGTCTTTGACTTAATTCTTCGAGTTCCACATGACAATGTATAACATTTGAATCTTAGTGTCTAACGTGGTCTCTTCATTCTGAGAACGACTCTGGAATAAGGAATTAATTTGTACTCTCACATTATGCGCTTAGCTCAACTCAGACAAGGTGTTGGAAGACTGTGTTAGTTCTTTTCTGGTAGCGTGGTCATCAAAAGACCGGAGTACAGGTTAAAATAAATCTTCGAAAAAGGGATGGACAAATGGGCACAATTTTTTTCTAAGACCCCAAAACATGCACGGAAAAAATATTCCATATTCACAAGGGCACAACAAGAACCATGCAGAACCACCAAAAATCAAAATACAAAGATGCCACTACTAAATAACCATTTGACCAAAAAGGTCCAAGCTTCAAGAAAACGTACAGATCTTGGTGAAGACTTGGCTAAACTGGTCGGCTTCACAAGGAGAGGTGACTGCACTGGTCACCCTCCAGCTATTTTCTCCTTCTTCTAATTTCTCCCTCTATTCGATTGTGAACACAACATGATAGACCTTAGAAGTAAATACCTGACTCCCCGAGGACGAGTTATTGTAGAGGAGCTTTTCATGGTAGTCCGGCGTTCTGGATGGTAAGAGCTAAAACCTTTCACACACATGAGTTGATTGTTCAATGTTCATGGGGTATGCTTTGGGAGGAGGATTGATCTAAGATGACTTCTGAGCTGAAACTGTGACAATGATGTGTAGAACATGAAGGCTATTGATTTTAATATTCTAAGTCTCATAGAAGTTCTGCCACGCTAATAATCCAAAGGTTAGTTCTTGTTCCATTTTCACCTTCATCTCATGATCTTGGTATGGAACCCAATCTCATTTCACCGCATTGCATTGCTTTTGATGCTTAGGGATGATCATGGTTTAAGTATAGGGGGATGATGAATCTCAGATTCATCACTCTAAAAATGATTAATTAAGCTCAAATCCCTAAAATTCATTGGAATTTCTTCATTTATTCTACGTAATTAGCATTCATGCACGTGTTGATAAGAATCGCATTTTATCACTTATTATTGCACAAAATAAGAAGCCAAAAATCCTAGTCCAATCATGTAAAATAGCCTCACTTACTTGATTTTGAACTAATTCGTGTTAACTCCAATTGACCTGAAACCACATCCACTGTGTTAATATTACTAACAAAAATAAAAGAAAAATACAAAAAATCATTAACCTAAATAAGTGGACCAAAAACCTAAACTCCAATTCCAGTATTTCTGGACTAAAACCTAGATATCTCCCTCATCCAGTGTCCGATTTGATCGTACTCACTTTTGAACTAATGTTCATTCAAATACCTTCAAAACAAGACCAATGAATTGGAGCTCATATGTTTTGGGCCTCTTTTATCCATTTTGTATTTTAGCAGTTTTTAACCTATTTTTTATGTACTTAATTAACTCATTTTATTTTATTTCTTTTTAATTTATTTTATTTGATAAAATTATTATTGAAGTGCACAAAAATCGAAATCCAATATTAGCTTGAAATCAAAGAAACTAACAGAGTCTGTGTCTTCATTAACAATATATACAAAAATTATCTTTTTCATATTTTATTTTAATTCTTTATTTTCTTAATAATAAAAAATACCAAAAAAATAGTAACATGTAAATATATATCTTTGATTTTATCATATTTTTATCTGGTTTAAAAATAACAAAAAAATATAAAACCTAAAAATCAAGGTATTCTATGTACATGGGATACCCTTAAAATATCACTTTATCCAAATGATCGATTTTGGTTTTGATGCCTTCAAAGTTGTAGATCTCGTCGATATGAGCAACTTTCATGAAGAAACTTTTTTGATCTGAGGTCGTTTGTTATTTCTTTTTATTTTTCTTCTTCTTTTATTTTCAAATTTCTAAAGGTGCAACGTGTTAGCTCCTGGAGTTGCCATGTGGCACCCATTTTTGAGTTTTTTAAAATTTGTTTTATAAAAAAATTAAAAAAAATTAATTAATTAAAATAAAAAAATTTAAAATAACTAATAGACTCTACGTGGACGCATCGGGGGCGTCTGATCTCGGCCGATCAGACGACCCATGTGCGTACACTTCCTTCGGATACTTTCCCAATTCTACGCTGCTGTCTCCCGTCCTCTTCCACGATTTCCAGTCTCCACTGCCCTCCGCTCTTCTCATGCTCGCCGATCATCCCTTTTATCTATGGTCGGCCGCTACCCCTGTGGATCTCGATCACCTCCAATCAAACTCCCTCTCCTTGCTAACCCAATCACTCAATTAATCTCGCACCGCCTCATGTCGAATACCATCCCTGATTCCATCAATTTCGATCTCATCGAATTGCCATGAATCCATTCGTCTTCGATCTCCTTTCATCTCTGGTGATTCCCCCTTCCCTATAAAATCACTGCGTCGCCCCTCGACCAACTGATCCGGAACTCCGATGGTGACAACCCGGGTCCCTGTTCTCCCTTGGTGACATCCGAGCACCAAGGAGCTTATCGCGTTGGGGCTACCACGCCTTTTGCTCCCTTGCTCCCATCCTCATCGACCGTTGAGCCAACATCTCCATTTACTCGCCTTCCACCTTAGTCTCCTATTCATCAAACGATCAAATCCACTACATAACCTCGCATTCCCGTACTTGTTGCAACCATCATCACCAAGAGCAGAAACCTCTCCAGCTTGTGCTTCCTCGACTCGGCTTTGTGCATCACAGACCTCCACCATCGCTTCAAGGAGCAGGACTCTGGCCCTTCCTTGCTCGCTCCCTCGACTCCTTTCAGCAACTCTACACCGCAGTTTCTGAGAGTTGCTTCTTCATCAACTCCAGTTGAAGCGTGATACCATCTCCAAGAGCTCTCCACTTTCGGTGCCTGAAGCCGCCTCCGTTGCTCCTTAGTCTCAACCATATCAGCCGCAGATGCCATCAATCGCCCGAGGACCTCTCTCCTCTGCCCCTGGTAATCCTCCTACGACGGTCGGCTCACTGCCCGAGGCCCTCCCACGTAAGGCGTACATGTCAGAGGGAAAGACTTCAACAAAGGCTTCCCCCTCCCCATGTGATTCTCACTTGCGTGATGGGTTATTTACGCCAAATCCCCTCATCAGATCTCCAATTACCATCCGCCCCTGCCTCTCCAAAGCTCGTGACCGGTAGGCTTTTTGCAGTAAATCCCCCAGAAGTCTCAGTGATTCACCCTAAGTCCATTCATTAAATTTTTATCAATTTTAATTATTGTAAATTTTGCAATGATACCCCTGTGTTCTCCCTTTATTTTGAACCATTTTATCGTGTCATTTTATTTATTAAAATTTAGCATGATGTTCTTCAACTAATTCTTAACATTATGGCATATTTGTAATATTTTTATGCACTATGGTTAATTGAGAAAAATTATTCTTGTGGAAATTTACATAATTTTCCCAGTCCGTGCTCATAAATTCTCATTTAATTAACCATTTCTAAAAAAAAGTTGCCAAAAATTCACGGATTGTAGTATTAGTTATATGTCACATTATGCCCAAAAAGAATTGCAGTTGTATATATGATTTGCTCTATAAAAATCACTTTACATATTTCAATTTTTAATTTTTAATATGTATTAAAACTAGTAGTTTTGAGGTTTAGGATTTTTCTGAGATCAACATCTAGTGATAGATCTTGGATAATTTTATCACTTGAAATAGATAGTTTTAACATTTATTATAATTAATTATTGAAATTCACCTTATTTACATTCATAAATTCATATAATAATTATATTGCATCCAAAAATTCCAAATAAATTGCAGTGCATTCGTTTAAATATAACTATCATCTTGGCCTAATTTCATAATTTTCGGACTTCGTTTTATTGAAAATTGCTTTTTAGTTCCTAAAATTGGTCTCATTTACATTTAAATCCCAAATATGCATTAAATATACCAAAAAATACTACCTCAAATTTCGTGCATGAACTTTGATAGAAAAAATTCTAGGTTGTTCCTTTGCATCCTTGAGTTCGACCTTGAGACTTGCCCAAGTAAAATAAACATAAAACCACGTTGATGAAAATTGAATAAACTCTTATGGTTATTTCTTGACTGATTCAAAATTCCTGCCTACAAAGAAATGACAAATTAAAGATTAGATAAATGGATAATTTTTCATGGGCCTACCATAAAATAATATGAGATTAGATATTTCTTGAGAGATCTTCAATAATCAATTATGAAGTAATAACAAATCATGAAACAAACTAAAGTAACAATCCAACAATACAGACCCAACATAATTAACCTAGAAATCACTAAATAAATATTTTGACCTGAAAATAATCACAAAATGTGTTGCGTCCCCACCAACGTTGCCATCTGATGAATCGCTAAATGCATGAATTCATTTGAATCCATTGTAGCACGGGCACATAGTTAATTATGCAGAATAGAGAAGAATCTTAGTGACGAGGTTCTCGACTTGAATTTATAAACCTGAGAAGTCTAGGGTCGAACACAGGGACACGATGAATTCGAGAATAAATTTGAACATCAAATATTTAATATAACAATTTATAGTATAATCACAATGAACAGATGCACAAAACTCAAAAGAGACAAATTTTCAATACATTTTTTTGCAATTAATTTAATTGAATACAATAAAAACCAACAATACAATTATGACATTCAAAATATGAGTAGATGCAGAACAAAGAAAACTTGTACTAACTACAAAAGAAAAAACCCAGAATTTATTTTAAGTATAATTAAAGCTTAAATCAGGAAAATGGTGATATAAATTTCAAAAGCAATTCAACAATAATTTGTTCTTTGATATCACTTTGATCCTTAACGTATGAATTAGCGATTAAATCACTTAATGACTTAAAGTCATTAATAAAAAATAATTAGAAATGAGACGTTAAGATTCAAGATGAATACCAAGTAAAAATCCTCACATAAAGTTCTTTATCAATTTCATTTTAAAGTCAACTTGAGCACTTAAGAAAAGGAATAAATCTAACATGATTTTAAACTAAAATATATAACAAATCATTCCAAGAGATATAGCATAAAATCATCTTTCAAATGAGACCAAAATCACTTCATTTGGATCTATAAATAAAAAGATATTCAGAGTTTAAAACATGGACATTTTTTTACAAGAAATATACAAGTTTTTGTTACAAATCAGGACAAAACTGGACCAATTTGTCATTAAAATAAGCTGTAAGGGCTATAAAACAGTATATACAAAGGAGGAAGAGCTTATCCGTAAATAAGTTGAACTAGAGGATTGGCTCTGCAAATGCTTTATGTTACATAAACGTTGCACGTGATCCAGCTAGGCTCGAAGGCAAAGGGTCGGTCCACATGGTCGCTTCTAGTGACTCGTAAGAGGCTCGGAGGCTGAGCCTTAGGACTGAAATGTTGCCTCGGGTGGGCAACGTGATGATATCTAAACTGTTGGATCTCACGCAACATGGGGAGATCGACGATATATGCTACTCCTCCATTCTTCCGCTCCTCCGCAAGCGACGGAGCTCGAGATGGGCTCCAGCGAGGGCTCAAATGCTCTTCTGCTGCCTCTCATGTCTGTTGGAGGTCGTGGAACCCTCATGATGGTGTCACAAAGTCGGAGATGATCTGAGGATGACAAGGGAACCCTCATATTGACTTGTTGGTGAAGTAATTTTGTTGGAGAAGAAGGAGTCTAGAGCACAGCTATGGATTTCGATCAATGAAGCTCAATCACAACTAAGAAGATGATGGATTTGAAGAAGAAATCGCAGCCTGAGTGAAGCTTGAAGCTTTAAGTCATCGCTTTAGGTCTCCAGTGAAGATACAAAGCTCGAGCAGCCCACTAGTGGAGGTCTGTAACAAGGTGTAAACACCTTGGATCTCGTCGAGATTTTTGCTCCTTTGTCTCTCACTTTCTCACTAATTCTTTGTCACAGACTTGTGGAAGGGCTAGGAATCTCGTTAATGGCTGATGTCGTTTGACGTTGGCTGGGGAAGGAGTTTTGATGTCTAAGTGGTTCGGTGGTTGGCGAAGGAAGCAGGTGGTTTCAACCACCACCGCCAGTTAAGAGAGAGAAGATGAGGAGAAGTTAGAGATCAGGCGTGGATAAGGATTAAATGGTGAAGCGAAGGGACGTAGAAGTTGGTTTGGAGGTTGACAGAGGTAGTTGAAATAATAGGCAGAAGTTGGGTGGCAGCGAAGAGTCATGTCCTTTGGATGAAGTGGGTGAGAGGTTGAATATGAACCCACAGCATCGGATTAAAATCCAATAGTCCAGAAGTCAAGTGCTAAAAAATGACTTGGATCGGCTTGATCAAAAATATCAAACGGCATAGATCTAGGCACCAACGGGAGGATGAGATGAAAAGGCATGGCAATCGGACAGTCAAGAATTAGATGAGGGTGGAGATAAAGGAAGCTGGCCACCTGGGTAGCCTAGAACGCACCACGTGGCCCAATCAGAATTAAGAATAATAAATAAAATATAGAAAAATTAGAAAGAATTAGATAGAAGATGAATTAGGAAAAGTCATGAACATGAGATTTACAACTTTCATGTAGAAGTCAAAGAGATCAGTGGTCATTTTTAAATAGATAAAAATTAAATATTTATTAAAAAATGAAAAACAATTTCCTTTACTTTTTATTTTTGTTTATTTTTTTGTGTTTTTATTTTATTTTATGTAAATTTATTTATGTACAATATAATTATAATTTTATTTGATTTTTTGATGGGAAAAATACAAATAATAGCACAATAATAGGGTGATATAATATATATTAATTAGGGTTTGTTATTTATATCACATAGAATATTAATTAATGTTAATTATTAATGAATTTTTGTTTATTTGCTTAAGCAAGAGAGCTAATTTTGGTAATTAGTGATGATAAATATGGGATTTATCAACAATCAGGATAGGGTACACAGAAGTCCCATCCCCAGTACTCCCAACACAACGTTCATCGACCCCAGTACCAGGGTCAGCAGTGGAAGCAACAACAACCTCATTCCCAGTTCCAACAGCGTCCACCACCCTCATACCCACAATAGCAACATGGCTAGCCTTAGCACTCTCAGAGAGGCAACCCATCTGGTTACCAAAGACCCTCGTATGAGAACCCAGCTTTAGAGGATCTCACCCGCATGTTAGAAGAGCAACAGACCACTTTCAGGCGAGAGATGGATGAGTTCAGGCAGAAGATGAGAGAGATCATCAAGGGCAAGGATGCCATACCCATACAGATCGAGCAAAATATTTACAATTTAAAGAGGAAATCTGAGCAGGTACAGTCTACGAAGTCTGACACTACTTGTGAGGTACTTGATGATATGCATTATTTATTTGATGTTGATTTTGTGACACTTAGGAGGGGTATGAAGCCAACAGGTGGTGTCTCATCTAGGCAACAACAATATGCCTAGTCAGGAGCACTAGATGATCTAGAGAGCGGTGCTGATGCTGCTGATTTCGATGTTGATTGTGGTATTGATGCCATTCATATTGAGGATGATCTAGACAACGGTGCTGAGGCCATCAACTCTCAAGATGCTACAAATGGTGGTGTTGAAGCTACTAAGTTCACACATAATGGGCTGGAGCACGATACTAATGCCGCTTCTTCAGATGTTGTCGGTGGTAGTGATGCCATCGAGAGTCCATGTATAGATACACCAGTTGTTTTGACTTCTCTTTCTATACCCGAGGATGATGATTTTAAAAAAATACCAAAAAATGCCAAAAATTTGAAAAACAAAAAGATGAATAATGAGAAGGTTTCTATTTCTTCTCCGAGTCCATTTGATGTGATACGTGATAATGCTTGTATGTATTCCATCCATTTGTATGCTAAGAGACCTAACCCTACTCCAAACCCTCTAGTTTTTGATGAGGGTGCAACCATCACCTTCCCTCAAGCACTCCGTTTAGGGAAGGGCCAAAAATTAGAAAATCTAAAAAAGAGACAACAATTAGAGTTAAACGAGTAGATGATAGATTGATTTCATAGCTAGTTGAATCTCCATGAGATATTGGAGCACATCCCTCTATTCCAGAAGAATCTTAGAGAGAAGACTACAATTCATAGGAAGAAGATGCACAACCACAGTGCAAAGATCCATGTGCACACCCATACCACTTGCTTCACCATCCAAAACTATTTACCAACCAAGAGGCCAGATATAGGGGCTCCATATGTTAGATGCCACATTCACAAGCAGCGATTCTATCGTACTATATTAGACAATAGGTATTTGATTAACCTTCTTCTAGCAATCTTACTTGACTACTTCGAGTTTGGCCCTATTCGACAGAGTAGGACAGTATTGTAATTTGTATATAGATCTGTCAAGAGGATGAAAGGGTTGCTGAAGAATGTTGTCGTCACCATTCATGGCTTGAAAATCCCCATGGACTTCGTAGTGCTGGACATGGAGATCCATGAATGCGTGACTGATACCCTAATCATATTAGGTTGATCTTTACTGGCGATAACGAAGATGTTTCTAATCATGATAGCGAGAAGGTATACTTTGGCATCAAGGACGAGAGTATCCAAATAGAGATGATTTAGAAGTTAAGAGCTAGAGATTCATCCAGCTCAGTGCAGATGACAAGTTCAGAGCCAGACATCCATTATGAGTGCAACTTTGTGATTACAGATAATGAGGTAGTTTGGGCAGATGAGGATTCACGAGCTCTAGTCACATCTTCAATGGCAGCAGAGTTATAGTTGATAGCTGACGAGAGTATGAAGAGTGTACTTTAGGAGCAGGATACCACAGAGGCTAGTGATGCCGATTCGGTTAGCGAGGCTAATTTTATTTCCTGTCATTCTTATCCCTACGATTCAGAAACAGACTTTGACTGCAGGAGTTTCATGAGTACCGTCCGTGTTTGATTTGTTTAGAGCCTACAGCTAGGATGGAGACAGTGCCATTGTAGTTGATACAGACACCAATAGGGACATCTTCACCGAGTTGATATGAGCAGCGAGAGTTCTCTCATTCAGATCTGGTAGCCTTTACTCAGACTTTTCAGAGGAAAGATTTACAAGGTCCCACATGCCCAGATTTGAAGACCTTACCACAGAGCAAGAAATACAGATTCCTTGCAGGTGAGCCTGATATGTTTCCAGTCATTATCTCAGTGGATTTGACTTGTGATCAAGAATTTCATTTGATGGAGGTTCTTGAGAGGAACCACAAGGCAATCGGTTGGTTTGTAGTTTATCTCCAAGGGATAAGTCCGGTCATGTGCTCCCACCACATCTATCTCGAGGATGATGCTAAGCCTTCACAAGAGTTCCAGTGAAGATGAACTCGAATCTTCGAGAGATGGTCATGAAGGAAATATCCAAGTGGTGGTGCACCGATTTTATCTACCCATCTCCGACTCCAATTGGGACAGTCCATTACATGTGGTACCAAAGAAGATGTGCATAAATACAGTTGTGAATGAGGATGGACAGGATATTACTACGCATGTACCCACTTCTTGGAGGGTCTATGAGGACTACAAATTGATTGAATCAGGCCACCAAGATGGATCACTTCCCGCTACAATTCAATTATCAGGTTATTGAGAGATTAGCTAGGAAGAGTTATTTCTGCTTTGTTGACGAGTACTCGAGGTATAACCAGGTGGCCATTGCACCCGAAGACCAGGATAAGACGACATTCACATGTCTGTTTGAGACGTATGCATTTAGATGGATGCCCATTGGATTATGTAATGCCCCAGCTACATTCCAAAGGTGCATACTTTCCATCTTTTCGTACATGGTCGTGAATATTTAGAGGTCTTCATGGATGATTTTTGGTCTACGGTGATGGGTTTGATGCTTGTTTTTCTTGACTAGGTCATGTGCTTCAGCAATGCATTGAGGTCAACTTTGTTCTTTCTTGGGAGACGAGTCATTTTTTGATGATTCCAGGGACGGTCCTTGTTCACATCATCTCCAATAGGGGCATAGAGGTCTATCTGTCCAAGGTACATATCATAAAGAAGATTACTTCACCGTCTAATTTGAGGCAGTTGCGGTCTTTTCTGGGGCATGTCAGTTTCTACCAACGGTTCATTTATGACTTAAGTCGTATTGCCTGAACACTTACTGATCTTCCCATGAAAGACACATAGTTCCTTGTATATGATAAGTGTCTTTCATCATTTAAGACTCAAGAATCTGATTGTGTAGGTCAGCCACCTGATTTGTCTCTCCCATTTGAGATCATGATGGCTGCTTCTGATTTTGCCATAGGGGCCATTGTAGGATAGAGGAGTGAAAGTTTACCTTTTGCCATTCACTATACTAGCAGGACTTTGGATGCTGTCCAACATTATACTGTTATAGAGAAGGAGATGCTAGTTATAGCCTTTGCTTTGGATAAGTTCAGATCTTACATTCTTGGATGAAGAGTGACTACATACACTGATCACACTGCCATCTGGTACTTATTGGCTAAGAAGGATACTAAGGCATGATTGACTAGATGGATCCTTATACTCTAGGAGTTCGGTATTGAGATTAAGGATAAGCCTAGAGTCAAGAATGTGGTGGTTCTTGATATCACCTATTACTGAGACTTTTTCAGATGAGGTGGTTCTTGATATCACCTCTCTCCCTTGGTATGCTGACATTATGAACTATCCTCTTGCTAAGAAATTTCCACAAGGTTGGACCAGGTAGTGACTTGAGACTTTCCTAGCGAAAGCCAAGTCATACCATTGGGAGGATCCCACCCTTTACCACAAAGGATGGAATAGTGTCTGGCGTTGGCGTATTCCTCAGTAGGAGAACCACAACATCCTCATCTATTACGAGTTAGGAGGACATCACTCTGGGAGAAAAATAACACAAAAGGTTCTCCAATCTAGCCTTTGGTGGCCAACACTCTTAAAGGATTTAGTTGAATTCATGAAGAAGTGTACTGACTATCGGAGGATGTGTAGTTGAGGTCATAGAGACATGATGTTGATGTAGCCCATTCACTTTTGTAAGGTTTTTGACGTATGGGACATCAATTTTGTGATCTCATTCCCGAAGAGTCAGGGATTTGAATACATTTTGGTGGCTGTAGATTATGTGAGTCGTCGGGTTGAGGCCATTTCTGCCTAAGCCGTTGATGCAAGGACTGTTTGCCGACTTTTGAGGAAGAATATCATATAGCAGTTCGGGGTTCCTAGAGTTCTGATTTCTGATAGGGGGATTTATAAATGACAAGGTAAGGGCCATTGCTAACGAGTTCATCATAGACATATAGAAACTCCATATCATCCACAGATGAATGGTCTTGCTGAGGTTTCAAACTGGGAGATCATGACGATATTGCATAAGGTTGTAGTCCTAGATCGAAAGGATTGGTCATAGCTTTTAGACTCGATCTTGTGGGCTAATAGGACATCCTTCAACACAACTTTGGGAACATCTCCATTTCGACTAGTTTATGGCAAGCTATTCCACGTACATGTGGAGATAAAGCACAAGTCATTTTGGGAAGTCACAGAGATATTATTAGATCCAGAGACTGTAGGAGATTAGACGAGAGCAGAGTTGGAAGCCTTGGTGGAGCTTCGAGATATAACCTTTTCTATTACCCTAGAGTACAAGGACATAGTGAAGATATGGAATGATTCACACATCAGATACAAATAGTTTGAGCCAAATTAGAGAGTATGGCTATGTGATGCACGACTGAGATTATTTTCAGAGAAATTACAGAGCAAGTGGAAGGGACCATATTTAGTCAGAAAGGTGCACGACAACGGCAGTATTGACATATCCAAGTTGTCTTCTGAGTCCACCATTCGGGTCAACGGTCAATGCTTGAAGCCTATTCTTGATCATGACCCGTTGACTGTAGATGTTGCCCCGATTCATTTTGTATGAGATGTGTTCTTTGATTCTCATCTCTTTCATCTCAGACCTTATTTACACTTCCACCCGCCTCATTGTATATCCGTGTTTTCTATTTTATTCTTTCATTCTTTCGTATTGTTTGACAACCTAGGTCTCGCTTAGGATTCTTGCTATAGCTAGGATGTATTTTATCCTAAGTATAAGGGGGTGTTGAGTTTGTGTTGTTCATATTCCTTTTTGTTCTATTTCATCTATTTTGCTGCTTATACCTTTGGACATCCGACCCTAAGTATAGGGGAGGTAATGTATGTTTTTCATTTCATTGATTATTCTCTCACTTGTCCCTCAACTTTTGATATTCTTTCCTATATTTAGGGATATTTTACCCTAAATATAGTGGGGTACAAGTCGAGTCATTGATTTCATGTACATTATCTTCCTTGATTTTCCCCTTTTGTACAGTCTTCTATACATAGGATTACTTGATCCTAAGTATAGGGGGATCACTGACTTCTATTCAATTCATTCTTTCATTCTTTGAGTCATTGTATTATAGGATTCTTTTCATTTTTCTATACTTAGCATGTGTTATGTCTTCCTTTGTCGCTCATTTGATCACTATAAGGACATAGTTTGAGTTAAGTATAGGGGGTGTCATATATATGTATATATACTTTATCCATAACTCGTACTTTGGTGTTAATAATATGGCTATTGTTTATAAAATTAGAATGAAAACATTTTGAAAAATGTTTGCAAAAATGTATGTAAAACTTTTTGTAAAATGATTTGTAAACTCTTATGAAAAAATGTTTGTAAAAACCTTTGTAAAATTATTTTTGTAAATTATTTTTGTAAAATATTTTCAAAAATGCTTTGTATGTAAAATGTTTGTAAATTATTTTTGTATCAAAATTATATATAGTGTACAAATGTTTATAAATTTTTGAAAGGGATTTTTACCCGGCAGACCCCATAAAGTTTTTAAATTACCTCTACGACCTTTTGCACAACGTAATTACCCCATCGACCCGATAAATTACCCGAAGAACCCCCATGAGCTTCAAACAGATGACTCAGAGGGTTCATTGGGTAAGAGTTGGCAAGTTTACGGGGTTGAAGGGGGAATTAGGTTGTTTCAAAGGTTCTGGAGGTAATTGGCAAAGTTTATAGGGTTTGCCTGGTAAAAATCCCTTTTTGAAAACTAGAATGTTTACAAAACCCTTTTTGAAAAATTGTTTGTAAAATGATTTGTAAAATGTTTGTAAAACTAATTTTAAAAAATGATTTGAAAATATCTTGAAAAATTTTGTAAAAAAGGTTTGAATATTTTTTAAAAATATTTTGTCACGTGGGATATAAATTAAGGTATATATAAATTATTTGTATATATGTCTTGTAAAATCTTTGCACATAAAATCTATACTTATTTGTAGACTTTGTAAATTAAAATTTATATATATAATTCTATAATAAAATTTGTAGATAAAATCCACTTGTAAAATTGTATATAAAACTTGTAAATAAAACCCTTGTAAATATATACAAAGTTTTGCAAATGTTTATAAATACTTGCATTCTTTTCCTTTTTATTAAAAATACCTAGTAATTTGAAAAATTAGAGATTCCATAAAAACATGCAAAAATTCTTTGAAAAACTTTTCAAAAAGGTTTTGTCTTTTATTTTATTTTCTTTTAAAAATTTTGTTAAATACCTTTATTTGCATGCACATATTCATTTTTCAGAACCATTGTTGAAATTTAAACTAGTCTCGAGAAAAATTGAAGAACGGAGCTTGGTTAAAACCTTAATAAAGTTAACTTCAAAGAGGCCTTATAGGATTTGGAGTTTAAAGTTTTCAGGTCCTAGCGACTTAATTCTTTGAGTCCACAAGGCTATGTTCACATGTCATCTTGATTGGTCTAAGTAGAATATTTCGAGGCACACATGACCCTTACAGATAGTGGATTGACTTGGACAAGCACTCTACATGTAGCTCTTCATGGATGAGGGGGGAGGGGGGACAATCCTTTGGCTTGGAGTAGCACACGAGTTACAACTAGTGGAAACACTCGTCCTCGTCAAGGGAAGGTAGTGCATCTCAACCTGGTCTAGTAGCATTGAGGTATAATGGCATGATGTTGTGGGGTTGCGATAATGCTTCAAAAGAAGGATAGTCGACTGGCTCAAGAAGAAAAACTCCTTATGTACATGTTGCACATGTTGTATATATGTTGAAAAAATATGCAAAAACTCTAAAGAAAGTAGGACATGCCTTATTGAAAATAAAACCTTGTCAGAGTGTATATAATTGAATAAGCAAAGCTTATGTGATGTATTGTCTCATCTCATGGAAGCCTGCAGCTGGAGACTTGGCTACATTGGTTAAGCTCCGAGGGATACATGGCTACACTGGCCATGGTCCATTCTCTTCTTTTCCCCTCTTCTTGATCACCCACTTCTCTAGGAAAGAGTTTCTAGATCAGGGGACTAGAGTTACCATGTCGAGGGAGGTTGTTTCATTACCATTTATGAGGTGGAGAGCTATATATCGCATACATTGTACAAGTAAAGATTCATTGTCATAAGAGTTTGCATATGCAGACTTGTTCTGACATGACTTTTGAGGTGACATGACTATAGAATTGTGGATCTTAAGGGCTATTGAGTCTTAAATCTATTTCCCAATAAGGTTTCGCAAAACTAATAATCCAAAGGTCTGACCAAGCTCCATACTACAATTTTATGAAGATACATTTAATAGTTAACATTGATTCGCCTTTCTTCTGTTTTATTTTTTATTTTTGTTTTCACTTATTTTTCATATAAGTGTTTGCTAAGGTACTAGCAAAGGTAAAGTATAGCGGAATGATGAGTCCATGATTCACATCATCTACTCTTTTATTTTAGCAGAAATCCTGATGCAAAATAACTGTAAATCTATACTAAATCTAAAAAATTAACATTGTGCATGCTTTTGTTAATATTGGGTAATTAGCATTTATTTGTTCAAAATAAAAGAATAAAGAAGAAAAGATAAGGCAAAGAAATAATAGAAGATTGTAATTTTGTAAAAAGTACAGACTGACCTGAACCCCGAGAGAAGGTCAAGTATTGACATGATGGCAAGGAATAAAATAGGGAGAGATAGAGTCCTTAATGTATAAAAATTAAGAAACCCTGAAAATACTTAAAATATATTGCTCATCATGTGCATTTTCATCACTATGTATATTGTATATATATATATATTGATTTTTTTCTCAATAAAAAGATATAAAAAAATTATTTCCCAAATCAAACTTGTTAATAACAATACAATAAAAATAATTACAAAATTAAATTATGTACAATGTACCTGTATTTATGTATTTATTTATTTATCTTGTATATAAATTATATATATATTGTATTTTTTAAAAAAAACTTGTGTATACTAATAATAATTAAATAAAATTAAAATGAAATTCATAAATTACAAAATAAAATAAACCACTTCTTCATTGTATAATAGCATCAAGTGTATATGTTGTGCACATAGTATCAATTTAGTAACACATGCAACTAAGACATAAAAATTAAATAAAAATACATTAATCCTCCTCAAAATATGTTATAAATAAATAAAATATAAAATATAAGGTATTTTGTAAAAATAATAAAATAAAATTATATGTACATAATATATAGGTATATTATACCTATATATACTAACATATATTGTACATAATATATTATATTGATAAGAATTATTAAAACTCATACAAAAAATCATTTGTAAAATAACCAACCTTTTTCAATATTATAACTTTTTATTTTAAAATCATTTACTATTATTTATCGATTTTTCTTTTAATTGTAAATTCCAATTTTCTGATTGGTCAACCCGGGTCCGTTGACCCAGATTAACCCTTCCCCTTCCCAGGTCCGACCTGGATGGAGCTTCGTCGGACCTCTTTTCTCCACTTTCTCCATCCTAGATTTGACAACCTTCTTCTTCAATTCCAGTGCTTGATTGATCCCCAAGGATCTGCGACCTTCGCGGATACCTAGGCCTATTTGAATCCCCCTCGATTCGCATGAAACCTTTGAATCTTTCTAGAACCTTGGGAACCCCTATAAATCCTCTCCTCGTGCTTCGTTGTGCCCTAGCTCTCTCCGCACCTCTTTTTCTTCCACCTACATCCTTAGGGTAGTGTCAGGACCCAAGAGGAGTCCTGTGGAGCTCGAATTAGTAACCGCTAGAGTGAAGCTCGCTCGTGGATTGAATCCTCCAACGCAAATAGCCTCTCGTAGCTGGGTTGAGGCGACAACTTGCAATTCTCTCCTCCTTTCTTCTCCTCCCACCTCAGTAGCATTAGGTACCCCCAATTTCTGTTCCTTTCACCTATGTCATTTTATTTAACTATTCCCATTATCGTCCGCTACCTTGATTCCCATCAGTGTGTTGGAGACCCACCTTTGACATCCAACTATAGTGATCGATTTTTCGTATCACCCTCCAGCTTCGCACGTAACCTGAACCCTAGGATCGATCATCGGATCCATATTAGGTAGAGACTTACTCCTCCACAAACGCCAAAAGTCTCCTCCCTCAACCCTTGTCGCTTCTTTGTTTTTCATATCCAAATAACACCGAACAGAGCTATGTCTTCGATTCCCGCATCTCCTTGTAGGTTCAAGTACACGCGAGAGGGTCAAATCAATCCCCAACTCCAGTGGAGGAGCAGTTCTAGTCGAGCCAACCTCTAGATCATCCTCGAGCCCTCCACCATGCCATCTGAGACTCTAGTTCGAAGTGGAGATACTTCAAGAGTTTGTTGCACCTCTCATTTAACCGATACGAGAACCCCAGCATAAGATATTGCTGATCGAAGTTTAGCTTAAGCCACCTTTTTCATGTTCTTCCAGCACCTCTTGTTGGATGAGGAGCCCATGCACCAAGATCTGATCTGAGTCATACAAGCACTCCCAAATAGCGGCCCTAGGATCAAATCTAGGTCAGATCTGACTGCACATCATATCTTTCTACTTTGACCATCAGATCTACGCCCCCACGACCATCTGACCACACGCCAGTGCCACATTCCCTGACTGACACATCCTTTTCCATTCCATGGAGCCGTACGCCTGCACAGTGCTCCAGACTGTCACATCCTTTCAGAGCTACGTGTCGACTGCCATCTGCTGGGTATATTGTGTTTCTTTCCCTATTTTTCCATTTATTTTATTTTAGTCTAAATAATTGTAAATTTAGCTTTGAAAATTTATAGTAAGGACCTCGTATTTTTCATATTCGCATTTTAGTTTAGCTGAATCGATGTCATGTGTGTCTTAATGTGTATTTGTGGGATACTTGCAATCTTTTCCATGTACTTTTAGTTATTAATAAAATTGAAAAGTTTTAAAATATTTGCTTTTATATCCCTATGAGTCTGAATCACGGGTAGTGCACATTGTGTTATGGATTAATTTCACTTTGGCCCCTATATTCTTATTACTTATTATTAATTAGCCACAAAACCTAGAATAATTGCATTTTGGTCCTTATGTACCCAACATTTTTATTTTGTGTCTTGTTGATTACAATAAATATTAAATTGGCTCAGAAAAATCCCAGTAGCATATGTTTTTATGTTTTTCAAGTGGTGATTTTTGTGTGTTGATTTTATTTTATTTATTATTATTAAAAATTAGAAAACAATATAAATAATCCCCTATTTACCTTAGAGAATGCATAAAAATTTGAAAACTTGTTTTAAAAATTCTAAAAGAACTAGAGTAGCTTTATTTTGATGTGTTTGATTTTCTATCCAATTTTCATCTTATTTGCTTTTATAACTGAAAATTTGTAAAACCCTAAAAATACCATAAAAATCATATAAAATCTTTTGAAAACCTAAAAATTATGGTTTCAGTCTCTAGTTGTAGACATTTCCCTGTAATTTTTATAAAAATTAGTTTCCAGGAGTTTTGAGCACATTTTATGTTTTTAATTTTTAAAATACTTCTGGTTATGCACTGTTTGTTTTTTTATTAGTTTTTGTTTTCTATAAAATCCATAAAAAATTCAAAAATCACACCAAAATTAGCTTAAACATTATAAAATACATAAAAGATAAAAATATTTTTGTTTGGAATTTTTGAGTATTTTTACTATATTTGAAAAGTACAAAATAGGGTGTTTGTCTTTTATTGAATTTGTTATTTGTGATTTATTTGAAATATTTAAAACTTGCAAAATCAAAAATCACTAAATATAATAAAAAGAAAAATAAAAATGCTTTGATTCTCTTGAATTTCCCACCTAGTTTTCAACAGTTGTCCTTGTGTTCGTCCCCGATCATTATACCAAGTTAATAAAAGTATCTTAGACCACTTGCTTTATTTGTTTGATCACTTTATGGTTGAATAAAATTTTCTCGATTACTAGCCTTAGTTCTGGGGTGACAACAATAGCTTAATTAATCAACTTAACCCTACTAGCTCGGGCTCATTGTTAGCGGCGTCAACAATATGTTGACTATTTTCTATAAGGCCCCAGAAGAAATGATGGACCAAGTTGGTCTTCGGTATGTCGTGGTAAGGTCACTCTAAATCAGATCGCTAAAACACTCCGAGGACTCATGGATGGACTCTTGTGGTCCTTGGGATATGTTAGCAATCATCGATCACATGAGATTGAGATGGTCAAGAGGACAATATTTATGCAGGAATGCATACTTCAAATCCTACCAAGTCCTCACCGCCTTATCCAAGTGGTTAATTTGGTACAAAGCTTTGCCTTGAAGGTTGAATAGGAAGATAGTCATCCTGACTACACCCAACAGGAAGTTGGGGTAGTGAATGTTGCTGTAGATGCGGCCGAACAATTGTAGATGATTGTAGGATTTCTCATTTGAATACGCGTGGAAACTTTGGAGAAGCTAAGAAGTTGCGGCTTCAACTCAAAATGTCACTGTATTGGTGGGATTTGGATCCACTCAGTAATACAATCGGCCATAGGTTTGTATGTCTGCTTTAGATGGCCTTGGGTTGACCTCTCATTGATTCTCACTTGCCTCTGTGAGGTCCATCTATAGAATGGTTATCATCATCATCATCATCACAAGGATTATCATCACCTCCTCTTGGATTTCCTCCAATATCTTCTAACCTTCTCCTCAGGTCATTCAACATTTCCATAAAGGTGACCTGCGCTAATGCGTGGTCGGTCAACTACTAGATGGAGTCTAGAAGCTGATTGTTAACCTCTTTATTATTATTGCCATGCTTCATGCCCTACTATGTATTGAGGAGCTGTGGTTTCCTTTCCTCTACCTATAGGAGCCATCTCTATATCTGACTGTGAAGAAGTGGGCTCCTTATTGGGGTCAAGATCAACAATGGGAAAGATATCCTGAGCACTCTACATGGAAGCACTACATGTAGAGAATAATTCAGAATTAGGGTTAATTCTAAATCTTATTAGGGATGAAGAGGTATATGGAGTGAAATGATCTCCATCCAAAAAGGGCAAAATTCGGGTATAGAGTTTTCCAGTCTATGGTAGGTAGAAGAAGAAGGGAGTCCCGAGGGTTATTTGCGGAGTCCGAACCATCTTCCTAGGAATCTCCCTGAATGATTAGAGATGTCAAACTCAAGGACTCGATGTGGGTATCGGCAGAGTCCCGGCCAAACTGTCTCGGAGTCGACATATTGAAGGAAAAGGAAGTGTGATGATGTATGAAATATACATTGATGAACAAGAGATAAATGGACTGTAAAATAGTAGAAGGATCATGATGAGCAAGGGTCAAAGAGAAGTGATAAAATATGCAAAAGTACATGGGACTTGATCTTTGGACCCAATTCTAAATCAAACAAACACCAAAGCAAAATGGATTCACTAACTCAACTCTTTTGAAGTCATTAAGGTTCAGCAATATTTATCTTTTCAATTTTAGTGTTGTTATTAAGGAAAAATTATAACAAGTCCTTAAGATGCTAGCCGTAGAGGAGAGCATGTACCGTTAGCATAGTATCCCCATATATGTCCATCCTCCTTTGCATCATGTGATTTGTACTTTTTGAGGTCCTCAATATCGGTCCAAGGGGCTACTCAGCTAAGGAAATAAAGAGAGGACGCCGATAGGCAAAACAACTACTTCCCTCACAAGTGAGGTACTGAGACGTAGGATGATGAGACCGACACCCCCGTGAGGGTGTGGACTGTGCTCAATACTTCAGATCAAGATGGATTCTCTACACAAGGCGAGAGCACTGTCGTTGAGAATACCCTACTCACCTACGAACGATAGAAGTGCCAATACTTTGTCATTCCCAGGTGATAGTTGAGGTAGCCACATATCTGGCTTTTGTATATATTCTTTAAGGGCCATGCCTCACTCAGTCTGGAATGTACCTTGATACAATGAGGGCTTTGTGAACCCCAAACAACGATGTTTGTTAAAATTTTTAATTAGATTAAAGTTCAATTAATGATCCCCTTGTTTTAATTTTTTATTTTTAATTTTTTTGAGTATTTTCAATAACAAGCGCCTAACGATTGTGTTGGATTCTCTTTAAACCTAGATGTTCAAAACAGAGGGAGAAAGCGACAAAAGCGATGCAAGACGATACTAGGATGGAAATATCACCCTAGTGTCTAAATGATGAATGCTTAGTTGGAAGACTTACAATGCTTCCTAGCTTTCTCCATGCGTGATGCAAGGCAGAAATTTCTAAACCTAATATATTTGCAATGTAAGCAATGATATTGCCCTAAGCGAGAATTGTTATTAGCTTGAAGCACATATTGGAGTTTGACTAGATCCAATTACAAACTATATGTACATGCAATATATAATGGATGTGGACTTTATCATTACTCGATCAAGAAATCCTAAAAATCTAAGAGCTCAATATAGAAAACAAATGAAAATAAGCTCGAAAGCAAAAAAATGTGGAAAATAATGAAAATAAAGGCAATGAAAACAACGAGAAAACTTGGTGATCCCTTGAGTGAACAATCACTTAGTAAAATAGACCAGAATGTTTAGTGTCCACATGTAATATTACCATAATAAATGAAAGTAAAAATGGAGTATCTCTCTTTCAAAAAAAAGAGTAAAGTGACTATACTAAATCCCTCACTCTCTCTCTTGCTCTCTCCTAGTGACCAATAGACAATAAAGTCACTCTCCTCTTTGCTTGGGTGCTTCAACCACTTAAGCGTTTATCTTCGTCTCTAGGTTCCTCGCAAGAAAAATAATAAAGAAATGATTAATATAGATGAAAAATTATCACAAAATAAAGGAAAAATAAAAGCGGAAAGTAATGAAATAGAAATTACACACAAAAATATATCCTAAACGTTGATCCCCAACAATGGTGTCATTTGATGAACAGTCAAAAAAGGAAGGTCCTAACGTCTGGTCTTGGATGGTCTACGGTGCCCGACAAGTTGGGTCTAGCAATCGCTCCCTCGACCTCTCTCTCAACCTCTCTCTCGGCTCTCAGATTTCCTCAATACATATGCTTCAACAATTAACACACACTAATGCTCAATCAATGAATAATATTGAGCTAAAATTTATTATACCATACAAAATGATATATATGGTATGCAAGCGTACGAGATGAACCACAAATGAGCAACGTGAATATATCATACAAAATGGAAAAAAAAGATAATTAATGTTTTTGTGTTCTTATAGGATTTTTTATTTTTTGTGGGTTTTTAATTATTTGTTTTTTAAAATTTTAAGTTATATATATATATATTATATTTTATATTTTAAGATTTTTAATTTCCTTTTTAACAAAAATATATAACTATATATAGATATTATATATAATATAATAGATATATAAGATATAAATATATAAAATATATAAAATCAGCAAAATACCTCAATAAAGTCTTTTTTATTTTTAAGGGTATTAGAAATAATTCTAGTATTATTTTAATAATAATGATAGTATTAATATGAATAAATGTAGGTACATATAGTATATAGACTAGTATATGTATAAACATAATTGTAAATACTGAAAATAACCAAAATAATATTTTTTGTGTTTTTTATCTTTTTCTCTATTTTTGATTTTTTCTTTTATTTTGGATATTATTTGTATTGTTAATTGAACAAAAATAGGGAAACAGTGAGCAATGATATATAACCGGATTGTTTTGGAATTTAAAAATAGTTAAGAAGCTCAAAATGTCCAAAACTAATTTTAATATATAATATATGTAGTAAATAAGATATAGAAAAAGAAAGTGCATTTTTTTATTTTCAAAATTATTTTATATTTTTAGGGCTAAAGAGTGTTTGCATTTTTTTTTATTTTTCTATTTTTTAGTTATTTTTGGTTTGTAGGTTCAAATATAATAATAAATAACTCCTAATTTTTTTAGAATGTTTCAATTAATTTTTAAATTTTAATGTATTTTTTAGTCATAATCTGTGAGAAAATGCAATGTTTTTGAATTTTAAAATATGGAAAATATTTTAAATGGCCTTGTGAAAAATATATGTGATTTAAAATATATAAGGGACTTAAAATAAAATTCCCACAAATTTGAAATGCAAAATGATATTTTTAATGCAAGAAATACAATAAATAAAATTGCATGCACTAGCAGGAACAATTATAATTAACTAAAAATGCAATCCAGAACATACAAAATTTCCCAAAATATTTAATTTATATAATGTAGGTTAGGGGATAAATGTAATTTTTAAAAAGCGGTAGGGCATACATGCAAATTTTCTAAAGTGCTTTGAACTGGATTACAAATGTTATGACTAAATAATAACACTAAACCACAAGGGGTTCCTTACAAAAAGGCCACACCTCACGTGTATGGGCATGTGAGATGACATGACGAGTGACCTAAGTGCAATTATCTGAAGTATAGGGGTCCTAATACAAAATATCCAAAATTTTATAACTACAAATAAACGTTTTTGGACTTAAAATAAAATACAAAAACCATGGGGTATATAGAAAAAATACCCCACTTATGCATTGGCGGATTGCCGGATCCATCACTAATACACGTGTCACCTCGTGGATGGTGGATGGCGCTTCGACTTCGAGTGGCTGAGATTGGATCTACTATAGAGGGTGGCTTGATCCAACAGGTGTGCTTCAATCTAGGTAGAAGCGATAGGTAATGAAATGAAGGTGATATGATGGTCAGAAACAGACGGAGTACGTGGAAACATTGGTCGGAGCTCAGCTCTGGCAAATAATGAATGACGGATTTAATAGAAAATAGAACAAAAATGAAGGAAATACAAGCTAAACCATGCTAATCTAATTCCTAGGAATGAAAAGAAATGAATGGCTAAGGCTCTACCTCACAAAATGAAGGAGCCTGGAGGAGCTCCACCGGGCGTTGCAGGAGATGGTCGGATCACCATATTTAGACCACTTCCTCCACGCCAAATGACTCGACTGGCTTCCTGCTATCTCTTTGGGACTCATGCACAAAGAGATCGTGGCATGTCGAGGCTAAAGAGGGATCAAAGTCAAATCAAAATCGGAGAGGGGTATATGTACAAGGCCGGCTTGGGTAAGGCAGAATGCTCGATTCAGTAACCAATTGATCGAGGTGTGATGATGGCATGAAAGTCCAAGGATCGAAGGTCAAAAGTAAAGAAGGAATCAAGGAAAAATAATGAAAATTTCATAGTGGAAAATCAAGGAAGATGGGAAGTTGACAAGGTCTGACAAACTAGGGTTTCGGGTGGGTCAGTTGACCGGAGGTCAACTGAAGATTGGTCATGATTGGGCCATGTCACCCACTACAGAAAAATATAGGAATTATATTCAGTGATAAATCAAAATAAAATATTTAATGGTTTATTTAATTTCTAGTTAAAAATTAAAAAATATTTTATGTAGTATTTTAATCTGATTTTTATTAGTTTTTTCGAAGTTATTTGTTATATGTTATTTTTTACAAGTACAAAAATATATATATATATATATATTTACCTATTCATTAAGTATTTTATTCTTTTTTTATATTGTTGATTTTATTATATTATATACATAATTTTTTATTTTTTAGATTACTTAAATACACATATATATGAACATTTAAATAATTAGGTGTATTTATTATATAGGTATATGTATGTATATTTCATCTATATATTTAACTACACTTATTTATTTTAGTGTACTTTTAATGATTTTACTTTAATCTAATTATCTACATCTATTATAAATAATATCTAGAAAAGTATATAAATTAGAAAGTATGAAAAATATAAAGAATAAATAAAATGATCATTATATTCAGATAAATTGCACAATACGACCCAAAACTAGATTTTTGCATCTTAACTCCTATTTGAATGAAATCAACTTCATTAAATAGATGACGAATCCCCATTTCATAACCATTATCCATTCATTTGGCCTTTAAACCCTAGCTAATTGTAGGAAAATATCATTATTTGGCATAAAATAACACATACTATTTATTATGTTAATATTGTATAAATTATAGTATTTGAAGCAAAACAAAAGAAGTAAGAAAATAAAATAAAAATAAATGGACTAAAGGTATTGAAGGACCCTAAACCTCTAGAACTAGGAATCATGATGACTGGGTTGACAAGGAATAAAATAGGAGTAGATAATGGCCAAAAACACAACACAAAACAACATTTTTAGTTTTCATTAATGTGTCTCTGGGACCTATTTTATTCTTTATTTTTTATACATCAAATCCATAAACTTTGTACGTGAAAGTTGTAGATTAAAATACAAAGAAGAATACAAAATTTATTTCACACAAAAATAATGCACATTATACTTTCTACACTCAAAATAAAAATCCAAAATCCAAACTTCCTGCACCCATATCTTCACTTTTAATTATATATAACATTTTATTAGCTATTTAAAGAAGGTGGTTTCATTTAGTTTGGAGCAAAAGTTAGGTTTTGAACTCCTATTGTACATTACAACAGAATAAAATATTTATTTTATTTAATCTTTATAATTTTCATTAATTTATATTTTCATAATTTTGTAAATATTATAAATAGTATATGTACATAAATAGAATAAAATAAAATCATAAAAAAGACACTAAAATAAATAAGTCTATTTCTATACATAGATGAATACATTATACACACACTTGTGTAATTAATACCTATATTTAATTAATTATACAAATAAACTTAGAAAAATACAATAAAAATACATACAAAAATAAGTTTTAAATATATAAATTATGTATATAAAATAATAAAATACAAAATACAAAATAAAAATTAAATACATATCATACAGGTAATTGTACCTATAAATACACTGGTACAAAGAAAAACCTAACAAATTAATGTAAAAAAATAAATAAAAATCATAATAAAAATTTACATAAAATAATAAACGTTTATTATGTTTTGAGTTTTAATTAATTAATTCATTTATTTATTATTTTTAAATTTTTATTCTATTATTTTCTTATCTTGTCCTCTAGAGGTCAATGTGGACCAATGGGGAGCCCAGACCAATTGACCTTGGTCAACTGTCTGACGCCCTAGTCCTGTATCTGTCAAAGGTCTGTTGACTCCTCTTTAAAAGATTTTTCCTCATCAATACGCTGCTCGAGAAGCCTTGATTTCTTCATGAAAGATGACCTTCGATCCTTGCTCTTTCATGCTAATGTGTTTCCTCGATCGTGGTATCACCTCCTTGAGCAGAATCTGATTGCCAACATTGTCGTATATATAGTTTCGCTTCCACCCCACTTCACCCCTCGATCCCACGTCCACCAACTAATCCTAAACCTAAAGTTCGATCGAGTTCCTATTGACAGCAGGAGCTTCTCTGACAGTTCTGTGGTGAAGAAGGCAATGATTTTGAGGTTAATTCAACTTTGGTTAGATCCACCACTGTGAGGTTTGGCTCCCCCACCTCTGGGCAGCTTCATGCCCATTTCATTGCTTTTCCAGGTAGCAGTTTGATTCAATATTTTATTTTTGTTTTTTTGTATTATTTAATTCCCTACATTAGCGTAAAATATGATCATTATAGTTAATCGAAACTCTACTCCGGTGATTATTCCATTATGGCTCGATCGTTATCCGATCTGCTTGAGCATCCTATTTTAACTCCCTTCATTTTATCTATGCCCTAGGAATCATCATTCACCCAGATCTTCACCAGATATGCAGGTCAGCTTTCCCTCTCCACCTTATCATCGATGAGCTCTGTCACTCTTCACCTCCATACATGTCCACTGCTTGAATCCTTCACAGGCTTCATTTTTGCACCCTTAATCTAACCCTATAGGTTTTGAAGAGAAAGAAGCCCCTTCTAGGGGTCCTCAAGGAAGGAAGATACTTGCCAAGTATGTCTCAAAGATCAAATTCGATGGACACCATTAAAGAAAGAGAACGACGAGAAAAGTCCTTCAATGTGGGCTTTGGTAGCCAACCTTATTCAAGGATGCAGATGATTATGTCAAGAAGTGCACGATTATTAGAGCATGGTCAGGAACATCAGCATGCATGACACAATGGCCTTGAACTACATTCAGATATCTGACATCTTTGACACTTAACGCATTGAATTCATGGGGGCATTCCCTAATAGCTAGGTTTTTGAGTACATCCTACTTGTCGTCGATTATGTTAGTAGATGGGCGGAGGCAATCCCTGCCCAAACTGCTGCCAGTCATACAGTCTCTCACTTCTTGAATGATAATATCATTTCATGGTTGGAAATCCCGAAGATTCTCATTTTTTATGGGGGAGCCATTTTATCAACAAGTAGGTCAAGAAGTTGATAAAAGAATACGTCATCACACATCATGTTGCTGCATTGTACCACCTACAATCAAATGGCTTGGTTGAATGATCAAACATGGAGATAAAAACAATATAGCAGAAACTGGTATATTCGGATCGCAAGAATTTATCTTAGTTACTAGCCTCAGTTCTTTGGTCTGATCGCATGATGTACAAGTCTCCACTCGGCATGTCTCCCTACCGCCTTGTTTATGGTAAGCCTTGCCACCTTCCCATGGAACTCATTCACAAATCCTTGTGGGCATTGAACTTGTGAAACCTTGATTCCGAGTGATGGGGCACGAATAGAAAAGTTGATCTGAATGGACTGCTTGAATTCCGAGACTATGCATATGATAACAACCTGATGTACAAAGAGAGATTTAAAAAATGATATGACAGACACATTCATTGGAAGACTTTAGAACCTAGACAATAGGTGTGGTTATTTGATGTGAAGTTGAAAATTTTCCTTGGAAAACTGAAGAGCAAAAGTATTGGTCCATATATAGTAAAAAATGATCATGACAACAGAAGTTTACTCATATCTGAATTTTCGCCTGACACACAACCTTTTGTAGTAACAGAAAGTTGCTAAAGCCATACCTCGAGCATGATACATTCATGTTTGTTGTTGAATCGATTGAAGTTGCATTTCAAGATGATCTCTCGGGGGCAGAAGGATCAGACATTGAAAGCTGAAAATCATAAAAAGACTTTCTCTTCTACTTTTCTTCTTTTCATTTTCCTTTTTCTATTTCTCCTGAAAAGGTGTTCACCCCGTTCATCGTTACTCTACTTAGGTCGTACTTTGTTCTACGTATAGTGGGGGTGATAACCCCGAGTTGTTCAATTCGTGGTCCCTCATCTTTCCCCTCAACTTTTGATATTATTTTTAAACTTAGGGATTTTTAACCAAAGTATACGAGGGGACATGTCGAGCCGATGATTTTGTATAATAGCACCTTGACGCTCCATGCTTTGTGTACAACTTGTTATACTTATGATTATTTCACCCTAAGTGTAGGGGGGCGATCAACTTCTTGTTCGTTCATTCTTTAGTTATGGTAGTATAGAGTATTCTATACTTAGTACAAGTTATGTCTTCCTTTTTTCTCTTGTATCGATGAGGACATAGCTCGAGCTAAGTCTGAGGGTTTTGTATATACATGATGAATCTGTATTTCATCATCTTTATTCATTTATTTTAGCATAAAATCCATTATAAGACACATGTATATATCAATAAATCCATCTTCTTACTAACTAGTATCTTTGTGTAAATATTGTATATTTTAACCTAAAATAAACAAATAAAGAAATAAAGAAAAAAATAAAAGATTGTATATATTTAATAGATACAAGCTTAATTAGACCCCGAGAGAAGGTCAATACTTGACTTGATTGACAAGGAATAAAGTATGGGGAGATAAGGCCTAAATTCTAGAAAATACTTGGCACTTATATATATTCCTCACTTATATAATATTGTCTATATTACACACTATCACATTGATTTATTCATAGCTAAATCCCTTGTAAACAAATAGAATGCTTTCTCAAAATTTTGCATAAAACCTTCTTCTAAATAACAAATAATTTCAAATATGTATATATTGTATAGATAATATCACTCTCAAAATGCCACATAGCTCAACTTGCAATATCAATATTTCCTCCACTTGAACTCCAAATTAAGCAAATTCACTTTCATTATACTCCAAATTAAATTATCTTTGAAGGTGATTTCATAAAATTTTGAGTTAAGTTGTGAAATGTGGCCAATTGGGGTATTATTGTATAATATACCTATGTAGACTATGTATATTATTTAATATATTAGTTTTCTTATGCATATTTATGAATATTGTATTTTTCATTACTTGTAAATATTGTATTTAACACTTATAAAGTACAAATAAAAATCACAAAATCAAAAATCAACAAAAATAAAATCATGTATATATTGTATATATATCACCTTGTATATATTGTACCTTGACCTATTTAATTAACATGACTAATTAACACATAAAAAATAAATAAAAATATCATTAGAATCCTTTATACAATATTATAATCAAATAAAATATAAAATTATGTATATATGTATATAAACAATTAATTAAAAATTAGAATACTATATATATAGGTAAACATATCTGCAAATAGGACTTTATATTTATTTTAACCCTTGTAATCATATTATTTAATTAATAAAAATCACTGAAATTACTTTAAATTGTTCCTAACATTTTTATTTAAGCTACTTACTTAAATTAATTCATTTTCGATTATTTATTTATATATTTATCATCTTCACACTATTTTGTCGTTATTACTATTTTGTCTACATCTGCGGCAAACCCTGATTGGTCAAACCCGTGTCTGTTGATCATGTAAAGTCCTCCTCAGCGCCCCTTCTTCCGTTAATTTCACTGTCGATTTTCTTCTTCGCATTTTCCATGAGCCATGATCCATAACGCCTCTTGCATCCTTCGCCAACATTCAAGCTCATTCATTCTTCTCACACGCCCACATGTAAGCTCCACCAAACTCGCCTCAATCAAAACCCATTTTCGAATTCAAAACTCGCTAGAGCTCGTCCTATAAATACAAACCCATTCTCTTTGCCTCAAGGTAATCCGTCTTTTAGCCCGTTAATCCACCTTTGATCGTGTGGGAGAGATCTTCTTTTGTGACAATGGAATTGATCTCCGATTTTGAGGTTGGTTTAAGGCTAGCTCACGCAAATTCATCACATGGTCGTACTCCTCCGTCGTGTTCCGACTCTCTGCCAGCTAGAGCAGATCGAGGGTGATTTCCACCATATTCTCCACTGTAGGTACTCATAGTTAGCTAGTCTTTAATCCTACATTTTTAATTATGTCTTTCAATTCTTGTTTTAGCTTAGATCCGTAAACCACCTCCAACCTCTGATCTCTAGATCAGAGGAGCTCCGATCATCTAAACCATATTCCAACTATGCCAACATCTTGGCCTCAACATTCTTTACCTCTTCCCCCATCTGTTCACCTCTACATCATCTACTATAGGAGCTCGGTCTCCCCTCCGACGACCTACACTGGAGACCTTCATCCATCCAGCATTTAACATGTTTTAGACCTAATTTCTTAGCTGGAGGATACCTCTGAGCATGAACTTTCGCTTGTAGGTCAAACGAGCTTCAGAAATAAAGGAAAGAGTAGAAATTAAGGCTTGACGCAGGTTCCTGGAGCTCCATATTTTGTCACCTTCCAGATCCTTAACATGGTGACCTCACAATGATCAAGATACATAACAGACATGGAATCCCAAGAGCTTGTATTTGATATCGATTGGGAGAGGAATAGAGCTCGGACGAGGGAGATTCAGCCAATCGAAGTTTGCCAGGGAAGACCTGCTTCCTAGTTCATCCAGGGCATCTCCACACTGTACGATCAAGAACAATGCTTCCAGAATCAATCTCCACCTTTGATTGAGCGCCAAATTTCCACCACTGATCGAAGCATCTTGATCTGATCGTGACCCTTTACGAAAGATAGATTCCCAGTCATCCGATCAAAGCTGCAGCGCATCTGAGCCGTCCGAGCTGCCACGTCACTCAAATGGTAAATTTGCACTTTGGCCTTATATTTTCTTTAATTTGAAATAAGTCCCTGCAAGGATACGTGTCAGCTTGTTGTTATTAGAAAATTTTCATTTTATACCTTACGCTTTAATTTATTGGTAAGTTAAGCCTTTTTGAACTATAGTGAGTGTTGTGCAAGTGATACGTGGGTTAATTGGAATAAAAGTTCTGCCTTTTTAATTTATTATTTGGACCCTGGATTTATTCTATTTTCAAATAAGTCCATTACAGTGGGGCACACATGCCTAGGTCATGACTTTTTGGGAAAATTATGCATTAAACCCTGCAGTTTTATTTCTTATTATCATTTAGTTTGTATTTATAAAATAATTGCATTTTAGTCCCTATAAATATGCATATTTATTATGCATCCTTAAAATTTAATAAAAAAGTATTAAAATGGTCCAAAATTTTCACAAAAATTCATATCATTTCCTGTTGCATTCATCTTTAATCTATAATTTCTATTTCATATTTTCTTTATATTTATTATTTATTAAAATACAAAAATCTCATAAAAACATCTTTTTTGCATTAAAAATTCATAAAAAAATAAAAAAATCTTTCAAACATTTTAAAAGGTTCCCTTTGTGCTTATTTTGATTTATTTTAAATACAGTGCCCTTTTTTATATTTTTTATCTATACAAACTATAAAAATTAAACAATAATAAAAAACATTAAAAATTCATATAAATTCAATTAAAATCTAAAAAAATCATTAAATGGCTTTCTGTAAAATATAAAAAATATCTTTATTAGATATTTATTTTATACATTTTGTCTCTATTTATTATTTTAAAATTTCAAAAACATTTGCATTGCATTCTGTTTGCATTATTCATCATTTTTCATTTTTTTTAAAACTAAAAAATTCAAAAAATTATGTAAAATTTATAAAAACATCAGAAAAAGTTAAAAATATATAAAGAAATAATTTTAGTCTTACTTTGTATGTATATTTGCTAAAGTTAAAAATTCCAAAAAGAGATCATTATTTTATTTGTTTATTTTTCTTTTAAATATTCTATTGTTTTAAAATAAAAATATATCTTTAACAAAACTAAAAATAAAAAACAAAAAACAGAAAACCAAATAAAAAATATAAAACTAATTCACATAAAAATAACAGAAAAAAATCAAAAACCAAGCATAATGTTCACAAAAATTCCTTAATTCTTTCCTTGATCATTCATTGCTTAGAATAACCCTCGAGAGTTTTGTAGCCTGCATGTGTTTGATCCTGTTAGCCATATAGGTAAATTAAATAACAAATTCTCTTGCTACATTTTTGTATTTATTTTTGCTTGAGAATTAATTAAATTTTTGTTTGATGTTTCTTTTAGTTTTAATGACACTTGTAAATAATTCACTGAAATAAAAACTAGAAAAAGCGAGTCAACAATACATTATATATACTTTAGCCATAACTTGAACTTTCATATTTTCAAATCATATGTATAATTAATAAAAATTAAAACACACATTAAAATTCTTTTTATTATGATTAATAAGTCAAGTAAAAAAATAAAAAATAATAAATAATATGTATTAAAAAATGTTTGCAAAATGGTTGGAAAACTTATTTGAAAAAACTCTTGAAAACTATTTGGGTATTTTTTAGTAAAATGTTTTTGATGTTTGTGAAAATGGTTTGTTTGTAATAATTTCTTTCCTTCATTTGAATACAATATTTTGAAATTCTCTTTGCAAATGGTTTATACTATTTGAAAAATATTTACAAAATGGTATTAAACTTGTGTAAGTATTTGTAAAAATTCTTTGTCAAATTTGTTTGCAAAATAAAATTTTCAAAAGGTTTGCAAAAATCTTTTCAACTTATTTTGAGAACCCTATTCATAATACAAACAAATTAAATTCTTTACAAAATTGTGTAAATACCTTGTGTAAATCCTTCGCCCTAATTCTTATAAATAAAAATTCACTCCCATGAAAATATTTGCACATAATTATTTGCCAAACCTTTTAAATTTTTTTAAAATCATTAAAAATTTGCAAAATTAGAAACTCCTAAAAATTTGAAAAATGTTCTCAGAAATCGGCATAAATTTTATTAAAAAAATTAAAATCCTTTACAAGTTTAAAATAAGAAAATTGCATCATAAAAATATTTTCCTTGCATTGCACATAACATTTGTATTTGTCGGATTGAGATTAACAATTGGACTAGTTCAAATAAAATCGGAAGATTGGAGCGTGGTTGAACCTTAACCACTTAATCACAGGGACCTTATTGTAACTGGAATTAAGATGCTTCAGGTTTGTTAGGCCAATTACTTTAAGACCACAGGACTTAGTTCACTGTCATCTTTACTGTCTAAGTAGACTATTTCGAAACACTTGCACGACTCCTATCGACAGTGACCTAGCTTGCCAACCTGCACCTTGCATTTTGCTAAACTCAGTTGAAGTGGTAGAGGGTTGGATTTTCCGGCATGAGACTCAAGTCAATGGAAACATCGGAAGTCACACATTTGTTGCCATTGTCCCCCAACCCGATATAGTAGCCACGAGTTCAATGACAGAAGTTGTGGGTTGCAATAATGCTTCAGAAGGGGGATAGTCTACTGGCTCAAGAGGAAAAGTCCTTATGTAAATGCTGATGTACATAATATTCAAAAAATAAATAAATAATGATAAAATTGGAAAAACAAAGAAATCTAAAAAGAAGAAATCCAAGAAAAAATCAGTTCCCGTCAGAGTACGTATGGATATAGTCAATAAGCAAGCTTGAGCTTCAAAGTCAAATTTATGTGAGCCTGTAGTCGGATGACTTGGCTATACTGGTCAAGCATTATAGGATAGGAGGCTACACTAGATACCATCCATTCTCTTGTCCACCTCCTCTTCCTGAGTCGAATGTACTTGAACTTACATGGGAATACCTTGCTTCTCGAGGAAAGAGTTGTTGGAATGGGGAATTAGGGTCACCATGTTGGAGAAGACTGGCTTTTACCGCTTCAACCGAGAGGGGCTACATATCACTAACATTGTACAAGATAGACTCATAGTCACAAGAGACTGTGTATGGCATCGACTAGTTCTGACCTGGCTTTTGAGGAGACATGGGCATGGTTTTGTGATTCTTAGATGTTGTGTTTCAAATCCGTTTACCATTAAGGTTTCGACCAAACCTAAATGCAAAGGGTCAGACTGAGCTCCAAACTTTTATTTTATGAAGATAAGTCGCAAAGTTAAAATAAATCCATGTTCTTTCTTTTTATTTTCTTTTTCTGCACTTATAGGCATATGTGTTTGCTAGGGACTAGCAAAGGCAAGTATAGGGGGTGATAAATCTCCATTTCGTCACCTTTATTCTTTCATTTTGGCCATAAATCCCTAGCTAAATGCATGGAAATAACATTATTTGGCATAAAATAACACATACTCTCTATTGTATAATATTAAATAAAATACAATATTTAAAGCCAAATAAAATAATAAAGAAAAGAAAAAGAAAAAGAAATTAAATACCAAAGGGACTGAATGACCCTAAATCCCAAGACCTGGGCATCATGATGATTGGGTCGACAAGGAATAAAGTAGGGGGAGATAAGGGCCAAAAACACAATAAAAACCCTCATTTTTAGTCTTCAATAATGCATTTTTGGGACCTAATTTATTTATTTATACATCTAATCAATAAACTCTATACATGAAAGTTGTAGATAAAAATACATAGAAAAATACATAATTTATTTCAAACAAAAATAATGCATATTGTACTGTCTACACTCAAAATAAAAATCCAAAATACAAACTTTCCAGACCCATATCATATCCATATGAACTCCAAATGCATAAAAATCACTTTAGTTGTATATAAATTTTTATTAGCTATTTAATAAAGGTGATTTCAATTTGGAGTTAAGATGCGAAAATTAGGTTTTGGACCCCTATTATATATTATACCTGAATAAATAATTCATTTTATTTATTTTTAATATTTTTCATTATTTTACAATTTTATAATTTTGTAAATATTCTTTATAGTATATGAACATAATTAGAATAAAATAAAATCATAAAAAAGATAATAAAATTAAATAAGTCTATTATATTCATAGATGAATACACTACACAAATACTTGTGTAGTTAATACCTATATTGATTTAAGTGTACAAATAAACTTATAAAAATACAATAAAAATATATTTGAGTGTACTAAATAAGTTATAAATTTATCAATTATATATATAAAACAATAAAATCGAAAATACAAAAAAATACATATTATATAGGTAATTATACCTATAAATACACGTGTAAAAATAAAAACAAAATAAATTAACTCAAAAAATAAAAATCAAAATAAATTTCTAAATAAAAAAAACATTTCTTATGTTTTGAGTTTTATTTAATTCATTCATTTAGTATTTTACTTTTGTTATTCTTCTATTTTTCTTATCTTGTCCTCTAGCGGTCCACATGAACCCTAGGGGAACCCAGACCAGTTGACCTCGGTTAACTATATGACCCCCTAGTCATATAGCCATCAGAGGGTTGTTGACTCTACTTCATAGATTTTTCCTCATCGATTTAATGCCCGAGAAGAATTGATTTCTTCATGAAAGATAACCCTCAATCCTTGTGTTGGACATGCAAGCCCACGACGAGCCAGTATGCAATAAATGTTATTGCAAATATCTTTCCTTGATCTGAAATGAAGAATAACTAATTTGCATAACATGTCCCTTAGTACAATTAACGTTATGTACCATGGCCATCTTAATGATCATACAGCTGTTGATTCAGTTATTGAATCATAGAGGCTGGTGCTTAGATTAATATCTAAAGAGTTATATTGAGGAGTCATCAAGCACCGTCAAATGATTGTTAAGAGATGATTTCCATCCTGAGTAGGAGATGGTAATCCTTTCTTATTTGGCTGATGTCTAACCGACCTCTTGATGCATGTCATCTACATGGGAATAGAGATTCGAATGTGTCATATTAGTTAGGTCAAAGAGTTGATTTAATTAGATCGAGATAACCAAAGACCTATGTCGTATGCTATCACAATATAGGAACGCATACTCTAACCAGAGACATATGTGTTACAATATGTTTGAGTATGTATATTTGACAGACCAATAGGTTGATGACTAACCAAGGTCTATACATTGTAACGTTGGTGTGCATGCAAGGACATATGAGTAATACGATCTCTCAAAGTGATCATACAGGTTCATTGCTGAACTGGAAGACATGAGCTCACTCATGAGATATTGGGAAAAATCAAATTCCATGCATGGTCGTCTCACTTTGGAAGCTTGACTGAGAATCTAAGGTTTGATATATGCTTTTGGAAAGTATATGATCAACACCTAGGTATGATATATGCTTTTGAAAAGTATATGATCGATACCAACTCCCAATGATCGAATGAGAACCTTAATGATAAAATCCTGAATGAGACAGTATAAAAGAGATATAAAACTTCAGGCTTGTTCTAGGTCTTCTAGTATGCTGGATGTACATGTATTAGGAATGCTTGAGGGTGATGTGATCATAAATGATTGTATAAGCATGACGCTTCCATTCCGAGGAAGTGATGAAACAAGTCTGGATTTTAGTGACTCCTCTCATAAAGAAGTAATCTGATCTTAGTCCAACTAATGGACGTTGATCTGAATGTGATTCAGATGTAATGAGAAGATTAGATTTGTGGTCTTGATTTAATCAAGCATCTATGAGAGGTCCGCAAGATCTGGATTTGAGATGTGATCTCAATATCCAAGTCACTATTCATGGAGAAAGCGCATTATCCTTGAAAGAGTTCATTGATAATTTCTTTTTTGATATATGTATCCCAGCATCGAAAAAGTGGATAGGTAAAGGTGATTTAATTATCATGAATAATATGAATTTGTTTCATATTATTAGGAGAGTTATCTGATTAAATGTGATTTAATTACCATAGATGTGAATAATGCGATTGTGATTCATATTATTTGTGTACATGAGAAAAGAGATCCTAAATGGTAAAATGTGATTTAATTTTATTGGATATGTATAATGTGGATACCGTTATCCATATTAATCAGGTATATTATAAATGTGATTTATAATATATTAAAGAGAGCATATTGTGATTTATATTTGGTAATTAATTATTGATGTGAATTGGATTCACATTGGATAATTAATTAAAACTATAATTTACATTTTGTTCTAAGATGTGAATGTGATTCATATTTTTCCAATGGCATGATTGCAATGTTCACAAGATAATTATAAATTATTTTTATGAAATAACTTACAATAAATGTTGTTGTAAATCTTGGAGATCTCATGAGATAATTAGAGCTCATGAGATAATGAGATGTCAAGAGATTTTGAGGAGATAGACTTATTCTATCTCAAATGAGTAGATGCCCCCCCTTCTTTAGGGGATATGGTCAATCTCCTCATTATCTCCAAGACTACTCAAAGTGATTTGATTTTGAATTGATTTATCAATATATATTAGATCAAATTAAATCAATTATTGTTGTGTTTTATACAACAACATCATGACCATTGAAAGAAACATTAATCAATCTCATCCATTAGTTGTGTTGTCCATGGATTGAGATCCATGGACTCCCAAAATCATATATAAGAAGAGACACCCCTTGCTCTTTGAGTTACACGATTACGACATATGCTCTCTCCCTCTCTCTCTCTCTCTCTACATGCTAAATGCTCTCTCCCTCTCTCTCTTGTGGTCGTCCACCATGGAGCCCTTGAGAGAGTCGCCAGCGATACAGCATTGTCGTTATGCTGCCTAAGTATTTGCTCATGGATCTCCGTCTCCTTCGGTGCGCATCGCTCGTGGAAAGTTGTCGGATATTGAGTGACGAGATGAGGAGATTCACCACTTGGATCGTCATCATGGATTGCCAGGAGCATGCATCTCATCAACGCGCTCGCAAGCATCTCCTCTGTTGGATCGAAATTGAGACATGAGGTCTCTTGGTTTAGATACTCAATCACAATTATGCTTCAAGAGGTAATCAGAATACATGTATGTGTTTTAGATGAAATGATCCAAGAAGTGTTCTTGGATCATGTGGTTTCATCACATTAATTTTTTTTTAAACTTCAGTGCATCGAGCAACTAATGCGACTAGTCACTCCTGATCGTATATGATGCGATCATCACCCTTCCGTGATGCACTTGAGGATCTCCCCATATCCTTCAAGTGAAATCAGAGATAGGTTCGAGGTTATGGATACGATCCATGAACCTACGAAGACTTGAAATCATTGGGGATTGTGAAAATTTTATCGCATTTCATTTTTGCAGCCCTGTTTTGTGATTATTTTAGGTCCTATTTAAAATGCTTAAATGCTAAAATATCACTGGATTATGTTCTCCATTAATTAATAAAATCATGGGATTTTTGAGTTTGCATTATTTGTAATCCGATAACTCAAGTTGTTATCATTTTAATAAACCTATATCCACTGTTTCGGGGATGGGGAATCATGAGGTAATTAAAGAGTTATTAACTATTTTGAAACACCTACAAATACATGCTAATCACTTGGGTTCTGTTTTCAATCAAATTATAAAACTTCGAAAACTTACTTTTCTTTATTTGGATTTAAATTGATTGTGATATGCTGATTTTAGTAAGTAGGGGTCACTGCTGGAAATTGCATACTTGATAAATTAATATTTAATTTCTTAAGATAATTATTGATAAATATTTGTGAAATATTAAAAAAATGATAATTATTTCATTAAGTTACATTGTCTTAACCAATAAATGATTAGATATGATCTAGAACATAAATTGGTTACATCACACACTTTCCAACAAACATATTTCTTGAATAGGTATGGGAATTTGATTAACAAATTTCCTTATAATAAAATTGGTTTTGATTATTACTATATTATATAACTTCGGTTGAAAACCCGATTATCATCTCAAGTACAAAGTGATTAACTTGGCATTATTTTTTCCCGAGGCGGATATGGTGTCTAGTCGAGGAGTTTTAGGGTAGCAGGTTGCGGCGTGTGTGGTCTGTTCCACTCCTATCAGTACTGGCCATGACAGCGGGTAGGGAACGGATAATGCTTGACAAATCATGATGTATTTTTATATTTATTAAAAATATAAATAATACGTATTTGAGATAATACCATATTTCAAGTAACGGTATAGAATGTTTGTTGGATATTAATTGGATCATTAATTTAATATGATTCGATTAATTGGAATTCAATTAAAACTAGAACACTTTAATATAAATATAGTTGTTATTTCCCTTGGAAGAATTAATTACATGAATATGATTCATAATAATTAATTAAAATTTGAACATGATATGAAGGATCACGATCACATAAGTGACATCCATGGTCTCCTGTCAAGGCAAAGGGTTCCATTACCAGAGATTGTATGTAGGAGACGCATGTCCGAAGTGATAGCTCCTTCATACAAGCTATTTGGATCGGACTCTTTGCTTCTTTGAAGAGTAAGAACGTATGCGTAGTGATCCAATACCGGGTCCTCGTATTATTGGGGCGATATTGGATTGTGCATAGCGAATTGTATTCTTATTGAGGGTTGGTTCAATTAATGACGGGTCAACATCACCATAGGTTGGTGGGCCCGGGTGTTAAAGATCGAATTGGGAGATACAAGTTGGACTTGTATAGCAGAATGTGTTCCTACTTCTTTTTATCCAAGTTACATGTTCTCATATTATTGGGGTGTGACAAAGATAAGAAAGGAGATCTCAGATCTTGCTTGAGATATAATGGTAAGTATATCTCTTACATTGAATGTGATTAAGGGAATGAACTTTCAGTGTTGACAAGACAAGACAACTATGATATAAAATTCCTAAATCAAAGTAAAATATGTATATATGTATATGTATATATATATATATATGCAAATATCTTATTTCAGATAATACTTCATTAAATCCACTCAGTACTATACTCAATAATGACCAGTAAAATATCATGGATTGGATCCATGATCAAGATATTGTACTTGCAATTGGACACATAATGTATGTGGTTGCAATGTGCAAGTTTTCTCATAATAATGAGGAATGATAATTAAATAGACAATAGGTCTGCAACCTTAGGGTTTGTATGTCTCTGTAGTCTTGATCTCTCATTGAATGTACTTTGCAAGTGACATGTCGATGATGATCGCAATTGTCAAATAATCCTTATAAAATCTAAGAAGATGTTCTGAAATACATATGTACTCTCGGCATTTAATCATAATGACATGGTTCATTGCATCATGCAGAATGGTAGCTCTATAAGAGATGATGTATTCAAAATGTTTGAAAACCTACTGAAACCAAAGTCTTTAAGAGTTAAGATGTATGTAGATATGATGAGTGTTATCATTCTACTATATATACTCTAGTCTTTCATGAAGCTTCATAATATTCATATTTTATGAATTGAAGCATGTATAAATGTTTAAATTCTCTTATATTGAAATCTTTTGGATTCAACATAAGAGAACCTTTGTCTTAAGAAATGGTTGTCTATATATCAATGGAGCGTAGTGGAAGCATGTGTCAGACAAAGTTAGGAGGAAAGTCAAAGAGTTGACTGTACTATGGTTTCCACACACATGACATCCAAAGAGTTTGAAAATCTCAATACTGTAATAAGCCAATGTATTGATAGTATGACTATCAAGTCTATCTTGGATTCTTAGAGAAGGACCCAGATAATGCATCACAATAATCTACATCTACATATAATCATTGAAATTGACTTTCTTATTAGATAAGATTAAAAGTCTGATAATTGTATCTTAATCTTCTAATAACACTTGCAATTGGTTGCATATATTTTATAAGACTAGAAATTTTGATCTTAAGGTTTAATAGTCATCCACATGGACGTTGATGCAATTGTTGCAACAACCCTTGTTGGACAAATAGATTTCATACTTTCAGTGGGTGAGCCCATAGTCTTAGAAAATACCTCTATGATCCAGATATTAGAATACACTCATTGTTTATTTTAAATGTTGGAAATAAACATGAATTATGTAATAGACCTATCATAAAGAGTTATGATGGATATATTTCAGATAGTAATCTGATATCTGGAGGGCTCTACTAGATTAGAAAATTAATGAATGGTTCATTAATGTTTCTAAATACTGAAAATTAAACCTTATAAGATCAATAAAAGGATGGAGATCATTTGACAATGATCGGGCAACGAGTCATGGACATATATCTATTGATAAGATCAATAGTATAGTAAGAGATGAAACTTTAGATTGTCTAAAATTTCAAATCATACATGCTCGTGAATATTGTATTCAATGGTAAAAAATGTCCAATGCACCCTTCTTTGGGAATGGTGTAAGATGTCAAGGTATTCAAGATCTCATACATATTGATATATGTGGATCACATGTATCATAATAAACATTGATGACATGTGATATCATTCGATGATTATTTGTGATATGAGATTTCTTCCATTCACATTAGAAACCTTTGAAATGTTAAAAGATTTCACAATTTTGTTTAGAACCAAAGTATGAAGGAAGATGAAATGAATTTGATCTAATCATGGTAGCTTGTACCTATTAGATGAATTCAAGGAATACCTTATGGAGATATGAATATTAGTCCTATCTCACTCCTCCTGATACACCTAAACCTAATAGAGTTGTTGGGAGATACAATTGGATAATGTGTGACATGATTTGATCAATGATGAATATTAGCATAAATACCTCTTAGTTTCCAAGGTATATATCTAGTAGAGACTACAATATATATCATTAATAAGATTCCATGCAAGTAAGAAGGAATCTAGCACCAAAGAGTGCTACTTCATTAGGAAAATAAAGGATGGTATTCGATACCTACTTTATGAACTTGAAATTCTTAAAAGAACTCATCTCTAAGAATGTGATTCTTAGATGATAACTCTCTTGAGAATCAAGATGAAAATGAAGTGAATGAACTCATTTATTTTTGAGAAGATAATGCGGCTCCTAAAATTGGAAACTAAAAGGACAATTAATGGTGAAACACTATTACCTCTTCAAATGAGTTTGAGGATGAATTCCATGTGTTAGAAAAATCTTACAATGATCGAACGTCATGCGATGAAGCTTCTGAAGATCATGTCATGGAAAGATGGATATTAGCAATAAAGTCTAAAGTAGACATCATATACAAGTGTTGTATATGGATCTTCAAGGATACACCTATGTTGATAAGACCCTTTAAGGTATAAATGGATCTTCAAGAGAAAGAGGGAACCTGATGAGAAGGTAGAGACCTTCAATGCATGGCTCGTAGCCATGAGCTACACACCGAAGAGAAGACATTACTTACGATGAGACTTGCTCTTCAGTGACCATGCTTAAACCCATCAGAATATTTCTAACTATAGCTACACAGGTTGACTATGACATCTTCAAGATGTGAGTCAATATTGCATTCCTCTATGAATTCCTCTCCAAGGATATTCATATAAAGTAGCCCCAGGGCTTCATAGTTGAGGAAAGCAAGTTGTGCAAGCTGAATAACTCCATTTGTGGACTCGGATATGCTTCTTGTAGTTGGAACAACAGATTTTATGAAATCATAAATGTTATGATTTCAGATAGAATCTTGATGAACCATGTGGAGCTTAGTGGGAGTGCCATTGTGTTCATGATGCAAATGTAGATAAGGTCAATAATAAGTGTTTTTAAAGACTGGCTATTCCATGCATCGAGATATAATCTCAAGGAATCCTCTTAAGATCTTAGTTTTGAAACTGTTCAAAAGCAAAGAGAAGAGGGCGTTAGAACCGTCGCATTAGTGGTACACCTTGGACATATTCCTTCTTCTGAAAAATTCCAAGAAAGGCTTCTTTTCCTTAAGATGTGGTACTAACCTATTTGAAGGGATAACACCTCAAAGAATTGAGGAAGTGAATGCTAAAACTGCTTTCTCTTGTGCATCAGTTATGAGAAGCCAGATGTATGTCGGATGTGTACGAAAGCCATATGCCTATCATGAAGTGGGAGTAGTAAACATTTGCTAATAATACTAAGGCGATAAAACACTTGATTGCAGTAATAACAAAATCTTCAAAGATGACAAAACTTAGAGATAGTGATCTCAAAGTCTTATTTTAAAGATCTAAAAGGTCTTAATTGTAGATACCATAGGAGATAGAGATCTTCGGGAATAAGGGTATTCGGAAAAGAATAATAGAAATTACATACTGGTTATAATTTATCGAGTTGTAGTGTCAAGGACACTATAACTAACAAAATTGAGTATTGGTTGCATAAGATGCAACATTCGCATTGGATGCAAAAGCATTATTACTAGGATATGCAAGTGTCGTAAAAGGACTTGGTGTATCTCTTGGGAATAGAGTGACGGATCATCTTACCTACCTATTTTTCTGAATAGTCTATGATTGTCACATGAGTGCGGGTTTAAATTATTATCCCATTAATGGCACTTTGGTCTAGTGGGAGATTGCTGGACATGAGAGCCCACGACGAGTCATTATGCATTAAATGTTATTGCAACTATCATTCCCTAATCTGAAATGAAGAATAACAAATTTGCATAACATTTGCCTTATTACAATTAGGGTTATGTACCATGGCCATCTTAATGATCATACAACTATTGATTCAATTATTGAATCATAGAGGTTGTTGTTTGGATGAATATCTAAAGAGTTAGATTGAGGACTTATCAAGCACCGTCAAATGATTATTAAGTGTTGATCTCCAGCCAAAGTTGGAGATGGCAATCCTTTCTCATTTGACTGATATCTGACCAATCTCTTGATGCAGGTCCTCTGCATGGGATCAGAGATACAGAGGTGTCAGATTAGTTAGGTCAAATAGTTGACCTAACGAGATCGAGATAACCAAAGACCTATGTCGTATGCTGTCATGATATAGGCACGCATCCTCTGACCGGAGACAGATGTGTTACTATATGTTTGAGTATTGTACATTTGACATACCAATAGGTTGATGACCTAACCAAGGTCTATAAACCGGCACACTGGTGTGCATGCAAGGGCATATGAATAATACAATCTCTCAAAGGGATCTTACAGGTTCATTGTTGAACCGAAAGACATGAGCTCACTCACGGATATTGGTAAGAGTCAACTTCCATGCTTGGTCGTCTCTCATTGGAAGCTTAACTGAATTTGTAAGGTTTGATATATGCTTTTGGAAAGTATATGATCAACACCTAGGTATGTTATATGCTTTTGGAACGTACATGATCTATACCAACTCCCAATGATCGAATTAGAACCTTAATGATAAAACCCTGAAGGAGACTGTCTAAAAGAGATCTAAAACTTATGGCTTGTTGGGTTTTCCAGTATGCAGGATGTATAGGTATTAGGAATGTCTGAGGATGATGTGATCATAAATGATTGTATAACCATGACCCTCCATTCCGAGGGAGTGATGAAACATGTCTAAATTTTAGTGACTCCTCTCACAGAGAAGTAATCTAATCGTAGTCCAACTGATGGACATTGATCTTAATGTGATTCAGATGTAATGAGAGATTAGATTTGCGGTCTTGATTTAATAAAGAATTTATGGGAGGTCCGCATGATCTGGATTTGAGATGTGATCTCAATATCCACGTCACTATACATGGAACAATACAATTGCCCAGTCCTTATCTCCAAGTATCCACAGAGAAAGCGCATTATTTTTGAAAGAGTTTGAGGATAATTTCATTGTTGATATATGTATCCGAGCAATGAGAAAGGGGATAAGTAAATGTGATTTAATTATCATGAATAATATGAATTTGATTTATATTATTAGGTGAGTTATCTGAGAATAATTAAATGTGATTTAATTATCAAAGATGTGAATAATGTGAATGTGATTCATGTTATTTGGGCACATGAGAAAAGAGATCCAAGATAATTAAATGTGATTTAATCATCTTAGATATGAATAATGTGGATACCACTATCCATATTAATCAGGTATAGTATAAATGTGATTTATAATATATTAAAGAGAGCATATCGTGATTTATATTAATTAATTAATTATTGATGTGAAAAGGATTCACATTGGATGATTAATTGAAAACATAATTTACATTTTATTTTGTGATGTCAATGTGATTCACATTTTTCCAATGGCTTGATTGCAATGTTCACAAGATAATTTTGAATTGTTTTTGTGAAATAATTTACAATAAATGTTGTTGTAAATCTTGGAGATCTCGTGAGATAATGAGATCTCATTAGATAATGAGATCTCAAGAGATTTTGAGGAGATAGAGCCATTCTATCTCAAATGAGTAGCCATTCCCCCTTCTTAAGATGATATGGTCAATCTCCTCATTATCTCCAAGACTAGTCAAAGCGATTTAATTTTGAATAGATTTATATTGATTTATCAATATATATTAATTTAAAGTAAATCAATTGTTGTTGTGTTTTTTACAACAACATCATGGCCATTAAAAGTAACACAAATCAATCTCATTCATGAATTGTGTGTTGTCCATGGATTGAGACTCACGGAGCCCCAAAACCCTATATAAGAAGAGGCAACCCTTGCTTTTCGAGTTATACGATTACAACATATGATCTATCCCTCTCTCTCTCTAAATGCCAAATGCTCTCTCCCTCTCTCTCTCTTGTGGCCATCCACCATGGAGCCCTTGCGAGACTCGCCATCACCGCAGCATCATCATTATGCTGCTGAAGTATTTGCTCGTGGATCTCCGTCTCCTTCGATGTTCCTTTCTCCTGAAGAAGACATCGGATTTCGTGTGACGATATCATGAGATTCTCCACTTGGATCATCAACATGGTTTGCGAGGAGAATGAATCTCATCAACGCGCTTGCAAGCGTCTTCTCCGTTGGATCTGACTTGAGACAGGAGGTCTCTTGGTTTAGAGACTTGATCGCAACCACGCTTCAAGATGTAACCGTAATACCTATTTGCGGTTTAGATGAAATGATCCAAGAAGTGTTCTTGGATCATGTGGTTTCATCACATTAAAAATTTTTAAATTCGGCTGCATCGAGCTACTAGTGTGACTAGTCACTCCCGATCGCATACGATGCGATCATCACACTTCCATGATGCGCTTGAGGATCTCTCCATATCCTTCACCTTGCTCTTTCATGATAATGTGTTGCCTCGATCACTAGATCACCACCTCAGGAAGAATTTGATAGCCAACATTATCGTATATATAGTTTTGCTTCCACCCACTTTCATCCCTTGATCCCTCGTCTGCCAACTAAACCCTAAACCTAAAGTTCGATCAAGTTCCTGTGAAAGGAGGAGCTTCTATGATGCTTCTGCAGTGAACAAGACATCGATTTTGAGGTCAATCCACCTTAGGTGAGCTCCGCTGCCATGAGGTTTTGCTCCCTAGCCTCCGGACAGCTTCACGTCCCTTTCTTTGCATTTCCAAGTAGCATTTTGAATCAGCATTTTATTTCTACCTTTAATTGAGTCTTTAGTTCCCTTCATCAGCATAAAATTTGATCTTCGTAGTTGATCGAAGCTCTTCTCCAGCAATTATTCCACTATGACTCAATCGTTATCTTACCCGCCTGAGCATCCCATTTTCTCCCCCTTCATTTTCTCTACGCCCCAGGCATCCCCATACACACAAATCTTTATCAGATCTAGAGATTAGCTTGCCCTTTTTGCCTCATCACAGGCGAGCTCTGCCGCTCTTCACCTCCATCCATTTATGCTGCTTGAATCCTTTGAAGGCTTTGTTATCGCACCCTTAATCTAACCCTGCTGGTTTCGAAGAGAAAGAACCCCCCCTTCAAGGGTTCCTCAAGGCAGGAAGATACCCCCCAATACTATCTCCAAGCTTGAAGCTCGTGGATACCATTAAAGAAAGAAACCAGCAACAAAAGTGCTTCAATGTGGCCATTGGTATCCAACCTTATTCAAGGATGTATATGATTACATCAAGAAGTGCACAACTATAAGAGAATAGCTGAGAAGATCATCATGCATGCCACAATGCCCTTGAAGTACATTCAGATATCTAATGTCTTCGATGCTCATGGCATTGACTTCATGGGGACATTCCCTAATAGCTAGGTTTTTTAGTACAAGCTACTTGTCATCGATTATGTCATTAGATGGGTGGAGGAAACCCCTTCCCAAACTGCAGACACCCGCACAGTTTGTCACTTCTTGCAAGATAATATCTTTTGGTGGTTTGAAATCCCCAGATTCTCATTTCTAACAGGGGGAGCCATTTTAACAACAAGGAGTTCAAGAAATTGACTAAAGAATATGCCATCGAACATCGGGTTGTTGCACCGTACCACCCACAATCAACTGGCTTGGTTGAATGTTCAAACAGAGAGATCAAAACAATATACATGAAATTTTTATGTATGGATTGCAAGAATTGGTCTCAGTTATTGGACTCAGTTCTTTGGGATTATTGTACGACGTACAAGTCTCCACTCGACTTGTCTCCCTACCGCCTTGTTTATGGAAATCCTTGCTACCTGCCTACGGAACTTATCCACAAATCCTCGTGGGCATTGAATTGTGCAACCTTTATTTTGAGCGAGAGGGCATGAATAGAAAAGTTGATCTAAGCTGACTGCTTGAATTTCTAGACTATGCATATGATAACAACCTGATGTACAAAGAGGAAGTCAAAAAATGGCATGACATACACATCCACAGGAAGACTTTCGAACCTAGATAAAAGGTGTAGTTGTTTGACATGAAGTTAAAAATTTTCTCGGCAAACTGAAGAGCAAGTGTACTGGACTAGTGAAAAATTTGCATGACAACAGAAGTTTACTCATATCTAAATTGTTACCTGATGCACAACCTTTTGTAGTTAACAAACAATTTCTAAAGCCATGCCTCTAACATGATACATTCATGTCCGTTGTTGATTCTATTGAAGTTGCATTCCAAGATGATCTCTCAGAGGCAAAAGGATCAAATACAGAAAGCTTAAAATCATAGTAATATTTTGTATTCTTCTTTTCTTCTGTTCATTTTCCTTTTTCTAATTCTCTTGAAAAGTTGTTCACACCGTTCATTGCTATTATACTTAGGACATACTTTGTCCTAAATATAGTGGGGGGTGATTACCCTGAGTTGTTAAATTCGTGATCCTCACTTGCACCGTTAATTCTTGATATTCCATCTATACGTAAGGATATTTTACCCTTGGTATGTGGGGACAGGTCGAGCCAATGATTTTGTATATTCCCAACCTTAACCCTCCCTACTTTGTGTATATCCAGCTATAGTTAGGTTTATTTCACCTTATGTATAGGGGACAATCAACTTCTTGTTCATTCAAACTTTAGTCATTGTAGCATAGATTGTTCTATACTTAGTACGAGTTATGTCTTCTTCTTTTTCTCTGTGATCGATGAGGACATAGCTCAAGCTAAGTATAGGGGAGTAGTATATACGTTGTATATACTTTATCCATAACTCGTACTTTCATATTTTGAAATAATATGCCTATTAACAAAATAAAATACACATTAAAAATATTTATTCATAAACTAATAAGTAAATAAAAAATAATATGTTTTGCAAAATGTTTGAAAAATGATTAGAAAAATTATTTGAAAAATCTCTTTAAAACTATTTAGAAAATGTTTTGTAAAATGTTTTCAACCTTTGTAAATATGATTTCTTTGTAAAAATTTCTGTCCTTTGTTTGAATACAATATTTTAAAAAACTCTTTGCAAATGATTTGGAAAATGGTTGCAAAAATATTTTGAAAAATCTATATATACTGTTTGAAAAATCTTTGCAAATTATTTTCAAATTTTTGTGAATGTTTGTAAAAACTCTTTGTCAAATTACTTCGTAAAATTAAATTTTCAAAAGATTTGCAAAAATCTTTTCAAATTATTTTGATAACTGTGTTCATAATCCAAACAAATAATATTCTTTACAAATTTGTAAATACCTTGTGTAAATCCTTCACCATGGTTCTTATAAATTAAAATGCACTCCCATGTAAATATTTGCATATAAATACTTGCCGACACTTTCCATTTTTGATATTCACTAAAAAAATTTGTAAAATTAAAAACCCATAAAATTTTGCAAAATATTTTCAAAAATCTGCATGAAACTTTAAAAATTTTCCAAAAATCCTTAAAAAGTTAAAAATTAGACAATTGCACCACAAAAATATTTTACTTTCATTGTAAATAGCATTTGTATTTTTCAGATTGAGATTAACAATTGAACTAGTCTAAATAAAATCTGATGATTGGAGCTTGGTTGAACCTTAATCCACTTAATCACAGGAACCCTGTAGGAACTGGAATTGAGATGCTTCAAGGCTGTTAGACTTAAAGCTTTGAGACCACAAGAATTAGTTCATTGTCGTCTTACTTCCTAAGTAGACTATTTCGGAACACACACACGACTCTTGTCGATAGTGACCTAGCTTGCATACCTGCACCTTGCACTTTGCTAAACTCAATTCAAGTGGTAGAGGGTTGGATTTCCCGGCATGAGATACAAGTCAATGAAAACATCGTAAGTCATACATTTATGGCCATTGTACCCTAATTTGATATAGTAGCCATGAGGTCCAATGACAGAAGTTTTGGATTACAATAATGCTTAAATGTGGAACATTCTACTAGCTCAAGAGGAAAAGTACATATGTAAATGATGTTGTACATAATAATTAAAAAAAAGAAAAAATTTGAGAAAAATGGAAAAACCAAAACTCTAAAAAGAAAATACGGGTAAAAATCTAAATAAAAAATCAATTCCCATCAGAGTATGTATATAGTCAATAAGCAGCTTGAGCTTCAAAGTCAAATCTATGTGAGCCTGCAGTTGGATGACTGGGCTATACTGGTCAAGCATCGTAGGTTAGGAAGCTACACTGGCTACCTTACATTCTCTTCTCCACCTCCTCTTCTAGATTCGATTTTACTTGAACATAGAAGGGAATACCCCGTATATTGAGGAAAGAGTTGTTCAATTGGAGAATTAGGTTCACCATGTTGGAGAAGACTAACTTTTACCTCTTCAACCAAGATGAGCTACATATCACTAATACTGTACAGGATAGACTAATAGTCATAAGGTACTGCGTATGGCATCAACTTGTTCTGACCTAGAGTTTGAGGAGACTTGGACAGGATTTTATTATTCTCATAGACCATTGTGTTTTAAATCCATTTACCAATAAGGTAATGATCAAACTAAATACCAAGGTTTCGACTGAGCTCCAAACTTTGATTTTATTAAGACAAGTCTGAAAGTTTAAATGAATACAAGTTCTTTCTTTTTCTTTTCTTCATTTTCCTTTTATGTACTTATAGGCATAAGTGTTTGATAGGGACTTACAAAGGCAAGTATAGGGGGATGATGAATCTCCATTTCATCACCTTTATTCTTTTATTTTGGCCTTAAAACCCTAGCTAAATGCATGAAAATAACATTATTTGGCATAAAATAACACATACTATTTATTGTATAAATATTGTATAAAGTACATTATTTAAAGCCAAAATAAAAGAAAATAAAATAAAATAAAAGAAATACCAAAGGGATTGAATGACCCTAAATCAAATACTTAGACATCATGATAATTGGGTCGGCAATGAATGAAGTAGGTGGAGATAAGGGCCAAAAAAACAATAAACCCCTCAGGTTTAGTCTTCAATAATGCATTCTTGGGACCTAATTTATTCTTTATTTTTATACAACAAGTCAATAAACTTACATGAAAGTTACAGATAAAATTACATAGTAAGAATACAAAAATTATTTCATAAAAAATAATGCATATTGTACTTTCTACACTCAAAATAAAATCCAAAATCTAAACTTCCCTGACCCATATCTTCTTCATTCGAACTTAAAACGCATTAAAATCTCCTTTAATTTTATATAACCTTTTATTAGCTATTTAATGAAGGTATTTTCACTTAACTTGAAGTTAACATACAAAATTTAGGTTTTGGACCCCTATTATAAATTATATCCGAATAAAATATCAATTTTATTTATTCTTTATATTTTTAATTATTTTATATTTTATAATTTCGTAATTATTCCTAATAGGATATGAACATAATTAGAATAAAATAAAATCATCAAGAAGATGCTAAAATAAATAAATACATTCTATACATAAATGAATACATTATACATACACATGTGTAATTAATACATATATTTAATTAAGTATAGAAATAAACTTAGAAAATACAATAAAAATATATTTAAATGTACTAAAATAAGTTAAATATATAAATATGTATATAAAACAATAACATACAAAATAAAAAATAAAAATTAAGTGCACATGTTATAGTTAATTATACCTATAAATAGGCGAGTAAAAATAAAAACCTATTAAATTTACTAAAAAAATCATAATAAAATTCCACATAAACTAATAAACATTTCTTATGTTTTGAATTTAATTTAATTGATTGATTTTTTATTTTATTTTAAATTTTTATTCTTTTATTTTCTTATCTTATCCTCTTCCATATGGACCAATGGAGAGCCCAGACTAGTTGACCTCGGTCAACTATCTGACCCCCCTAGTTCTGTAGCCGTCAGAGGGATGTTGACTCCTCCTCATCGATTTTTCCTCATCGATACGATACCGGAGAAGCCTCAATTTCTTCATGAATGATGACCCTTGATCCTTAATCTTTCACGCTAATGTGTTGCCTCGATTGCTAGATCATTACTCGGGCAGAACTTGATCTCCAGCATCGTTGTGTATATAGTTTCGCTCCCACCGCACTTCATCCCTTGATCCCTCATCCGCCAAATAAATCCCAAACCTAAAGTTTGATCGAGTTCCTTGTGACAATAGGATCTTCTCTGGTAGTTCTAAAGCGAATAATGCATCGATTTTGAGGTCGATGCAACTTCGATTTGCTTAGTCACCGTGAGGTTTGGCTCTCCCACCTCCGAGAAGATTCAAGCCGCTTTCTTTGTGTTTCCAAGTAACATTATGATTCAACATTTTATTTCTGCATTTATTTAAGTATTTAATTCCCAGCATTAGCATAAACTCTGACCTTCGTAGTTCACCGAAGCTCTACTCTGGTGAATATTCCGTTGTGACTCGATCCTTATTCAATACGCATGAGCATCCCATTTTCTTACTCTTCATTTTCTCTACGCTCCAAGCTTCCCCATACACCCAAATCTTCACCAAAACTGGAGATCGTCTTGCATCTCTACCTCACCACTGGCGAGCTCAGCCCCTCTTCACCTCTATCCATTTCCGCTGCTTGAAGACTTCAGAGGCCTCGTTTTTATGCCCTTAATCTAACCCTACAGGTTTCGAAGAGAAAGAACTCTCTTATAGGGGTCCTCAAGGCAAGAAGATACCCCCAGGTCTGTCTCCAAACTCTGGCGCCCTAGAGCTGGATCAACGAGCTCCAAACCCATCTGATGTCACTAGGAGGTGCGGGGAGGATGCTAGAGCATGAAGAGCCACTTGGCAGTGTCCCAGGTCGCCATAGACGTATGTAATAATGGATCGAAACACGCCAAGCGTAAGTTCTTCATCTGTTCTTTGAGAGCCATCAGGAGGCGTCAGATCAAGATCAGCCTCCCTGGTGTAGCAGTTGTCGTTATATTAGCAACGCTAGCAACCGTCAATCTCTTCAAGATATCTAATCTCGGACGTTGAAGCCCAAGCATCATTGTATGACCAAAGGACACCACGTGTCCAAGTGAAACATCGACCATTGTTCGATAGTTCATGTGGGGTAATTTTGCCATATACCCCCTTTTTTGTATTTTCCATTTAGTCCATAAAGCATTTCACCCCCTATACTTCACATATTTGTATTTATATCCAATATACATCAAATCATGTGCCTGTACACGTGAGGGAAATGGTTATTTTGCACCTGGGCCCTTGGGTTTTCTTTATTTCATTTTAATATATATTTTTTGAATATAAGAGTAATATTTTCCAGTAATTTTGCATCTGCCCCCACCCACCTACTTTGTATTAATTGCAGAATTACAACTTCAGGTATATATTATTGGAAATATTTTGGAAAAATTGCATTTTTGGTCCTATTCTTCTTTGGTTTGTTCGGGATTAGTTCATAATCTTTAAATAATTACATAAATGCCCCAACTATATTATATTTTCATTTTGTATATTTTATTTTGTTAAAAATAATTCCTGTGACCTAAAAAATCATAGAAAATTAGGATAAATACCTTATCTAATATTCTAAAATGTATAATTTATTAAGGTATTTTTTCTTATATTCTATTTATTAAAAAAAATTAGATATTTTTCCACGTCTACCTTAGAAAAAACTATAAAAATATTTTGAAAAATTCCAAAAAAGATATTTTCTTTATTACCCTATTTTGCATCGACAGACCAAAAAATTCTAAAAATAGGAAAAGAAAACCATTAAAAATTAAAAAGCTCGAAAAACCTAATAAAAATTATAAAAAAATACAAAATTCCAAAAATATTTGTTTATATTCCTGAATTTGGTCTAATATATTCATTTAATATTAAAAATAGTTTTGGAAATTTTTTTTGAGGTTTTTAGCTATTTTTAAATTCCAAAAGTTTATTGATTTGAGGTATAAATAATAAAGAATAGAATAGGTCTCAAAATGAACTATTAGGGAAATTAAAAATTAGGATTTTTTATTGTACTTTTGGCCATTATTTCCACCTACTTTATTCCTTGTCTATCTAATCATCATGATGTCTAGGTCTCATTGTTAAGGGTCATTCAATAGCTATGGTATTTCATTTCATTTCATTTTATTTGCTTTTCTTTATTATTTGATTTTGACTTTAAATATAGTATTTTATATAATATTTACAATGTAAATAATTTTATTCATTATAATGTTATATACATGCATTTAGCTTTGGTTTAAAGGCCAAAATGAAAGAATAAAGGTGATGAAATGGGTATTCATCATGCGTCTCATCAACACGCTCGCATGTGTCTCCTGGGGTCCGACTTGAGACAAACAGTCTCTTCATTTAGAGGCCTCGATTATAACCACGCTTCAAAAGGTATTCCTATATCTATTTTATGGTTTAGACGAAACGATTGGAGAAGTGTTCTCAGACCATGTGGTTGCATCAATTTATTTTTTTAAAAAAATTCTTCTGCCCTGAGCAAGTAGTACGACTAATCGCTCCTAATCGCATATGATGCGATCTTCACGCTTCCATGATGCGCTTAAGATTTTTTCCATAACCTTCACATCTATGGTACTCTTCATCTTGACAACAATCGACACATTGTTAATGTACACTAACATATACTCCACCTTGTTGTTGTAAACACAACAAAAATATGGGTTTCTAATGAACCCATGATCAATCAGAAGCTGTCAAGCTTAATGTGACACTGCACGAGAGAGTGCTTAAGCACATGTAGGGACTTCTTCAATTTGTACACATGATCGTCTTTGCCTTGAAATACGAATCCCTTTGGTTGGCCCATGAGAATGTCTTCTTCATGTTCATCATGTAAGAAAGTTGTCGCCACATCTAACTGCTTCAAGTCTCGATGTTTTATAAGAGCAAGTAGCGCTAGATGGATGTATATCTTCCAACAAGAGAGAATATCTCATTGTAATCCATACCTTCATTCTAATTGTAACACTTCTCAATATGGCATTCCTTGTATCTAATGCCATCAATACTTGAGATTCCTTTATTTTTCTTGAAGACCCATTTCAATCCAACGACCTTCCCTACCTTTGGTAACATGGCAAGCTCCCACATATGATTCTTGTGAAGAGACTCCATCTCCTCACCCATAGTAGAAATCCACTACGTAGGTTTTGCCTCAGCTATGGCCTCCCCATAAGTGTAGGATGCATCTCTCTACATGGCTGATTATAGAAACACTTGTTTGTCTCAACTCTGACTGCTTGGCTTCATGTTATTCAACAATATCCTGATCAGAAGTAGTGTGATAAGTTGGGTGATCACTACTTGATATCAGTTCATACTCCACCTATTTGTGTACATCATCACTCTTCCCTGCTTCAACGGACTCACTACTCGAGTAAAGCTTGGAATTCTCACCAGATTCTGTACCCCTTCACTTTTGTGTCATATCCTATAAACATCCTTTTTTACCCTTAATTCTGACTTCCCTTCACTAACATAATAGTATGAAGGACAACCAAAGATAAGTTAAGAAGAATATTGGGCATGATTACCAAACCATACCTCAATGGGTGTTATGCAGTTGATAGAAGGTGCATGACCCCAATTCACCAAGTAACACATTGTATTCATAGCTTCAGCTAGAATGATCTATCAAGATCAACATTAAAGAGAGTGCACCTTGCTCTCTCTTGAAGCATCATGTTCATTCATTTTGCAACTCCATTCCTTTGTAGTATATCATTGACGGTGTGGTGCCTCGCAACACTCTCCTCCTTGCATAACTCTAGCCTGTTATCTGCAAGAAGACACTTTACCTCCTTAGAAGTCTAGTTCTCCAACAAGATATTCCACTTTCTGATGATCTGAAATGCCTCGATCTTGTGCTTCATCATGTAAACCCAAACCATCCTTGAGTAACCATCAATAATATATAGAAAACACCTAACACCTCCCAAAGATGGGACCCTTGAAGGGCCCCAATAATCATCATTGATTTATTCGAGCATATATTTCTTGAGATCCCCGATGAGACACGTCTAATTGAGGATATTCATCCGCATCCAACTCATGTGTCCCGCATGTATATCACACAATTCTGACTCTAATATCATGGATTGTGATGCCACTGCAATAGACTCCGTAACTGAAGACCCCAGCATGACAATTAAGGTCTTAAACTTATTTCCATTGACGACAAACAATCCACCTTTGCCAACCAGCATAACTCCACTTTCAACACTATACTTATATCCTTTAGAGTCCAAAACTCTAAGGTATATTAGGATCTATCTCGAATCCAAAACATGGTGTACTTCTGTCACCGTCCTCACAAATCCATAAGGCATCTTGATCTTCATAGAGCTGATCCCCACAATCTTGCTAGATGCATCATTCCCCATTGATGGCGTTTCCACCATCTATCTTCTCATGTGTGCATAACCAATATTCATTGGGAGTCATATGGTAAGAATAACCTAAAACAAGAATGCATTTGTTATCTGTTGTATTCTGATCTAAGATGGTGAGAATAAGATCATCTTTAGAATTTGCGCCTCTTTAAGCCATAACGGCAATTTTGGCTTTGCCTTTCTTATTTGGACTATCCTTCTTCCAATGTTCATGTTCATTGCAGTAATTGCATATGTCCTTAGAATTGTGATTCTTTGACTTGGACTTCTGCTTTACCTTCTTTGTGTAGCCAGATTCGACATGATTCTTTTCATAAGCCTTAACCAAACCTACAACATTGGAGTCTTGCTTCTATGTAGCCATATGTCACACACGTAAGAGAACTCATATGAACTTCTTATAGAGTTATGGATTTTCTTTCTACAATAAATGATTGAAAAAAATCTGATATGGAAGATAAAGAGAAACCAACAAAATAAATGCAACATTCTCATCTTCAATCTTAACCTCTACATGGTGCTATCCTTCGGACTTGGTATAAAATAGGAAGAAGTTCATCATCCTCTCAAAATACATAATAGGAGAACGAGTTAGAGTGTCAAGCTGTGGGCATGAATGACACAATTCAGGAGTTGCACCAACAAATTGCAAATTTTAATGCATCCGTGCATGAAAATCAAGTTTGGGGGTTCAACTATCCAATCGAGTAATCAAGTCGAGAGCGCAAGGCAATATGATGAAATAGATGAAGAAGAAGAAGAAGATGAAGACAAAGATGAATAATGCTCGAGTTTAGCTCAAATTAGTAGAGTAGCTTAGTATATTATTTAATTAGTTTGGACAATCTAAGCTGGACTTGTTTTCTTAGAAATTTCTAGTTATTCATTTCAGAATATCTCTTATAATCTACTATGTGAACTGAATGTGTTCATTTGTCTCTTAGATTACAGTAAATGATCCTTGTCTTTGTTTTGTAGAGTCATGATTGATACATGTTAAAGTATTGGATGATATAGATTAAAGTGGCATGCCATTAAAGAATGGAGGTCATATTGAATGGTATGTAATCTTTTTACAACAAAGAATTAGCGGGGATGGTCGTGGCCATCTCCTATAACATTAAAAGTTATCCTCATGGACATCTTAAGTCATAGGGGATGGGCTAGAGTGTCATGACCTCAATTCCGGGCCGTCAGATCCTTTCATATCGGGATCTGATTACTTAGCAATAATATATTCAGAATTCACAACCAACATTCAAATATGGACTGCAATTAAAATATCAAACAGGAAGTATTTAATACCTTTTCATTCATAAAATAAATTTTACAGGATATATTGTCCCACTTTAACCATTTACTCAGCCAGAAAGAAAATACAAAAAAAAGATTACTGACTACCTCAGAGAGTAAAGCTACTATGGTTGGCTGTCTAATATTTTATGTTAGCTAGCTGGATTACTAAAGTCCTTGTGACAGATCACCGATACTTGTTGGTTTTTTCCATAAATCATAGGATAACAATTAGCGAATGCTAAGTAACGGAGAAGAGAAAAGCAAACAAATGGTGTAATTTTTTTCAAAACTTATTATCGTAAAAAGTTTCATTCCTTCTCATTAAATAAAGTCATATTCCTTTATATTCCACATCAAGGATTAGTTCAGGGAATTACCTCTCCATTATATGGACTATGAAGTTGTGGACACTTCATCATTAGAGATTGCATTGATCTGGTAAGCTTTTGCTTTTGCATGTCGCCACAACCAATCCTTCAGTACTACCTTGGCTATTTCCTTTTCTTTTATTAATCAGGGTCTCAAACCCTCAGCCTAGCAAACAATGGAGCACACTGTCCTCAAGGATTCGGTTGCTTAAAACCTCAGGATAACCTCTAATCACATAACCTAGCGGCTTTAAATACATGTTATCGTGACCCAACCACTTTTGAACCACCCATGTCTCCACATGACACGACCACATCTTCCGTCGTTCAACCCGAATATATTGGCACCCGGTACCACACATTGCAAATCATTCATTTCATGTGCACTTATCATAACAGGCCAATTGTGTACCACCTCGATAGGGCAATGCCAATACGGGTTCCTTCCGACAAACCTACAGGTTGCATGCATGACATGTAGTTCTACTCCCAGTCATTCTTAACATAAGACACCATCCTTTTCAGGATACACCTTAGTACACATCAATTCCCATGATGAAATTCTTTCTTTAAGTATTCAATTTGCATAATCATCAACATTGAGTATAGCTTCACATATATATTATTCCATATATTTATATACTCACATTTATGCTCATTTTAACTTCTAAACCCTAACTTTCCATGCCACGACATCAATATGATGGTTGGTCCTTATTTTAGTTTAAACCAGAAAGCAACTTTTATTTTCTAAAAAAATAGCCAAATTAGGGTTCTTCATAATAAGAAGCATACTATCAGAAATCTCAACGTACTCATATGAAAGCCCATCAGTAAAAGGAAGGATCTTGTTACCTAATCGAGCTCTCTCTCACGTATGTCGTGCTTTATCATGATTCTTTTTCAAAAGGATGAATTTATAGCTCTTGAAATGATCGAATTTGATTTTCGTATCAAAGACGCTAATAACGTGCCAAGAACACGAGGAACAAACGAAGAACATGAAGAATAAATGAAGAACACGAAGAACATGAAGAACATATTTTTCTCTTAAAATTTCAGCATTGTTCCCCTTAAACGAGGTGATATTTCTAGGAAAATTTGGTAGTTTTCCCTTATATCGGGACATATTTCTATCAAAATTTCGGCAGATTTTTCCCTTATCTTGGGATATTTTAAAAGAAAAACAGAAATAGTTTCCTTTATAAAATCATCGAGAGGGAAACAACAACAAATATAAAAGAATATAATCAAACTGCAAGAGATGAAGAATCGGTAGACACCATGCATCTTAGGTGAGTGAAGGTGCGACGAATCACAATGTTCACTGAGGTGCATAGTCACCACATTTAAGTATGGTATTACACAGATTTCTCCATCATAATAACTAAAAAAGCGGAATCAAAAGAATAAAACCATAAGCGATGGAGACTTAGTAGACACCACACGTCTTAGGTGAGTGAAAGTGTGACGAATCACAGGGTTCACTGACATGCATAGTCGCCCACATCTAAGTAAGGTGTTACACAGATTTCTCGTCGAACAACAACATAAAATGAATCGGAAAGAAAACTGAATCAAAAACAAAGCTGGAAAAAGAAGATGAATCGAAAACCTACCCTACGAAGCAAACTAAGAGAGGATCATACCTTCCTCCTTCTCGTTCTCCTAGTAGCGCTTCACTAGCGTTCCTTCCACGCCTCCCTCTCCTCCTCCTAGCCCTCGGTGTAGTGGTTGTGGTGGAAACCATAGTGAATGAATGGGTGGGGGGTATTTATAGGCTCCAAAAAACCATTAACCATGGTTAGTAAATCATGGTTTAGACCTAAACCACGGTTAGTGGTCCATGGTTTCGGCCCATGGTTTTGGCCAAGTCATCCAAAACATAAGGCTTAAGTTAGAACTTTCCAAAGCATTCTAGATTCATTAATGATGCTTGATTAACGCTAATCGCGAGTAACTTTTACTAATCGTGATTTACCTGTCGTAGCTCATGCTTAACTTTTGCTAAAAACTTATCAGTGTTTGCTAATGGTCATTAGTGATCCTCAATCTATCATTAGTTTCTTTAATCATGTTTAGTTAATCTTAATGACGGTCATTATGGGTTAAGGATGTCTTAAACCTCCTTACTTCTGTCTCTTCCGAAAATTATAACAGGTCAAACTGAAGTCCTATTCACATGAAACATATTCCATTGGTTTCCTCTTTATGAGCCGGATCTTATGACATAGGATCTGAGAGACGACCATGTTCAAGGCTTACAATTATTACAACCTCAAAGGAAGTCTCATCCTCGATACTAGAAATGCAGGCATAACAATCATAAAGAGGATTGAAATCATAACAACCTTAAAGAGATTGAACATCATTTCATTTATAATAAAGATATACATAGTAAATAGTGTTATTATTCAAACAAGTACGGGCATTTTTCTCTCATTTCTACCTCAGGTTCGCATGTGACTTCTTTAAAATCTTAGTTGCGCCACAACACTTTAACTAGAGGTACGTCTTTATTTCTCAACTTATTGATATCCCTATCTAGTATTTGCACATGCATTTCTTGGTATGTCAAGTCCGACTAAACATGTAGATCATCATAAATTATCTTATTCTCGGGATCCTTAATATACTTTCTCAGATTTGATACATGAAAAACATCATGTATTGCGAAAAGATGTGGAGGAAGTGCAAGTCTATATGTGACTTTCCCAATCCGTTGAATAATTTCAAAGGGACCTATGAACCTGGGTGCCAACATCCCATGCAAGCCAAACCTCTGAATTCCCTTCATAGGAGATACTTTTAGGAATACAAAGTCACCTACCTCAAACTCAAGGTCTCTTCGCTTGGTATCACTATATCTTTTCTAGTGACTCTGAGTAGTTATTAGTCTTTTTCGAGCAAGCTCTACAGCTTCCCGTGTCTCATGGAGTCTATCTGAATCGTAAATGTTCTTTATCCTGACCTCTTGCTAACACAAAAGAGTAGTACACCTTAGTCAATATAGTGCTTCAAATGGTGCCATGCCAATACTTACATGGTAACTATTGTTGTACATGTATTCTGCAAGAGGCAAATGTTTAATCCATGATCCTTTCCATTCTAAGGCACGTGCTCGCAGCATATCCTCTAGCATCTGAATTGTACGTTCTGATTGACCATATGTTTGCAGATATATGTTGTGCTCAAGCATAATTGTGTGTCTAAGGCTTTCATGAAGTTCTCCAAATAGTGTGAGGTGAATCATGAATCTCGATCAGAAACTACCTCTTTTGGGATACCATGGAGACGGATCACATGCGTAATATATAACTCAGCAAGCTGGTCTGGAGTGGAAGATAGGCTTATTGTAATAAAGTGTGCTACCTTGGTCAGATGATCTGTTATAATCCATATACTATCTTTACCACTAGTTGTCTAAGGTAAGCCAGTAATGAAGTCCATGGAAATGCTTTCCCATTTCCACTCAGGGAGGGGTTGTTACAATCCTGCTAGCTTTTGGTGTGAAGATTTTACCTATTGGCAAATAAATCATGAATTCACAAACTCAGCAACATCTTTCTCATTCCCAACCACCAAAAGTATGAACGAAGATACTTATACATCTTCATAATTCCTGGATGAATAGATAATCTAGAGCAATGCGCTTCACGTAAGATGTCTTTCCTCAGTTCAGGTGTGTATGGTACATCTTCCACTCAGGGAGCCGAGAGGAGGAGGAGAGCGAGTATGCATCATCATCTGACGAGTCGCTAAATACGATAAATAATTCGGTCACGTTGTAGCACGTGTACTTAGCGATTCAGTCAGAACTGAGAGAAGATCTCCGTGAAGAGTGTCTCAGCTTAATTTATATCCCGGGCAAGTCCGGGGTCGAACACAGGGAGGCAAAGGAACAACTTTGGGTTAATTTGAAAATTAGGTTTTAGATTTCCAGTGCGGTTTTTTTTTTATAATTTTTCTATGCAAATAGAATGCAAATGCAAGTGAATTACAACACTAAGAAAACACACAACAAGGCCAAATTAATTTTAAGTTCAATTTAGTCCAATTAAGCCAAATTATATTTTTCCTAGAGTGCCAATCTAGAGATGAATGCAAGGTACTTTTTTGGAGTTTTATGGGTTAAAATGCAATAAATAAAAATATATACCTTTTATAGGTTTTTTTTCGCAATTTCTCACACAAACAGTAAGCAAAAATTATGAAAAAATTATTGGAATGAAAACATGATGCAAGGAGACAACAGTAATATTTTTGGAATTTCTTGACAACATATGAATTTTTTATGGATTTTTTAGTGAAAACAGAGTGGCAATGAGTAATTAATTTCTATTAAATCCAGTTATCAAATTAGTTAAAGAGCAAATTATCTCAAATAGATATTTTCATGTAGAATCCAGGAGATTTAAAATTTCAGAAAAAGGATATACGTGGATTTAATTAAAAATCAAACACTAAATTCACTCTACAAATTATTCCAGGCACAAGACAACTCCATTTTGGATGAAATTTGGATAGTAAGTTAATCATATATCAGGGCATCATTCCTAATTTTTGTGGAATTTTTAGAGCAGCCGTGTGTGAGATATAATTTTAAGATCACTGATTGGGTAAAATATGCAGAATTTCAGTTAGACAATTTTAATTATTTACCCACAACTCACAAAAATACAAATAAATAGTCAAAATGTAGACAATTAGTTGCTCACTACAATCCTATTTTTTTAAATAAAAGGACGCCAAAATGAAGTCCAAATTAACGCATGAACACAGGGTTGTCCTTGCAAAACAGAAAGACAATATTTACAACAAGATAATACACAAGGACTATTTTGCAATTCCTGAAACTATATACAAAATTTACACAATTTTTACAAATAAAAAAATAAAAAAACTTTACCTTCTTCTTCCTGGACCCGATGAGATGAATCCAAAAGGGGTCTTGGGTGGCGTCGGCGGCGCGGCCGAGTGCGGCCGCGAGGAGGCGGCGGTGGAGCTCGTGGACGGTGGAGCCTCACGGCGGAGGGGCGGTGGCACGGAGGAGGAGGCTTCAGAGTGGCGGCGGCAGGTTGTAACGGACGGAGGACGGCCGCGGAAGAGGGGGGCACGGGGTGGCGCCGCCGCTGGCGGCTGCGTTGCGCGCGGTCGCGGCAGCTGGGGGGGTGCGGTGTCAAGGCGGCGCGGCTGCGAGGGGACTGCCGGCTGGATGAGGCCGCCGGCTGGCTGCGGTGGGAAGTAGGAGGGGGCGGTGGGAGTCCCCTGCGCCTGCTGCTCCATCCCATTTTTTATTTTTTTTATTTTTTTTTCAATTTCTTTTTTTCTGCTGTAAAAAAACTCTTTTTATGTTTTAATTTTTTTATTTTTTAAAACTTTTTTAAACAGGGAATAAGATTAAAGAAACAAGATGGATTAGTGGTGATAATGAACTAAATAAATGGGGAAAAAATAATGGTGATATGAAGGGCTAAAAAAATTGCAAAAATGACAAAATGATAAAATGAGATGAAAAATTACTTACGATGGAGAAGATCGCCTATGGTGTGCTCACGAGAGCATGGTCATCGCTCAAATCACCGGCGAGCGATGAGCTCGAGCTGCACCCTGAGGCGGTTGCGATGTTGGCCAAAAAGCCAATGGATCTCACCGGAGAGAGGGTCGTCGTCGCTCGACCGCGGTTGCGTCGCTGTCACCGATTCAACTCTAGGAACTAGGCTCTCCTCACATAAAGATGGATCAAAAGCAAAAATGAAGAGAATGAGATGTATATAAAGAAGAAAAAATGGAAGTTAGAATTAAGATGGAGTGGGATGGAGGTTAATAAAATGGTGGAGTTGAATTAGAAGTTAGAAAATATGGTGGAGTAATGGAGTTGAATTGTTGGTTATTGTAGAGAATGTAAAATAAAATAAATAAATAAATGAAATAAAGTTGGCTACTTTAATTACAATAGAATAAAAAAGAATAAAATATATAGTGGAGAATTTACAAGGGAAGAGAAACAACATGTACACATTTTTTACTTTTCTAATATGTAATTTTTTTGTCTTTTTAATAAGACATATTTAAAACAAAAAAATACAATAAAAAAATACAATTAAAATACAACACAAGTATGATTTATTTATATTGTTAGTAATTAAGAAAGATACAATAAAAAATGAAGAAATAATGGATATATACATGATATACAATGTACATCTAGGTCCCAAAACCCAACTTTTGCAAATGAGCTCCGATTTTAATGAAACCACTTCCGTTGGATATATAATTTTCTAACTTGAACTTTAAAAGTGAGTTTGGTGAATTTGGAGTTCATACGGAGCGGGAATTTAGCTTGGAAGTTGGACTTTACGGCTTTTTCTCTTTGGGATCTAGGAGCAATTATTTGAGGTAAAATTTGTTTTGTATTTTTATATTTTAATATACATTTTTATAAACAAGTTAGAGAAAGAATTAGGCAAAAAGGAGTTGAAATGAAATTATTAAAAATACATGAAGTTTTGGGCTATTTACATGTATAAAACTCCTTTGATTTTGTGGCTTTTTATTGTTAATTCATTTTGTACAATCTTATATACAATAATTAGTGTTTTTTATTTACAAGAGTTATTTTGTTAATTTATGAATTTTATGGACATTTATATGGGATTTTACTTGGGGATTTTGCTAAGATCAAGATATTAAGATGATGAATCGTGGATTCATCACCCCCCTATACTTAAACTATGCTATTCCTCGAGCAAATAAAGAATGAATAAATTAGGTTAACCTCTGACTGCGCATGTGAATACAAGACTTGATCCGTTCAAGAACTCTCGATTTTAGAGATCCTAAAATTCTAAGCTGAACCAAGCTCTAGTCAAAAGGTATCTAATTTCCCTAATCAACAGACTCTCTTTGTATACATATATAGTAGGGATATGACTTTAAGTGTTGACTGCAGTTACAAGAGTAGAGTCACAACGTCACCCAAGGTTCCAGTCTAAGAGACTCTCCTAAGGACCCGATCCTCAACACTAGGGAATAAACCATTTCTTGCATCCAATCCACCGTCTCTTTAGTTGTCAGACTTTAAAGTATAGATGGAAGGCCAGTTGATGGAGGTCATAGGATTGTGTCATTTCTTCTCTCCCTCTCATTAGAACAAGGATCCTCTCGAGTGCCTTATTACACAATGCATTTTTTTGGTGTTGATAAGTGCGTCCGTCAAGAGAAGTTTGAGCTGTCTGCACTTGTTTTTTCTGGGACTACACTAGGGTGTGCCTTTTTTGAGTACCTATCGTACCTTCTACACCCAGACTTGTAGCATTTACGATGCAGGGCCCTTTTTTGGTGCAAGCCCGACTCCTGGTCCTAATAGCGGTGGTCCAAGTGGACACTTTGAAATGGTTGGGAGCGCTCGCCTTCGGTGGAAGCTCTTTGATATTTGACTTTGTGGAATGAGAGCTTTTCTTTAACATTTCATTGCTTTGTAGTATTTTTAGCTAGCTCTACTGCTTTTACCAAGAGTTGGCGCACACTGATCAACATTTTTTTATCATACCCTGGAACATAGGTAAATGTCAAGAGATAGTACAAGAACCATGTTCTCATACTGGCTAGATGTGCTGACACTCAGGTTTCATGAAGCCTTCATTGATTTTATCCCATCCTCGAGCATCATTAAATCAAGTCCAAACTCAAATCCCTCATCCCAGTTCCTTAAGTGAAATTTCAACTCATCTCATCATAACTGCAGTCGTGTACGTGAGGTGTTGATCATATTCTTAAGGTAGAGACTAAGCATGCAATATAGCACACAAATCTTTCAAACTAGGGAAATGTGAATAATTAAGTCAAGGACCCTAATGACTAAGGCTGGTTAACTCAAAATCTCAAGACCTCATAAACCAAGTGTTCTTGAACATCTCTAGTCTTGTGTGAAAGTGAATGGTGTCAGGGATTAAACCAACTTATTAGTTAGTTTTTTTAGTTATTTTTTTATGATGATTGATTGATTTTTTTAAGTTTTAGAAAATTTTTTTTCAAACATTTTTTTTGACAAACAAAGGCAAAGAAGTTTTTTTTTGTTAGAAAAGTTTTGCTTTTTTTTTCGAGAGTTTTTTTTGAAAAAGATAGGTAAATAAGAAAAGACTTTTTTTGAAAAGTTTTTTTTAAAGAGGATTTTTTTTGAAAAGTTTTTTTAGCAAATAAGGAAAAAGAGTTTTTTTAGGAAAAAGTTTTTTAAGAGATTTTTTTAAGAGATTTTTTTGAATTTTTTTTTTCTTTTGAACTCTTTTTTACCCACCCCATAATTATTGTATAATATATACAAAAATACGTGAAAGTACGAGCTATGGGTAAAGTATATATGTAATATATACACGCCCCCCTATACTTAGCATGTGCTATGTCCTCATGGCACAAGAAGCGAGAAAAAGACATAGCTCATGCTAAGCATAGGATGGCTAAAATAATAAATAGTATAGAAGTCGATCCGCCCCCCCTATACTTAGGCTTTGGAAAGCTTAAGTGTAGAAGAAGAGCAAAAATGGGGCGGACGAGGTCAAGAGGAGAAATGATGAGTAAATACACATGGTGGGCATCGGTCCTGCCTATACTTAGGCTTTGGTCAGCCTCAGTATAGGACAAGAGTAAGTGTGAGAACCGATGTGATCTCGAGAATATACAAAGAAGGGAGAATATGTACAAGAGTGATTGAATCTTCTAAGATGTTGAATCTTGATGCTACATCTTCATGAAGAGTAATAAGATGTATCTGCTCTGTGCTCACTCTGTATGAAGTTGATGACCTCGACTTGGACTAACTGCTCTTTCGAATCAACAAAATGCTTCAACAGTTGTCCATTCACCACATGAGATTCTGCACCATCTGTGAGATCAGCTATCTCTACACTTCCATTCTCGTGCACTTTCTTAACCACAAAGGGACCCGTCCATTTAGATTTGAGCTTCCCATGGAACATTTTCAACCTGGCATTGAACAACCATACCTTTTGCCCAGGGACAAAGTTTTTGCACCTAATGTGTTTATCATGCCATCTCTTTACTTTGTCCTTATAAATCAAACTGTTGTCATAAGACTATTTCGGATTTCCACGAGCTCGTTCAAGTTCAAGTCTCAGCAAAGCTTCCCCTAGGTGACAACTCCAATTAATCTTCTTATTTCCCATTCAAAATGAATCAATTCTGCGGGCAAATGGCATGGCTTGCCATAGATCATTCTAAATGGTGAAGTACACAATGGTGTCTTGTAGGCTATCCTATAGGCCCATAGAACTTGGTCCAAGAGCTGAGACCAGTTCTTCCTATCGAGACGAACCAATTTCTGCAAAATACTCTTCACCTCTCTGTTCGAAACCTCTGCGATGACGTTGGACTGTGGGTGGTAAGGACTAGTAACTCTATGCTCAAATCCATAGTCCTTAGCTAAAGATCTCATATCCCGGTTCACAAAGTGGCTACCCCCATCAGATATCAAAACTTTTGGCACCCCGAACCTAGCAATAATATGGTCTCTCACAAACTTACAGACAGTCTTGCTGTCTGCGGTTCGGGTTGGGATTGCCTCCACCCACCTGGATAAATAATAAACCGCCAACAATATGTACACATGTCCTTTGCTGTTGGGAAAGGGACCCATAAAAACTATGCCCCATGCATCAAAAACATCACAAATAATCATCGGTTGCATGGGCATCTCATCTCTATGTCCAACTGTCCCTCCCATCCTTTGACAGATTGGGCACGACCGTACAAAATCAATGGCATTTCTAAACAAGGTCGGCCAATACAATCCACATTGAAGTACTTTGTGAGCGTTTCTCTTTCCCGAATGGTGTCCTCCAGCCTCAAGTGAATGACAATATGTGAGGACACTCTGGTATTCCTCCTGAGGAATACACCTTCTCCAAACACAATCCGGTCCTTCAAAGAAAAGGAAAGGATCGTCCCAGTGGTATCTCCTCGAATCCGACTTCAGTCGATCAATATTGCTCCTAGTCCAAACATGGGGAACCTGCTTGGAGACAAGATAGTTCACCATGTTGGCATACCACGGGAGTGAGTCAATAACACAAATTGACTCATCGGGGAAGGTCTCTCTAATCAGCTCATGATCAGGAGAATCCTTAAGTTCAATCCGAGAAAGGTGATCAGCCACAACATTCTTCACTCCAGGTTTATCTTTAATCTCCAAATCAAATTCCTAGAGGAGTATAATCCACCTAAGAAGATGCGCCTTCACGTCCTTCTTTTCCATTAAATATCGAATAGCTATGTGATCAGTATAAATTGTCACCTTATAGCCCAAAATATATGATCTGAACTTCTCGAGGGCCCATACTACTGCAAGCATTTCCTTTTCAGTCACTGTATAATTTTTCTGTGTAGGACCTAATACTTTGCTCGCATAGTGAATCGCAAATGGAATCCCCTCTCGCCGTTGTCCTAACACAGCTCTTATAGCAAAATCTGAAGCATCGGTCATGATCTCAAAGGGGAGAAACCAGTCAGGAGCTTGTAGGATAGGCGAGGCGCAAATCTTCCTATTCAAGAGCTCAAAGGCCTCCAGACACCTGTGATCTACAACGAACTCTGTGTCTTTCCCTAAGAGCTCAGTCAGTGGGCAGGCGATCTTTGAAAAATCCTGAATGAATCTCTTATAGAATCCAACATGCCCTAAGAATGACCGCACTGACTTCACGTTGGTAGGTGGATCGAGTTTCTCGATCACCTCCACCTTGGCAGGGTCAACCTCCATTCCCCTTTTGGAGATGACATGCCCCAACACGATACCCTCTGTCACCATAAAGTGACTCTTCTCCCAGGAGAGTACCAGATTCACCTCTCTACACCTCGTGAGGACTCGGTTTAAGCGTGCTAAACTTGTATCAAAAGAATCACCATGGACCGAGAAGTCATCCATGAATACTTCAAGGAAATCTCCCACCATCTCGGTAAATATGGCTATCATGCACCGCTGAAATGTGCCCGGTGCATAGCAAAGCCCGAATGGCATGCGCTTGAAAGCATAAGTACCGAATGGACATGTAAATGTGGTCTTTTTCTGGTCCTCAGGGGCTATGGCCACCTGGTTGTAGCCTGAGTACCCGTCAAGAAAACAGAAGAACTCTTTCCCTGCTAGTCTCTCCAAGATCTGATAAATAAAAGGCAAGGGAAAGTGGTCTTTCTTGGTCGCAGCATTCATGCACATGTAGTCAACACAGACGCGCCACGATGTGGGTACTTGTGTCGCGATCTCTACCCCCTCCTCGTTGGTGACCATATGAATTCCCGACTTCTTCGGGACAACATGAAGAAGGGCCACCCACTTGGAGTCAGAAATAGGGTATATAAACCCTACTTTACACCATTTCTCAATTTCTTTCTTCACCACATCCCGTAGATTGGGGTTAAGTCTCCTCTGAAACTCACGGGAAGGTCTCACGTTATTCTCAGTAAAAATGTGGTGCGAGTAGAGAGCGGGGTTGATGCCCATGAGGTCCGACACTGTCCAGCCTATTGCTTTGCGGTTCCACTCTAAGACCTCTAACAACCTAGACTCATGTTCTAATGTCAAGTCTGAGCTAATGATGACAGGATATCTCTCTTTGGGTCCCGCAAGAAAGGCATACTTGAGCGTAGGAGGTAGTGATTTCAGCTCTGGCAATGTGGTATCATCAATCAAATCTGGCTGAACTGAATCTGAATCTGGTTCCGTGCTGTATGAAGGTGGGCTAAGCTGAGTAGTACTCGCCACCAAATCGGAAGTATCGGGAGTCGGATCGTCAAAAATATCCAAACAATCGGCAAAAACCACGTCTGACTCATCATCTATGTCCCATGATTGTTCCGAAGAGGATGGAACTCATAGATCCGGATGGATCTCTATGTCATCATGAGAATAGGTTGATGCATCTCTAGCAGGATCAGACAACACCTGGCAAACTGCATCATGCACTATATCCTCTCCAGATGAAAGGGTCTCGCTCTGTCCTGAAGGAATCTGTCCCCAAATCCCAACTGTGCTAATCATACTGCAATCTGCCTCTGAAGATGAGTATTCTGTACTACTCTCTGAATCAGGTCGCTGACACTAGGTTTTCTTCATTTTAAGGTTCACTTCTCCACCTAGAGAATGGAACTTCATCATTCCATTAGCATAATCGAAAGCTGCGCATGCGGTCCTAAGGAAAGGTCGCCCGAGAATGATCTGAGATTCTCTCCAATGATTGGGGGTCTCCATGTCCAAGACTGTGAAGTCCACCTGATAGTTCTACTCCTCAATCGAGATAACTACGTTCTTCACTTCTCCCTTAGGTCTCTTCACTGAATGATCTGCGAATTGGAGTAAAGCTCTAGATTTGCGAAGTGGTCCCAACTCCAATTTTTGATATAATACCAAGGGAAGTAAGTTGATCGAAGAACCGTTATCTAAGAGTGTGCGTGCAAACACAATGTCGTCAATACGACTCTCCACATAGTGTGCACCCATATCTCTCTTTTTCTTTGGCAAAGTCTGATTCTTGAGACAATAGGTTGTGGCTACTGATAAGACATGTGTCTTTATATTTCGGTTATCTTTTCTTCCTGCTAACCCTTGTAGGTGTGCATCTCACCTTAAGGTATTTTTGGAATGCAGGATGGTTAGCCACATATTCATCAAATGGCACCTTAACTGTGATATTTTCTTTACAAAACTGTGCCATATCTGGGTCATCTTTATGAATCTATTTGGTGCTCTTTCCTACCGTAAGAGCACGGGGGAAAGGGATTGAAGTTAGGGAAACAGAGGATGAAGAGTCTGAATCATGAACTGAAAGATCATTCTTTGTATTAACAGAAACAGAGTTCTTCATACAAGAATCTTTTTGATGCAACATGGACTCAAAATCTAGACTATCTACTAAAGGTTGTGGAATAGAAGATGGAGTGGTATCCTCCACAACTGGAGATGCAAGGTCCTCCGTAGACTCAGAAGAATATCCATGCCGACGATGTTGCATACGCGCTCTCCTCCTCCTCTCAGCTCCCTGAGTGGAAATCCTCGAATGGTGCTGATGGGGCTCTAAAATATGATGCCTCTCCTCCTCGTCCTCTGAAGACTCCTCAGGTAGAGCTCCAGAGATGCCCCTCCTCGTGTCCCTCGCCCGGTCAGGTACGACCACGATCCTTCTGCTCCTGAGTGACATGTGGTTAGCCTCGTCACACGAAAGAATCTCATGTTCAGATTTAGGAGATGCTGAATAGTATACCTGACCAAAGTGCTGCTGAGAACTAGAACGGTTCTGGCTATTTGGGTTAGCTTGAACTTGGGTTGGGATAGAGGTAGAGGGTGCAGTCTGCTGGTCTCGCCATCTGGACAGGAGGTTGACATCCACCCGTAAGTCTTGAATCTCGTTCCTGTAGGAACGTAGCTCATCGAGTATCTGCTGCTGAATATCCACGGGGCTAGACGATGAAAGAAGTGGATAAGACTGAGAAGAAGAACGGGAAGACTGGCCCTGCTGGCCAGTGTACTGCCTCTGCTGCTGCTGCTGTGGGGTTGTGGGCCCTGCCGGCCCGTCTGGTAATGGCCCTGTCAGCCATACTGTTGGTACTGCTGCCTCTATTGATGGGGTGGATGGAATCCAGGTCTCTGCTGTGAAGGAGGTGGTGCGGAGGTGAATGTGGTGTTGTGAAAGTCGGGGGATGCTGATAGGTCTGTCGGTCTCCCGTACTTCCCTGCCTGGCAGGGTCCTGAGTATACCATATCCCATTCACCTCCCAAACTGGTGGAGGCTCCTCCTGGACTGTCTTTGCTACTGGAGGTGGCTGCTGGAAAGAGTGGGTGTAGGATTGGTCCTGCTCCCACGGTTGGGGTTGCGCTAACACCAACTGCTCCTGAACATGGTGAACTCGGTATACGAGAGAAGAGGGTGCGGTCACGGCGGGTATCCTTATCTTAGATACCTTCTTAGTCAACTCATCCATCTGTTTTGGAAGTTTGGAGACGCTCCGGTCTAACTCATCAATCCTCCTGTCGATCCTCTCGACTACAGTAAGCTTGTCAGCAAGGAGTCCCATGCTAGGGATCACGTCCTGAGAGAGATCGACTACAGCTGCTTTTCCCCCTCTAGATGAGAGTGAACTGGGGGATGGTGTATAGGCCATGTTGGTCATCTATGAGCGGCTAGTTTCAGCCATCTGCTCGAATACCCTTCAGACGGTATCCGCTCCTCATGATGTATAGCTGCCTCCACAAGCATCACTCACTAAACCCTGCATCTCAGGGTTGAGACCAGTGAAGAAGGATTGGACCAAGATGTTGTCATCTAATCCATGACAAGGACACTTTTGCAGGATGTCCTTGAATCTTTCCCAAGCATCACAGAAGGCTTCATGGGGTAATTGGGAAAAACTCGTAATTCGCGTCCTCATCATGTTAGTTCTACTCAACGGGTAGAACTTCTTTAGGAATAGGTCCTTGAACTGGGCATAAGTGGTGATGATGATTCCAAGATTCTTTACCCAGTAATCGGCTTTTCCACCCAAGGCAAATGGAAGGGCTTTGAGCCTAATATAATCCTGGCAAACATTATTATGTTTGAGGTTAGCACAGACGAGCTCAAAGTCCCTTAGGAATGCATATGGCTCCTCAGAAGCATTCCCATCAAAATGTGGCAGCAAGTTCAGAAAATGCGGCTTCAATTCAAAGTCAACAATGGGTTTGGCCTGACTCAAGTAATTATGAATTTGATATTGTCCGGGGTTATACGCCGCATCCATTGGTAGTTGGACCCCAACATTTAACTGTCCTAAGTGATCTCTCAGTAATGCATGTTGCTGCTCAGATGCAGTTAATCGGGCTAGTATCATTCTCATCAGGTCTTCATGGTTCTCTTCTTCCTCTTCTTTCTTCTTTGGCATTTTACTCGAATCTTCTTTATGTCCTGAATCAGCAATGTTTTCTTGATTAGAAGAGGATTTATGAGTCATGATATTCTCACCAAGGCGATGGTCTTCCTCGGTGAGGTGAGAAGAGAGAAAGGGAATGGTTTGAGAGTAACCATCCCGAGCGTGAGTGATCCTGGGCTCAAGAGGGTCATGAGTCCAGGTTGGCCCAAGTTGCGCTTGGACCTTTGAAGACATACTTTTTGAAGGGTTCAACGAGAGATTCGCACAGTCCGAATAAATATCCCACCAATCAGTCATCTTCGATGGCAAAAGAACCGATTAGATCACGATAGTCAATGAGGCACTAGTTCTACGGTGCATGTACATGTGCGGAGTGAACTCACACAATACAAACACAATTCAAACCCTCAATTTCACCAACTCAACATGTGATGGCCGTAAGAGTTCGGTTGAATTATCTGGTCAATTTTAGTTGGTGAGAATACAAGCTTGGAAAGATTAACGAGCTGTTAGGTGCCTGTATTTTCCTACAGACTGGCCCAGTTCTTATGACTAGTTTGACCTACTTTCAGCCAGTATAGGAGTAAGTACGGACCGTATAAATACGACTACCCGTTCCTTGAGGACTAAGGCATCCTCTAAACCTCCCACTCTGCTAAGGAAGTCCGGACCGTTTACCGGCTACCCGTAAATCCTCACTGAAAAGTAGCTAATCACCTAAAAATAAAGAACCAGTAGTAAGTAAGAAATCCAGACTTGGCTCTATCCTAGGGTCGTCTCTCTCTAACTTGCAAGTAAAACAAACAATGAGGTCTTTATGCACCCGAGAACATGGGCTCTTTTTATTCCAATTAATTAAATCGACCTGCTCAATTCAGTCCCAATTTTAGAGTTAGGTTATCACTTGAATTTTATGTGAACACACAAGCACGTCTACCGTTCAGTCCCAATTTCCTTTTGACCTTAAGTTGTAAAACAAGAGGGGAATCGAAAATCAGAATGTAAACGAGAATCGATGATGCATGCCAAGAAGAAGGTATACTTACAGTGAACCCCAGCACTCTTCATGCGTTATGCAGAACAGAATTTTGATATTACACTAAATGCATGCAGATCGAGAAAACCACACCTAAACAGTATACTATTATCGGGGAAGAATTGATTGAATTTGAGCTAAGTAGTACGTGTCTATGTGTGTCTCATTATGAATCTTATAAGATATGTGAATCTTCTAAGATATGTATGGCCTAATTTACGATGGGCACAAACAAATTTGATTCTATACTACCGTGTGCCTAAACCTTAAATTCGCCACTCAAGTCGAGACCCCAGCCTCACCGGAGAGTGAAACAGGTCTCGACATACCACAAATAATGTCCAAGTCTTTTTACACGTGCGAGCTCTCAAACAAGAGCCGCTATAAAGAAGAAAACTACCTAAATAATTACAATAAAATAATTACAAAAATTTACAAAATTTCTCTCAAAAAATAAATTGCTTTTCCTAGCCCTTCAGCAGTCGGCGCGCGTCGCGTTAGTCGACCTCCGATGTACTCCAAGTCCACCGGGCCCTCACAAGGAAAATAAAATTAATATTAGAGAGATAAACAACAAAATATACACAAGAATATGAAGAGAAATAATTGCAAAAAAATGGAATAAATACAAGTGGCTTGGGGATCAGACTACCCGAGTAGAGAAAATCTAAATCCAAATTTTTAAATTAGTCCCTAAGCCGTTTGCCTCCTCGGCAATGGTGCCATCTGACGAGTCGCTAAATACGTTAAATAATTCGGTCACGTTGTAGCACATGTACTTAGCGATTCAGTCAGAACCGAGAGAAGATCTCCGTGAAGAGTGTCTTGGCTTAATTTATATCCCGGGCAAGTCCGGGGTCGAACACAGGGAGGCAAAGGAAAAACTTTGGGTTAATTTGAAAATTAGGTTTTAGATTTCCAGTGCGGTTTTTTTATAATTTTTTTATGCAAATAGAATGCAAATGCAAGTGAATTACAACAGTAAGAAAACACACAACAAGGCCAAATTAATTTTAATGTCAAATTAGTCCAATTTAGCCAAATTATATTTTCTGAGAGTCCTAATCCAGAGATAAATGTAAGGTACTTTTTTTGGAATTTTATGGGTTAAAATGCAATAAATAAAAATGTACACTTTTTATGGGTTTTTTCGCAATCTCTCACACAAACAGTAAGCAAAAAATATGAAAAATTAGTGGAATGAAAACATGATGCAAGGAGACTACAGTAATATTTTTGGAATTGTTTGACAACATATGAATTTTTTTATGGATTTTTAGTGAAAACAGAGTGGCAATGAGTAATTAATTTCTATTAAATCTATGTTATCAAATTAGTCAGAGAGCAAATTATCTCAAATAGATATTTTCATGTAGATTCCAGGAGATTTAAAATTTCGCAAAAAGGATATACGTGGATTTAATTAAAAATCAAACACTAAATTCACTCTACAAATTATTCCAGGCACAAGACAACTCCATTTTGGATGAAATTTGGATAGTAAGTTAATCATATATCAGGGCATCATTCCTAATTTTGTGGAATTTTTAGAGCAAAGTGTGTGAGATATAATTTTAAGATCACTAATTGGGTAAAATATGCAGAATTTCAGTTAGACAATTTTAATTATTTACCCACAACTCACAAAAATACAAATAAATAATCAAAATGTAGACAATTAGTTGCTCATCACAATGTTATTTTTTTAAATAAAAGGATGCCAAAATGAAGTCCAAATTAACGCATGAACACAGGGTTGTCCTTGCAAAACAGAAAGATAATATTTACAACAAGATAATACACAAGGACTATTTTGCAATTCCTGAAAATATATACAAAATTTACACAATTTTTACAAATAAAAAAAACTTTACCTTCTTCTTCCTGGACCCGATGAGATGAACCCAAAAGGGGTCTTGGTCGGCGCCGGCGGCGCGGCCGCATGCGGCCGCGAGGAGGCGGCGGTGGAGCTCGTGGATGGCGGAGCCTCACGGCAGAGGGGCGGTGGCGTGGAGGAGGAGGCTTCGGAGTGGCGGTGACAGGTTGCAGCGGACGGAGGACGGCCGCGGAAGAGGGGACCATGGGGCGGCGCCGCCGCTGGCGGCTGCGTTGTGCGCGGTCGCGGCGGCTGGGGGGTGCGGCGTCAAGGCGACGCTGTCACGAGGGGACCACCGGCTGGCTGAGGCCGCCGGCTGGCGGCGGTGGGAAGTAGGAGGGGGCGGCATGCGTCACCTGCGCCTGCTGCTTATTCCAATTTTTTATTTTTTTTATTTTTTTTGATTTTTTTTGAATTTCTTTTTTTTCTGCTGTAATAAAAACTCTTTTTTTGTTTTAATTTTTTTTAATTTTTTTAAATATTTTTAAACAGATAATAAGATTAAAGAAACAAGATGGATTGGTGGTGATAATGAACTAAATAAATAGGGAAAAAATGAGGGTGATATGAAGGGCTAAAAAAATTTGCAAAAATGACAATATGATAAAATGAGATGAAAAATTACCTACGATGGAGACGATCGCCTATGGTCTGCTCATGAGAGCACGGTCTTCGCTTAAATAACCGGCGAGTGATGAGCTCGAGCAGCACGCTGAGGCGGCTGCGATGTTGGCCAAAAAGCCAACGTATCTCACCTGAGAGAGGGCCGTCATCGCTCGACCGCGGTTGTGTCGTTGTCACCGATTCAAATCTAGGAACTAGGCTCTCCTCACATAAAGATGGATCAAAAGCAAAAATGAGGAGAATGAGATGTATATAAAGAAGAAAAAATGGAAGTTAGAATTAAGATGGAGTGGGATGGAGGTTAATAAAATGGTGGAGTTGAATTAGAAGTTAGAAAATATGGTGGAGTAATGGAGTTGAATTGGTGGTTATTATAGAGAATGTAAAATAAAATAAATAAATAAATGAAATAAAGTTGGCTACTTTAATTACAATATAATAAAAAAGAATAAAATAGATTGTGGAGAATTTACAAGGGAAGACAAACAACATGTACACATTTTTTTACTTTTCTAATATGTAATTTTTTGTCTTTTTAATAAGAGATATTTAAAACGAAAAAATACAATAAAGTAGTACAATTAAAATATAACACAAGTATGATTTTTTTGTATTTTTAGTAATTAAGAATGATATAATAAAAAATGAAGAAATGATGGATATATACATGATATACAATGTACATCTAGGTCCCAAAACCCAACTTTTGCAAATGAGCTCCGATTTTAATGAAACCACTTCTGTTGGATAGATAATTTTATAACTTGAACTTTAAAAGTGAGTTTGGTGAATTTGGAGTTCATATGGAGCGGGAATTTAGCTTGGAAGTTGGACTTTACGGCTTTTTCTCTTTGGGATCTAGGAGCAATTATTTAAGGTAAAATTTGTTTTGTATTTTTATATTTTAATATACATTTTTATAAACAAGTTAGAGAAAGAATTAGGCAAAAATGAGTTGAAATAAAATTATTAAAATTACATGAAGTTTTGGGCTATTTACATGTAGAAAACTCCTTTGATTTTGCGGCTTTTTATTGTTAATTCATTTTGTACAATCTTATATACAATAATTAGTGTATTTTATTTACAGGAGTCATTTTGTTAATTTATGGATTTTATGGACATTTATTTGGGATTTTACTTGGGGATTTTGCTAAGATCAAGATATTAAGATGATGAATCGTGGATTCATCAGTACACAAACTCTGTGTTGGCTATATAGCAACCCATCTTGTATCTGGAATCCCTCTATCTCATTCTTCTCAAGTTGTTGTCTCAAGTTTTGAAGGACTGGATCATCCTCATGTCCATTCTCTATTCTATCCCAGAAATATGGTTTGTATCGCTGAGGAATAGTTATAGTATCAGCACTACTATCAAATGGTTTCCATTCATTTAACGTTGATAGTACACCCCAACAATAAATAGCACTTACCAACCGACATGAATATGTTCTCTTACTAAGGGCATCGGCTAAGACATTCCCCTTACTGGAGTGGTAGGAGATAGTGCAATCATAATCCTTCAACAGCTCTAGCCACCGTCTCTGTCTCATATTTCGCTCCTCCTGATCAAACATATATTTCAAGCTTTTATGATCAATGAAGATTTCAAAAGTAATACCATAGAGGTAGTATCTCCATATCTTTAAAGCGAAAACTATGGCAGCTAAGTCAAGGTCATGTGTCGGATAGTTCTTCTCATGTGTCCTGAGTTTTCGTGATGCATACAGAATTACCTTATCATGTTGCATAAGAACTGCCCCGAGTCCTTCTTTAGATGCATCAGTGTACACTGTAAACCCTTCACTCCTAAAGGGTATAGTAAGGATAGGTGCAGATGTTTAGGCATTCTTTTAGTGTCTGAAAACTAGCTTCACATGCGTCGGACCATATGAATGGAACTTCCTTCTGAGTCAGCCAAGTCATTAACATTGCTATTCGTGAAAAGTCCTTCACAAATCTTCTATAATACCCAGCTAAACCCAGAAAAGATCATATTTCTGTGACAGTCTTCGAGCATTCCCAACTCATTACAACACTAACCTTTGTAGGATCAAAATAATATACCTTCTCCAGAAATAACATGGCCTAATAAAGATACTTCGAACAACCAGAAGTCACATTTTCATATTTAGCATACAGTTTGTTCTTCCTTAGTGTTTCAAGTGGTTGTCAAAGATGATGTTCATGCTGGTACTTATCCTTGGAGTAAATAAGCACGTCATCAATAAAGACTACAATAAAGTGGTCTAGGAACTCCTTGAATACTCTATTCATGAGATCCATGAAAGCTGCTGGGACATTTGTTAATCCAAAAGGCATAAGTAAAAATCCATAATGTCCATTTCTAGTTCGAAAGGCTGTCTTGGTGATATGTGCATCTTTAATCTTCAACTGATTGTATCTATATCTTAAGTCAATCTTAGAATACATAGTTGAACCTTGCAACTGAACCAAGAGATCATCTATCCTTGGCAGAGGATACTTGTTCTTTAATGTCTTCTTGTTTAACTGTCTTTAGTCAATGCACAATCGTATTGACCCATCCTTTTTCCTCACAAACAAGACAGGTGCACACCATGGTGAAGTACTACGACGAATGAATCATTTATCTAACATTTCTTATAATTGTACCTTTAACTCCCATAACTCAGCTGGTACCATCCTATATGAAGGGATAGAGATAGGATGAGTATGAGGTGTGAGAAAGTCAAATTCAATCTCTCGCTCAAGTGATACTCCAGGTAGTTCCTTTGGAAATACATCAGGAAACTCGCACACTATAGATACATCTTCTATCATTTTGTCTGACCCTGATGTAGTGGTTACATAAGCTAAATAGCCTTGGCACCCTCTCTGTAACAAATGTTGCGCCTTCAGAGTCGAGATGTATTTGATATTATCATTGGATGTCTTTCGAATGAACTGAAACTCTATCGAGCTAGGAAGGTGAAAAATTAATGTCTTCTAAAAACAGTCAAGGCATGCATGATGTCTTTCTATCCAGTCCATCCCCAGGATGAGATCAAAGTCCTCCATTTCAATTAGTAGTAGTGAAATAGGTAGCTGATGTCCTGCTATCAGTACTACACCCAGGATTTCTCAAATTAGAAATTCTTGTCCTCCTGGTCCCTTAATCAGATAAGATTGTTGTACTTCTACGGGTACCTTATCCAAAGTGGGTACTAACCGTCGAGCAATAAATGAATGTGAAGCACCTGAGCTGAACAAGGAACATACTGAAAAGCCATGAATAGTAACAATACCCCGTACGACCATGCCTCAGTTATAGGATTGTTCTTTAGTGATTGCATTGAGCTGGCAATTAGGAATAGGAAATCTAGAACCCGCAACACTTTGTGGTGGTTGTTGTGTAGGAGACGCTCCTTGTGATCCATGACCTCTACCCGGTCTTCCTCCGCGTATTGCTCCATTGCGTGAGGTGGATGTTATACTGTTAATTAGGATTGATTTAGACTCCAAACCTCTCAACTTTGGACAATCATTACTTATGTGACCTTCCTGATGACAGTAATAACACAAACGTGTTCCTATCCGTACTGAAGATCAAACCATAGAGTACTAGCTCATGATATTGAGTCGCAGGAGTATAGTAGAGGTCCAGTGAAACCACCTCTTCTTGATAATTCTTGTCCCAAAGTCTGTGGAGAGCATATAGTAGACCCAACATGATGATAATGACTATCTCTGCGGTTATAATTCACCTTATGGTCCACCAAAAAAGTGGAAGCTTCTTCATTGACGGTTTTAATTACCTTCCATCTCAATGCGAGAGGCGATGTCCATGGCTTCATCTACAGTGGTGGCTCTAAAACCCGCAAGTCTTTCTCTAAGATCTCCCTGAAGTTTACTAACAAATTTGGTAAGACATTCCTGTGGTGAAGCTTCTAGAGCTGGGGAGTAACGTAGCAGCTCCATAAAGTTAATATGATAATCTTATACATTCTTGGAACCTTGGGTCAGAGAAGACAACTCCCTCGTCTTCAGTTCTTCCCAATGGGAGGGACATAAGTGAGCTCGGAACCTTTCTTCAAAGATATCCCATGGAATGGGATCTACTAATTTCTTGGAAATTTGTCTCCACCATCTTCTTACGTAGTCTACTTGGAAGTAATCATCAAAGTGCACCCAAGTGTCTGCTGGTGCATGTATTATTCTCAACATTTGCTGACATCATCAAGCCATAGTTCTGCCTCAACAGGTGTCTCTATGCCTTTGAATCGAGGAATCTTTCTCTCTGGGAAATTGTCCAGTAGTTTTTGGTGTCTAAGAAGTGCTCTCTCCATCGCTCCTTCAGCTGGGATAGGAGAAGCTCAGTGGAATGATGGTAACTAGATTCTTTCTCAGAAAGATGGACAGAACCTTCAATCCTAGCATCCACATGTTAGGATGCCCCAGATCTCTCAGCATGTGCATTTAGCCTCTCCTCTAATGCTTGCTGCTTTTGCCCCATTTCTTGCAGCATTGTCATCATAACCGCGAATTTCCTAGACATGTCTTGGTCTGCCATGATACTGGGATGAGTCAAGGCCGAAGGTTAGGTCATATACATTTTAGCTGATGTACAAAAGGGGCAATGACTTGTGAATGGTGGTACAGTCACTTATTAAGATCAAAAGATCTTAAGACCACCTTAGTTTCTTAATACCGCTCATTGTTATCAATTACTGGAGTAAACATGCTCTAATACAAATCTATCACGACCTCAATTCTGGGCTGTCGAATCCTCCCATGTCCGGATCTGGTTACTCAGCAATAATTTATTCAGCAATTACAACCAACATTCATAGACAGACCGCAATTAAAATACTAAAAAGGAAGTATTTAATACCTTTCCATTCACAAAACAAAGTTAAAGGATACATTATACCACTATACCATTTACACGTACATCAGCAGGAAAGAAAATACACAAAAAATTACCAACTACCTTACAGAGTAAAGCTACTATGGCTGGCTGGATGGCTACTATTTTATGTTAGCTGGCTGGATTATTAGTCCTTGCGATGGCTCACCGACACTTGTTGGATTTTTCATAAATAATAGGATAATAATTAGCGAATGCTAAATAACGAAGAAGAGAAAAGCAAACAAATGATGCATTTTTTTTCAAAACTTATTATCACAAAAAGTTCCATTCCTTCTCATTAATTAAAGTCATATTCCTTTCTATTCCATGTCAGGGATTAGTCCAAGGAATTACCTCGCCATTATATGGACTCTGAAGTTATGGACACTTCGGTATTGGAGATTGCATTGATCTGGTAAGCTTATGCTTTCGTACGTCGCCTCTCAACCAATCCTACAGTACTACCTTGGCAATTTCCTTTTCTATTATTAATCAGGGTCTCAAAACCCTCAGCCTGGCAAACAAAGGAGCATACCATCCTCGAGGATTCGATTGCTTAAAACCTTTGGCTAACCTTTAATCACATAACCTAGCGGCTATAAATACATGTTATCGTGACCCAATCTCTATTGAACCACTCATATCTCAAAATGACACGACCATATCTTCCGTCGTTCTACCTAAATATATTAGCACTCGGTGCCACTCATTGCAAATCATTCATTTCATGCGCACTTATCATAACAGGCCAATCGTGTACCACCTAGGTAGGGCAAGCCAATACGGGTTCCTTCCGACAAACCTACAGGTTGCATGCCCGACCTGTAGTTCTACTCCCATTCATTCTTAACGTAACACATCATCCTGTTCAGGATCCACCTTAATACACATCAATTCCCATGATGTAATTCTTTCGTTAAGTCTTCGATTTTGATAATCATCAACATTTAGTATAGCTTCACATATATATTAATTCATATATTTACATACTCATATTTATGCTCATTTTAACTTTTAAATCCTAACTTTCCAAGGCACTGCATCAATATGATGCTTAGACGTTATTTTAATTGAAATCACAAAGCAACTTTTCATATTTTCTCAAAAATAGCCAAATTAGGGTTCTTCATAATAAGGAGCGTAATATCAGAAATCTCAACAATCTCATATGAAAACTAGCAGTAAAAACTTATCCAAAACATAAGGCTCTGACCCATGGTTTTGGCTCATGGTTTTGATGAAGCCTTATCCAAAACTTAAGGCTTAAGTTAGAACTTTACAGAGTATTCTAGATTTATTAATGACACTTAATTAATGCTAATCATGATTAACTTTTACTAATCACGATTTATCTTTCGTAGCTCACGCTTAACTTTTGCTAACAATTGATTAGTGTTTACTAATGGTCAATAGCAATCCTCAATCTCATCATTAGTTTCTTTAATTATGTTTTATTAATTTTAATGACGATCATTACAACTTAATGTCGTATTAAACCTCCTTCTATTTCTTCTGAAAATTATAACAAATCGAACGAAGTCTGATTCACATGAAACAAATTCCATTAGTTTCCTCTTGACGAACCGGATCTTATGACATAGGATCCAAGAGACGGCCAAGTTCAAGGCTTTACATAGGGAATTGCTAGGGTCAGGCAAAACTACCCATTGATCCATAAAGAAAAGATAGAGAGACAATACAGTAAAGCTTTTGGGGCGGTCATGTCCATCCGCTATGATTATATAAGATCATGATTATCCCGAAGTCAATCCAAAAGAGACATTCATGACTATTCATCAAAGTACGTCTGTAGGGATGAGCTTGACGGTCCCCTCTAATATAATCATAGGGGACGATTATGACCGTCTCCTATGGTGCCAAAGAAGGACTTTAGGCCACAACATCTCCTCTATCTAATGGGACACACCTTTTGGAGACGGACTGACGATAGTGCACTATAGTCAAAGGGGATAGTCAATATCTCGAAGTTGATAGGAAGTGACAACCACATGTTCTATACTTTCTTGTAGTGATTGATCTTAGTTTGTTTACATGTGCATCCCTTTTTTGTTTGAATCCCCCCTCAGTTTTTTAGATAATCACTCATGTAATCCTTGAAATTTCTTATTGACGTCAATTATTAAGACATGAATGAGTTAATTTCATATCTTCCAGGGATTATAATTTATTGATGTAATGATTAAACTTTGCTGTTGGCTTGGTGGTTGTTAGCATGAATTTTAGATCTTATAGGACAAAGATGTATGCCTGAGTTCTTCTACATAAAATGTTAACATCGTGATTAAGGTTGTAAATATTTAATTATCAAAATATAACAGTAACTAATTAGTATTATATCTAAATAATAATTGCATGTAGGGACGGAGCCAGAACATTTTTGTGGTGGGGGAACAAGGTTTAAAAAATATATCTATCGATTATTATGTGATCATATTCATTAGGAAAAAGGGAGCTTGTTGTTGAGTTGTATGTCACTTATGTGCAAGGACGGATTTAGATGGGGGCAAGGAGGGGTACATGCCCCCTAAAAATTTTCAATTACATAATATATATTTAATTATTCTCTATGGATTTTGGAAGGAAAAATAATCATAATATTTCCTACGTATAGTCCCCTTTTGGATTTTTTGAGGATAAACTTATAAATGCACCATTTTCGTTTCGTCAGGGAGAAAATAAAAAATCTTTACAGGTTTATAATATATCTTTTAACATAAAATTTCTAAATAACAATAGTAGATTTTACCTTGGATCAACTGTTCCGATAATTTCTTAAACCGAGCAACTTATAATGGATCTCTATCCAAACTATATTTTTGAATATCCATTTTTTTAGGATCAATCTATAGAAGAGATTGGTTTTTCATCCAATTTCGTTACCACTTATATAGATATAAGGTTTACTTCTCGATCTAAAAAAATTAGAGTTTCTAGAAAAATCATTTATTGAAAAGTCTCATATATTAATCATTTGTCCTATTTATTATCAAGTATGTGGTGTAACACACAGATATTATTGATCGGTGTATTTTTCTTCATTGATATATTACTTTTTGTAGTTGTTGGTAATAAAAAGTATAAAATTATATATTTTTATATTTTCATTTTGATACAAATTTAGAACAAAGTGTAGTTTATATTGTAATTAATCAAAATCCAAAGAGTGAATTGAAAAAATGAAAATATTACAATATATCTAATTTTTAAAAAATACTATAAATGTCATTCATTAAAGATCTTAACAGTGCGGGACATATATGACATCAATTTATGTAAAATTAAATAACAAACATACAATTGATTAAAAGATAAGTTCAAAATAAACTATAGATGATATAATTTATCCTTCACAACTATTGTTATATAGTGAATAAGAAGGGGGAGTATTCAACTCATCTGCATATAACTTATATGTTCATCACCTCCCAACCACTCATTTATCTTGAAACTTTGACTTGCACGTGTTCCAATGGCAGAGCCACTTGCACTCACCCATTCCAATAGATAAATGGCTAAGAAGGTGATCAACACATAAATTTGCATGTATAAAAGGACATTTCCTATGCATAAAAAATAATAAGAGTTGTTTTATATCAATGAAATTAAAAAAAATACATACACAAATTATTAATAATCACACTATTTTTTAACACTATTTTCTCATACTTAATCATAGCATCTTTGATTGGCTTTATTTTAAGATATGTTCTTCACAATCAATATCATAAGTAATGTACTTATTATGTTTACAATTTTGTTATCTTTCGTATTATATTCTATAATATATTCAATGCAACTCCTGTAACGCCCGGGTTATGAACTAGTTAATTATTATACACCTTTGCATTTGACCTATTCTATCGATTTGAAAGGAAAAAGGTCGATTTTTTTATTAGAGGCCATGTATCCTGTGCTTCGACATGCATAAATGGGATTTTCCACTAGGGAGTAGATTGACCTAACAAGGTATGTTTTCTTCTTCTTCAATTCGTTTCTTTATTGTTGTTTTCTGTAAAATTATGGCCATATGGAAAAGATTAGATTTATGTATGTCCTTCGTTGGAGAATCCTATCTTGATCTCACTACAACAAAATGCATGACATTCGGCATTTGTAATTACCAAATGTCGGTTATGGAAAATGTCTAATCGACATTTATTATACGTCCTGAAAAAATCATCATTTTCGACGTGTATTAATTATTGCAATAAAATCGACATTTAATATATGTCGATTACATCGATGTATTACGTGAAATCCTGTACCATTCTCTTTCTCCCTCTATTTTATACTACTACTGCACTTCTCCTCTTCTCCGGTCGACCTCGCAAACGGTGGACTTCTGCAACGAGCCATTGCACGAGCGACACACTTCTGCAAAGGCCGCGATCAGATGCCATCGAGCCTTACCTACTCAGATTAGAGGTATATAAATATCCCGATTCATTCTCACATACCAAAATCCTCATTTATCATCCCCAACCCTAATCTCATATTTTTCCTTCCTCCTTCACATCCCTAATTTCATGTTCCTCGTCCATAGCAGCAGATTTTTTTAACGGCAGCGCTAAAATCTCAGCCTAATTCGTTTCCTTCTCCTCTACAACAGATTTTCTGACAGTAGTGTCAAAATTTCAGCAACTCTCTCAGTTGCAACAAGTTTTCCAACGATGTTGTCCGATTTCAACTTCAATCTCGTACATATGTGAGGGTTCACATAAATCTCATTCACAATACATTTTTTGTTATATTTAAATAAGTAAAACTTTATGTTTAGAGAGAATGATATGTTAATCTCTTATTACTGTGCAACTGTGCAACTTTCGTCTTTATATATACTTATAAAATGGTGTGTGATATTATATTCACGGACCAATGCCTCTTCTTATATACATTAACGTCAATACTGGCGAAGGCTCAGTGAGTGAATTGGGTAGAAGAAGAATCCGATGATCAGGTGAGCATGATTGATATTTTTGTTGTTACTTGATTTTTGCGACCTTCACATCTTCAGTCGCAATTTCAGAATTATAATAATATAAATGTTTCTTATTTATGATGCATTGCAGAGATAGATCTTGATGGATAGCATTTTGATTTGCCAATACTATTATCTATTTTCGCTATTTTAAAGTGGTTACTGCTTGAGAAAAGTTGCAAATGCATACTTTTATTTAAATGGGATTAATTAAGAATGTGAGATTGTAACGAGAGAGTAATCATGTTGAGCAAATATTTCTATGATGGCTATTTGTCTTAGGTAGCCTTCGAAGCATTTTTACAACGGGGACTTGTTTGAATTTATTGAATTACGAGTGCATTATGAGCTCATTTTAGAGATTACAAAATTTACGTGACCTTTATAAAGATAGGCACATATTACACAGATGTTGGATTTACATAGAAAGGAAAAGGATATCCAACTTTGTAGGATCATTCATTCTCTTTTTCCACATTGTCTTTAACGATGTATTAAGTAATATATTTTATCTTTCGCTATGCTCTGAGAAGAATTTAAGTTGAAGATCTTACAATATTTACTGTTGAAATGTAAATTTAAATGTGAAGAATTTCACGTCCTTTGTTGTGTGATTAGAAGATTTTCACATATTTTATAGTTACAGTGTTCAAAACTCATTGCTCAATTCAAATGTGAATTTGGATTTGGTGTTGAGTTTGCTATTGACATGATATTGATGTTTTGATATCTTCAATTATATCTGAAGCCGTTTATTATTAATTTGACTCGATTTAGTGGTAGAATCTTGTAAATTCTATTTATTTAGATTGGATACTAAGTGAAGTATTACAAGTTGGTAGCGTAGTGTTACTATGAGATAATGCATTAGATCAACTAGGATTAAGTTATTAATTAAGAAAGTGTCGTTGTGTCCCTAATCAATCAAGCGAGCAACGAGAAAATAAACCACTTAAGAAATCAAATAAAGAAAATGAGTGGCTTTGCTACTTTTATGAACCTGGTATAACAACCATGGTCGATCACAAGGAGCACAATTATACACTAAGTACTAGATTTCAGAAATCCAAGTGGTTTTTATTATTTTTAGTGGTTATTAATGTTACAAATTTTTAATTTTTCAAAGAAAAGGAATTAAGCTCAATGGAGAAAGACACGCACAAATAATATTTTTGTATTTTAGGTCAAAAATGCTCAGAAAAAAGCAATAAAAATATTATTGGGTTTTGTGTATTTTATAGTGTTTTGGTAATTTTTATATATTTTTCAGATGTTTTGTAATTTTTTAAAAATAAAACAGTGAGAAAAACAAGAAACTATGGACAACAAGGACAGTTTTGCAAAATTAAATAAGTAAAAAGCTCAAACTTCTTAGAGGTTATTTTTAAGATAAACAATAGGAGAATATCTACAAAGAGTAATTTAAATAAATATTTTTGGATTTTACTATGATTTTATATGAATTTTCTATGTTTTCAAGTATTTTGCATATTTTTAGGTTTTCATAGGGTATTTTTCAACAAAATTTATTCATGAGTTAAAAGGAAACAAAGGTAATTAAAATATTTTTTATAGAACTTTTAGATGATTTTTCGAATTTTTGAGGTTTTTTTATGATTTTTATTTTTAATAATGTAAATAGATGAAAATCAACAAGCAAATCACCATAAAGAATACATGTAATCAGGAATCACAAGGAATTTTTAGGTAATTTTTGGACTTAATTTAATATTTTTTACACTAAAAAAGGCAGGTAATTAAAAACAATTTATAAGGACTAATCTACAAATATTTTAAGTTCTTGGGTCTTTGGAATTATACACTCAAAAAAATAAGGACTTCTATGCAATTTGTCCAGAAAATACACGCATTGCACGTGAATTAGGACACACAAGGGTATAAATGCAATTTTCAAAATATTAACTTTATTAAAAACAAGTGAGAAGTTCAAGACAAAGATTGCAAATATCCCGAAACACACGTGCTGATGCACGCGACTACAACTCAAATGGACTAAAATGCAAATAACAAAACTACAAGGTCCTTACTGTAAAAGTTTTTAACTACAAACTAGTTGTATTGGACTAAAAAAATAAAAAGATATGTAAGGGAAAAAAGAAAATTTACCCATGCAGGTGTGCGATGCATGTGAGGCTGGGAATGGCTCGGATGCGGTCTTGGAAATGATCGAATAACAGGGGAGCACTTGGAAGACGTACGGGCGGATGGTTGGTTAGCGCCCAGATCTGTCGACTCAATTGGCAAGGGAGCGCGTCTATTAGATATGGCACTGCCATGTTCAGACAACGCTACTTTAGGAACTAACGACTCATCATGATGGAATCTGGAGGATGGCAGTGCTCACCTGACAACGTTGAAGGTTGTTGGAAGAACAGGGCGTGGGGGAGCTTCAACCACAAATATGGGTCACGTGGGTCAGATAAGCTTCCTACTAAGCTCAGCACCTTCACTATGGTGTTACGCATTAAGGGGCGTCCTCTGATGCAATGATGAACAGTTGGATCAACGCATCGAGGGTCAGCCTCCTGGAGTTGCTCTATCAGCCGAGTTGGAGCTCAACTCGTACTTCTCGTGCATGCGGGACCTGTAAGGAAACTTATGACTCGAAGACAAGGCTTCGGTCGAGGTTATTAAGAGCTAAGAACCACAAAAGTGAGGGTGGATGGGGTTTGACATCAGACAAAGATGGTGGAGGTACATCATGGCTCGAACTCGCTCAGATGAAAGAAGCTCGAGGTGATTAGAGCGTACTCAAAGGATGGATGCAAGATAGTAGATCAATTTGTACGGCTGAGAGCGACCGTGAAGCTCTAACCACGATGGTCAGAGTTTCAACAATGGCAGGTGGCTAGTGAAGGGAATCGGAATGAACGACGAACTGGAAGTGGAGTAGAGAGTACCTGAGCATCTGACGATGGTTGGTGACGAGCTGCGGAGTGTAAGGCAGGTACTTGGCCTCGACCGGGATGTGGAATGCCTGGGAGGCTGCACGCGGTGGAGGAGCTCCGAGAACGTCGAGCTGCGGCCAAATAGCCACCAAACCCGACTCCAAAGGAATCTCCGGCAGGTTGCCACTCTATTGGAGGTATCTAGGAAGGAAGGTAGTGGTGAGGCATGAGCTAGCGATTGAGGGTGGTGGAGAGGAATTTTTATAGGGATGCCTTGGGGTATAGGAGATTCGAAAGGAAATACGGAACCCTATAGAGATCAGAACCAACGTAGGGATCCACAAAGATCTCGAATCTACGAGGAATCTTGGGTCCAAATCTCAAGGCAAATGGAGCTCGGGTCGGGCAGGATAATGGCGAGAAGGAGCTCCGACGAAGCAGAATCGGGCCCGACTCAACTAAGGGGGAAGTGTTGACTGCGGTCAACATTCTGAGGTGGACCAATAGGAATTTAGGAATATACAAAATGAAAGAATATTATTTAAAATTAGCAAATTATTTTAAATTAAAATATGAATAAAATGAAAAATGTTTATTATTTACAAACTATTTTCTAATGATTTTAAATTATTTTTATAGTATATATATATATATATATGTGTGTGGTATATACAGTATAGTGTAATATGTACATTATAGTATATCTATATATTATATACATGTATTTTTATTTTATTCTTTTTACAAAAATATATTTTATTTTATATTTTACTTATTTATAACATAATTTAAAGAGTATAAAAGAACTTTTATTTAATTTTTACAAATTAAATAAAGGTTTTAAATAAATAGGTATTATACACAATATGTACAAGTGTGGCTAATGTACAACAAAGTTTTGATTTTCATTTTGATTTATTTTGTGTTTTATAGTTTTTATTTTTATTTTAGTTTTGGAGATATGTACAACTATTTCAAAATATAGTAGGAAAAAAATATAATTTATAATAATTAAATATAAATATTTACATATATAGGCAGCATAAGACCCTATCTCCACCTACTTCATTCCTTGTTGATCAGGCCAATTATTGACCTTCTCTCGAGGTTTGAGTCAATCTATACTTATTACAAAATTACATCCTTGTTTCCTTTTTCTTTTCTCTTTGTTCTTTTATTTTGAAAAATATATGCTAATTATGGAATATTAACATAGGTATGCACAATGGTAATTTAATATATTTAAACAAATTTATAGATGTTTTTGCTAAAAGATTAAGCTAAAATAAAAGAATGAGAATCAGAGATTCATCACTATGTCATGTTTATGCTTTATTATTTATGGTGACTACAGATGGGAAATTATGTTTGGTTTGATGATTTCAAGACTTCTAATGTTTACAAGGCTGGGGTGATGAATTTTTGAAATATGCATGCGAGATTAATGGTGTGAGTACATCTATACGATGTCCATGTAAGAATTATTTGAATTGCTATATGCATCTTTATAACACGGTTAACGCTTACTTATTAGTGGATGGGATCCACAAAGGATATTGTCCTTGGTCTTCACATGTAGAGGAGCCTGGTTTTGTACCTCCGACCTCTTTTGCAGCTACTCATACACCTTTCGATGCAACAAATATTAAGGTTAATGAAGTTGACAATTCCAACAATGATAGTGTTGCTGATATCCTTGATGACCTTGGTGTTTTGAATGACGGAGTGCCCACTAATCATAATAACGATGGTGGCTTTAATATCTCAAGTAGTTAATTAGAGTCATTGATAGATGACTCGAAAGAGTACTTGTTTTCTCTATTTGATTAAGTGTACAAAATTCTCTTTTCTTGTGAAATTACTTCATTTGAAAGTGTATGGAATGTTAAGCAAGAAGACACTAGATGGACTTTTATGGTTTCTTCGAGATGCAGTTCTAGTATTTAATGTCTTGCCAAAAGATACATATGAAGCTTGCAAGTACCTAAAGGAAAAGGGTATATGTCAACAAAAGATTGATGTTTGCAAGTATGATTGAACATTATTTTTGAAGGAACATGAGAATGATGTTTCATGCATGAAATGTGGTACACCAAGATACGAGATTAATGATGGAGTGGGCAAACCAATACCTCATAAAGTGTTGCAATACTTTCTGCTAAAGCCACGCCTGCAACATCTTTATTTATCATCTAATGCGGTTCCACATATGGTTTGGCATAAAGAATCCATACTATCAAATAACAAGTGGATTACACATCCTAGAGACTCGGAGTCTTGGGAAAAGTTCAATTCTGACTTTCCTTCGTTTGCAACAGATGGTCGAAATGTTTACCTTGCATTAGCATCTGATGGATTTAATCCATTTGGCAATTTAAGCATGTCATATAGGTTGTGATCGGTAACATTGGCAACATATAACTTGCCACCTTTGATGTGGATGAAGTCAAAATACTATATGACGTGTTTATAGATTCCTGAACCTTATGTTCTAAGAATGGATATAGATATATTTAGCAAGAAGACACTATATGGATTTTTATGGTTGCTTCGAGATGCAGTTCTAGTATTTAATGTCTTGCCAAAATATACATATGAAGCTTGCAAGTAACTAAAGGAAATGGGGATGGATAAACAGAGAATCGATGTTTGCAATTATGATTGCACATTATTTTGGAAGGAAAATCAGAATGATGTTTCATGCATGAAATGTGGTCCAGGATTGTTTACCATGAAGACACTAGATGGACTTTTGTGGTTGATTTGAGATGTAGTTACAGTATTTAATGTCTTGCCAAAAGATACATATGAAGCTTGCAAGTACCTAAAGGAAATGGGTATGGGTCAACAAAAGATTGCACATTATTTTATTGATTCCTGGACCCGGTGCTCCAAGAATGTTTTGCAAGAAGACACTAGATGGACTTTTGTGGTTGCAATGAGATGTAGTTCCACTATTTAATGAATTGCCAAAAGATACATATGAAGCTTGCAAGTACCTAAAGGAAATGGGTATGGGTTAACAGAAGATTGATGTTTGCAAGTATGATTGCACATTATTTTGGATGTCACATGAGAATGATGTTTCATGCATGAAATGTGGCACATCACGATACAAGATTAATGTTGGAGTGGGCAAACTAATAACTCATAAAGTGTTGCGATACTTTCTGCTAAAGTCATGCCTGTAACATCTTTATTTATCATTTTAGGTGGCTCCACATATGATTTGGCATAAAGAATCCATACCGTGAGTTACAAGTGGATTACACATCCTAGAGACTCGGAGGCTTGGAAAAAGTACAATTCTGATTTTCCTTCATTTGCAGCAGATGTTTGAAATGTTTACCTTGCATTAGCATCTGATGGATTTAATCTATTTGACAATTTAAGCATGTCAAATAGTATGTGGCCGGTAATATTGGCAACATATAACTTGCCACCTTCGATGTGCATGAAGCCATAATACTATATTATGTGTTTATTGATTCCTGGACCCAATGCTTCAGGAATGGATATAGATATATTTCTCCAACCGCTAACTGATGAACTCCATGATTTATAGATTAATGCATTATGAACATTTGATGATTCCAAAAAGGAATGGTCTAATATGGATGCTTATTTATTGTGGATAATAAATGATTTCTGAGATTATGGAATCTTATTGGGATGGCAAACTAAAGGATACATGGCATGTCTGATTTGCAAAAATCAAGATGAAACTCCATCCAAGAGGCTTCATTCTAAGATAGGCTATATTGGTTGCCATTGCTTCTTACCATTGAATCATCATTCGAGGAGAAGCAAGTGATGGTAAAATCGAGATAAGAATACCTCCTAAAGAATTGAATGTTGAACAACTGCTAAAAAACTTGAAAGTCTACCTGATTTTGATTATGGAAAGCATCCTTCCAATAAAAAGCATCAACGTGATAATTATGTGCATAATTGTAGAAAGAAATCTATTTTTCCAACTGCCACTGGCACAAGTTAACTTTGAGACATAACTTAGATGTTATGCATGTGGAGAAAAATATATTAGAAAATATATTGAGGGCAATACTTGATGTAGATGGGCAATCAAAGGATACAATTAAGGATATACTAGATCTTGAGGATTTTAATATAAGAAAGGAGTTACATTTTCATAAACGGCTTGATGGAAAGTATTCTATTCTCAAGGCTAGTTATGCCTTAAGCATATCAGAGATAAAGGATTTTTGTGAGTTTCTTAAAGATGTGAAGATGCCAGATGGTAATGCATCTCATATTAGTATATGCATAAATGTTGAAGATGCTCAGATTATAAGATTAAAGAGTCATGATTGTCACGTACTCCTACAATGGCTTTTAGCTCCTACATTATCTAAACTTCTGCCAGAGAATGTTGTAGGAGTTATATCTGAAATTGGCACCCTATTTAATCATTTATGTAAGAAAAAAGTCTTGGTGGATGACATTAAAAGAATGCAAAATGAGTGATCTTGGTATTTTCTATACTATAAATGGTATTTCCTCCAGCATTGTTTGATGTAATGATTCATCTTGTTATCCATCTACCCAAAGAGGTGCTACTTTCTGAACCAATAGCCGATCTTTGGATGTATCCCATCAAAAGATTTTTATGTTCATTGAAAAATTTTGTACGTAATCGAGAACATCCAGAAGGTTCGATAGCTGAAGCATATGTTGTGCATGAGTGTGTGATGATACGCCTGACGATTCGGATAAAGGTAATCAAGGGTCGTTGCGACCCAAGTCACCAAGCGCGGTCAATCAAGAAAAATCAGACCACCAAACAAAGGCAAAAATCAAAGAAAGCTCAAGTAGCGGTCTTGTTATTATAAGGGTCGAACACAAGGAGCACGTAATGGCCTCGTGGCCTACTAAGTAGTCTAAAATAAGAATAAAACAAAAGAAGAGTCTTTTTGGTGGATTTTTAAAGTTTTTATATTTTTTTGGATTTTTTAATTAATAAAGAAAATAAGAAAACAACAAATCAAGCAACTACAAACAATTATTTAATTACTCAAAAATAACTCAAAAATTCAAACAAAAATGTTTTTATGTTTTTTATATTTTTTACTGTTTTTGGGTAATTTTTGGTATTTTTCTGATTTTTTATTGAATTTTATAGAAATCAAACAAGACGAGGAAACAGAGATACTGTCCAGTCAGACTTGGAGGGCCAAATTAAAATACAAAATGGCCCTTTCAAGGTCTGAAGTAATTTTCCTATATAGTAGATAATGCAAGGAAAATTTAGGCATCAAAATTATTAATTTTTGATTTTTTGTTTATTTATTAGAATTTTTATGGTTTTTTAGGGGTTTTGTAATTTTTATAGGTTTTATAAAGTGAAAAATGACCAAAACTAGTCAGAAAATCAAACAAGGCAAAAAAACCCTAACTAATTTTTTTGACAATTTTTAGAGGTATTTTAATATTTTTTTTGAATTTTAAAGTTAGAAAGTATCAAAAATGCGTGTTTTTGAATTTTTTAAAAAATAATAAATGAAATAAAAAATGTCTCCAAAAATTAGAGAAACTTTTACAACATGGCAGGAGCCATGTTTCCAATTTTCATCAAATTTGGAGTTGGTTTGCTATTTTATTAAAATAAAAACAATGGAACAGTGCACAGGGACCTGTACGCAAATAGAACAAGTTCCAGGGGGTCCGGTGCAATTTCTCCACAAAATCACGTGCGAGGCGCGTGACCTGGGCACTCAGGGACCTATTTACAAGAAACCTAAAGTTCCTGGACTATGTAGTAACACGTACTAAAAGTCCAGGGGCTTCAGTGTAAATTACCCACTATATCAAGCACATTCACAAATAAACCACGCACAGGGGTATTTCTGCAAATATCAAAAGTATAACTTCATTCATTAACACCCTGAAACATAAAGGCCATACATGCAATTAACCCAACAAGCACGTGTCGAAGCACGTGTTCCACTATAAATAGGGGTATAAACTTAAATACAGAAAACGACAGGGTCCACAATGCAAATTACCAAACTGAAATAAAGTTTCTAAAATATTTACAGGACTAAAGCAGAACAACTAAAAAGCTAAGGGTCTAAGAAGAAATTTACCCTTTATTAATGCGAGGGTCGGATGCGCGCCACGTGGAGATCGGACGGTCGGGGAAGGGTCGCTGGAGGCCTCCTCGCGGGCTGCTGAAGATTGGAGAAGAATCGCCTTGGCCTCCCGCATCTAATGGTCCCCTCCGATGGTGGCGAGAAGCTCTGGAGCGCTCCGGCGGCACTGACGGAGGAGGAGCTGCTGCGCCTGAATGTCGAAGCCCTCAGATGGGCTCCTCTGGACCTGCAAAGATGTGCAACAAGCTCCTGGGTCGAGGGCAAAGTGCCTCGACCCGGTTAGGGGTGGTAAAGGTGATCGGCACGTCGGGACGAAGGGGATCCGGCGAGGCAACGGCAGAGGAGCCCCAATCCCAGCTCCTGTGTGAGCTGGGTTGAACGAGTGGGTGGAGAATGTGCGCGGAGGAAAGGCGGAGATGATGAGCTATTCCGATGATCGGGACGAAGGCGAGGGTGGTCGGAATTGAAGCTCGACGGTGACGGAGCGATTTGGGGGAAAATGAAAATTCGAGAAATAGAAGAAGAAGGAAGGCTACCTGATGGATGGAGTCGACTGGGGAAGAGCAGAGGATGCTCCAGGTCCTTGCCTCGAGGACCGTCGGTGTCCGAGGCTCGAGCACCACCTCCAAGCGGCGCACGACGGCGCGTAGCTGCCGGATCAGTGGTCCGGTCTCCCTTTCCTCGCTGCAACACGACCTGGAGCGAGCTGTCACTCTCGCAGAGGCTGTGGAGGTCCTGGTGTGGAGAGAATCGATCCAAAGATGAGTGGGGAAGGAGGCGGAGCTCGGACTAAATACCTCTAGGGGTCCGACTAGACAGAGTCGGGCGAGCAACTCGAAGCGCGGATCCCCAAAATCCACACCGGGCGTGGATAAGGGATGATCTTGCTCGGATTAGGACCCAGGGTTAACTGATTCGATGATCGGATCGAGTGTGCAAAATTTCGAGAAATCGGGTTGCGGGCACGGATCCGGGACTAAGTGGTCCAGGGGGGAGTTGACCGGGGGGTCAACATCCCCCGTGGACCAATGGGAGATGGCCATGTGGAAATGTTTTGAAAATTCAAAAAGAAATAATATATGGCCGAATTATTAAAAACTCAAAACATGAAAAATGTTTATTTTATTTTTTTTCTATTTTTTTTGATTTTTAATTAAATTTTCGAAATAAAAATAGGGTATGTACACTATAGTGCTGTACATAGGTATATTTACAATATAGGTTTTTAATTTTGATTTTTTAATTAATTATTTTTGTACATTTTTATTCCCATTTTATATTTTATTTATTTATAGCATAAAATTAGGAATAAAGGTATTTTTATTTTATTTTTATTATTTATATACAAGGGGTAAATAATTAGATATATACATATATATATATATACATTGTATATGTACAAAATTCTTTTTGGTTTTTAATTTTTGTTCTTTTCATTTTATTTTTGTTTTTATGGTTTTTATTTTATTTATTTACACCATAAAAGATAGAATATTGATGAATACGATTTGAAACGTATACATTATTAAAATTCATATTGTTCAAATAAATTTTACGGCATTGGAATCACTACGATCGGATACAGTCTTTGAGGAACCACGATTTTCTGAGGTAACCCACGAAGTCCCCAACAACCGCAACCATAAAACGGTAGAAGAGCCCTACCCCGCTGCTACACCTGAGATTGCGTTTGTTAATGAGACTATTGGTTTGAAGACTCTCCCCGATATCTCAATTCCCGCAGCTTTCTACTACGATCCTGAGACATTTGCATGGTCGCACACTAGAGCAACCTACCCTGATTATCTTGACCAAATCCTCCCAAATCAAGAGTGCACCAATATTCAGGAAACAAAGAACGAACACGTAGCTCGAACACCGACCAAGGAGAAGAATTTTAATGGCTATTCATCCGGGTACTCAAGTGAACCGTCATCTTCACGAAACAAGAAAAAGAAAGTCACCTTTGATCTTTCGGAAGAGGAGTCGGTTGATGATCCCTCATCAGGTCCGGAAAAGGTAGTCTACATGAGTGAAGTCTGTTCGGCATCTCTAAAGCCATATCTTCGCAAGGATCCAAAATTTGATTCTCGTTGGACAACTCCCGTTCCTAATTATTACTCATCCAAAGCTGATGCTCCTACCTTTCACAAGTACACTGGAATTATTTCTTATGAGCTGACTGAGACTGGAGCATCTGAATATTCATCGGAGGACAAATCGATTGATCTTAAAAAGGAACGAAGCTTGAGGAAACAATTGAAGAAACAAAAAGACATGAACATCTGGAGTGTGTCCACTTTCAAATACTATTTCTCTGAGGATAACTCTGATGATGGTTACTTTTCATCTGACTCAAATATTTCATCGACTATCCATCATGATATTTCTGAGGATGACACTGATAATAGTTGGGAATCATATGCCTCATCTCCGACTCATCATTACGATCTCCCACCGCAGGCTCACAAGAAGATCAGCCGTAAACCGCCTTAATCATCGGCTGCCCACCCTCCCTCCCGACCACATCGGTCTCCTTGTACAGCTTCTTCATCTACTTGGGCCAAGGCCTAAGTATAGGGGGGGACCAATGCCATCTGTATATACCATTTCCCTCATCACATTCCGATCTCTCGCTCCATATCCACCCTTCTTCTATACTTAGGCTGACCAAAGCCTAAGTATAGGGGGAACCGCCACCCACCTATATATACCCTCCTCATTCACATACCCTGACCGCCTCTTTTTCTTTTCTTTTTCGCTCTTCTTCTATACTTAGACTATTCACAGTCTAAGTATAGGGGGGCGATTTTGTAAATCTTGTTCTTTTTCACCCTCTTACGCTTAGCCCGAGCTATGTCTTCTTTACGCTTCTTGTGCTTTGAGGACACAGCACTCGCCAAGTATAGGGGGGTCTGTATATATACTTTGTATATATTTTATCCATACCTCGTACTTTCGCGTAAGTCTATATGTAGTTACGGGGTGGGTTTTTCTTAAAAAGAAAAAAAAAACAAAAACAAAAAAAAATGTTTTTTTCCACTAACACTGTTGCCCAAAATTTTTGAAAAATGTCTTCTTATTCATTCAAAATCAAAAAAAAAATTCACAAATAACAAAAAATGTGTCTGCATTTCACACACTCGCATTTCATCAAGCATCGCATTTGCATATGTGAAAAGTCTTTGGGTTCTGAACCGAGTTATGAGCCGAAACTGAGAGTGGTCTGGACTTAACCTTAATCCACCTTATCTTCAGAGGAACTTCACCGAGAAATAGGATTTTAGAGTCTTCAGGTCTTTGACTTAATTCTTTGAGTTCCACATGACAATGTACAACGTTTGACTCTTAGTGTCTAACCTGGTCTCTTCATTCTGGGTACAACTCTGAAATAGGGAATTAATTTGTACTCTCGCACTATGCACTTAGCTCAACTCAGACGGGATGTTGGAAGACTGTGTGAGTTTCTTTTCTGGTAGCGTGGAAATCTAAAGACCGAAGTACGGGTTGAAATAAAGCTTCGGAAAAGGGATGGACGGCTGGGCACAATTTTTCTAAGACCCCAAAAAATGTACGGAAACAAAAGATTCTATATCCGTAGGGGCACAACAAGATCCAAGCAGAACCACCAAAAATTTCAAATACAAAGAAGCAACTACCAAATAAAATCTGACCAAAAAGGTCCAAGCTTCCAGAAACCTGCACATCTTGGTGGAGACTCGGCTACACTGGCCATCTTCACAAGGAGAGGTGACTACACTGGCCACCCTCCAGTTCTTTTCTCATTCTTCTATCTTCTCCCCCCAATTCGATTGTGAACACAGTGCGACAGACCTTAGAAGGAAATACCTGACTCCCCGAGGACGAGTTATTGGAGAGGAGGCTTGTGCAGTAGTCCGGCATTCTGGGTGGGAAGAGCTAAAATATTTCACACACAAGAGTCGGTTATTCAATGTTCAAAGAGTATACTTTGGGAAGATGATTGATCTAAGATGACTTCTGAGCCGAAACTGTAGCAATGATGTGTAGAACTTGAGGGCTGTTGATTTTAAAATTCTAAGTCTCACAGAAGTTCCGACACACAAATAATCTAAAGGTTGAGTTTAGGTTCACTTTCACCTTCAACTCATGGTCTTGGTTTGGAACCCAATCTCATTTCACCTCATGGCATTCCTTTTTGATGCTCAGGGACGAGCATGGTTTAAGTATAGGGGGATGATGAATCTCGTATTCATCACTCTAAATCTCATTTATTAAGCTCAAAACCCAAAAAAATCAAGGTATTCTATGTACATGGGATACCCCAAAAATTCACTTTGTTCAAATGATCGATTTTGATTTTGATGTCTTCATGAAAGTTGTAGATCTCATTGAGACGAGCAATTTTTGTGAAGAAAGTTTTTCGATCCGAGATCATTTACTATTTATTTTTGATTTTACAAGATAATTATTTTCTGAATTTTCTGGTGCTGACACGTGGCAGCACCTGGAGCCGCCACGTGTCAGCCATTTTTGGACTTTATTTATATTCGTTTTATAAAAAAAAATTAAAACCACGCACGTGCGTCGCACGTGCCTCCCCAGGCACGCGCTCCGCACGTGCCTACGCCTCTCGCCTTTAGTCGCCACGTGGATCGATCTTGGCCGTCCGATCTCGGCCGATCGGACGGCCGCTGGCTTGTCTTCCTCCGCCCCCCCTTTCCCAAATCAGCTCCGCCGCCCGACTTCTTCGCCGCGTATCACGCGACCGCCACGCCTCCGCGTATCTCGCCCGGCTGAATCCATCTCCGATCTCCTCCTCCTTTCATCCTCAATCACATCATCTTCTCGATTCATCCAAATCGCCGGGAATCCCTCGTTATACCCTACTTCCATCTCCGGCCAAGAAACCTCCCTTATAAAAACGCCACGCCGACCTATCGTGAACTTCATCCGTCGACTGCACAGAGAAGGGGGGGGCTCGATGGTGACAGCCCGAGCACCACCCTCCTCGACGAGATCCGAGCCACCAAGGGGCTCGCCGCAGCACCGCGCCAGCTGCTCCTGCTCCGACTCCGTTCGTCGAGCCCAACGACGCTTCACCGACTCCGCCTTCAAACGCCGCCACCGACTCCGCAACGACGATATCTCCGCCTCGACACCTTTCTTCTCCGACACCGTCTTCACCAACGACGATCTCTCCTCCTTCATCGACAACAGCGCCACCGCCGCGACTCCACCTCCCACGACGTCATCCTCCGCCACCTCGTTCTACACCGCCATCGCCTGCGACGCCGATCTCCACCGACTCCATCTTTATCGACAAGCTCCCTCTCCGATCAACGACAACCACCGTCCCCGCCGTCTTCGACAACCTCCAGAGGCTCCTCCGCTTCGTCCACACCGGTAGCCCCCTCTCGCGCTCCTCCGCCTAGGCAGCCACGCCTCACCGTCGGGCTCGAAGCCCGAGGCCCTCCGCGCACGTGCGAGGCACGTGCGCTCGGAGGGAACTTCCCCAGCCACTCCTCCGCCCGTCCCGGTTCCCTCCGCCGCACTCGCCCCCGGCCTCCAGGGCCGAGACCCCGCCACGTGCGTCGCACGTGGGGCGGGGGACGTCACCTGACATCAGCCCCTGGGTCACGTGCCCCGCACGTGACCGTGGGGTTATTTGCGCACAAGCCCCTGATTTAGCCTTTATTCGCACTCCAGCCCCCGCCCCCAGAGGGCACGTGCCACGCACGTGCCCCTCTTGAAAATTTGCAGAAACCCCCCTCTGGTTATTGGTAATTGCAAACAAGTCTCCCCCACTGCAGTTTTCTTTATTTCTTTTATTTATTATATTTGCATCTGGACCCCTGTGTTCCCCTGTGATTTTGGACCTCTTCTTTACATTATTTTCTTAATCTAAAAATAGCATGATGTTTGTTAATTGACTCTCTACACTTTGACATCTTGTGGGTAATTTTGTGATTGACGGTTAATTAATAAATACTTATTTTGTGAAAAATTGCATATTTTACCTAATTATTGCTCTGAAATTCATAATTGGTTAACCGTTGCTCTAAAAATCCCCGAAAAATCATACATTGTAGAGTTAATTATTCTTAACATTGTGCCCAAAAAGATTTACATTTGCATGCATATTTTGTCCTGTAAAAATCAATTTGCATATTTTAGTATTTAATTTTTAATAAGTATTAAACCCCACATTTTTGAGGTTTAGGATTTTTCTGAGATCCGTCACCTAGTGATAGATCTCAGATAATTTTGATCCTTGAAAATAAATAGGTTTACTATTTATTAAAATTAAATATTAAAAATCATTTTGTTTGCATTTAAAAATCCATAAAAAATTCATATTGCATCCCAAAATTCCAAAAAAATTACAGTGCATCCATTTTATTATAGTTTACATTGTGGCCAAGTTTCGTATTTTTCGGACATCATTTGAACGTAATTTACATTTTAGTCCCTAAAATAAGGCCAAATCTGCATTTTGTATACTTTATTGCATTGAAAATTCCAAAAAAAAGACCGCCTCGAAAACCGAACACGAACTTTGATAGACTTAATTCTAGGTTGTTCCTTTGCCTCCTTGTGATCGACCTTGGGACTTGCCCAAGTAAAATAAACAAAAAACCACGATATTAAAAATTGAATAAATTATTTGTGGTATTTTCTTGACCGTTTCTGATTGCCGCCTACAACGCACGACACGATAAAAACACATTATTAAAAGCCGCATTAACGGATTTTCTGAGGAATCACATTATTAAAATTTATGGTTTTTATTTTTGGATGCAATATGAATTTTTTATGGATTTTTAAATGCAAACAAAATGATTTTTAATATTTAATTTTAATAAATAGTAAACCTACTTATTTTCAAGGATCAAAATTATCTAAGATCTATAACTAGGTGACGGATCTCAGAAAAATCCTAAACTCGAAAATGTGGGGTTTAATACTTATTAAAAATTAAATACTAAAATATGCAAATTGATATTTACAGGACAAAATATGCATGCAAATGTAAATCTTTTTGGGCACAATGTTATGAATAATTAACTCTACAATGTGTGATTTTTCGGGGATTTTTAGAGCAACGGTTAACCAATTATGAATTTCAGAGCAATAATTAGGTAAAATATGCAATTTTCCACAAAATAAGTATTTATTAATTAACCGTCAATCACAAAATTACCCACAAGATGTCAAAGTGTAGAGAGTCAATTAACAAACATCATGCTATTTTTAGATTAAGAAAATAATGTAAAGAAGAGGTCCAAAATCACAGGGGAACACAGGGGTCCAGATGCAAATATAATAAATAAAAGAAATAAAGAAAACTGCAGTGGGGGAGACTTGTTTGCAATTACCAATAACCAGAGGGGGTTTCTGCAAATTTTCCAGAGGGGCACGTGCGTGGCACGTGCCCTCTGGGGGCGGGGGCTGGAGTGCGAATAAAGGCTAACCCAGGGGCTTGTGCGTAAATAACCCCGCGGTCACGTGCGGGGCACGTGACCCAGGGGCTGATGTCAGGTGACGTCCCCCGCCCCACGTGCGACGCACGTGGCGGGGTCTCGGCCCTGGAGGCCGGGGGCGAGTGCGGCGGAGGGAACCGGGACGGGCGGAGGAGTGGCTGGGGAAGTTCCCTCCGAGCGCACGTGCCTCGCACGTGCGCGGAGGGCCTCGGGCTTCGAGCCCGGCGGCGAGGCGTGGCTGCCCAAGCGGAGGAGCGCGAGAGGGGGCGACCGATGTGGACGAAGCGGAGGAGCCTCTGGAGGTTGTCGAAGACGGCGGGGACGGTGGTTGTCGTTGATCGGAGAGGGAGCTTGTCGATGAAGATGGAGTCGGTGGAGATCGGCGTCGCAGGCGATGGCGGTGTAGAACGAGGTGGCGGAGGATGACGTCGTGGGAGGTGGAGTCGCGGCGGTGGCGCTGTTGTCGATGAAGGAGGAGAGATCATCGTTGGTGAAGACGGTGTCGGAGAAGAAAGGTGTCGAGGCGGAGATATCGTCGTTGCGGAGTCGGTGGCGGCGTTTGGAGGCGGAGTCGGTGAAGCGTCGTTGGGCTCGATGAACGGAGTCGGAGCAGGAGCAGCTGGCGCGGTGCTGCGGCGAGCCCCTTGGTGGCTCGGATCTCGTCGAGGAGGGTGGTGCTCGGGTTGTCACCACCGAGCCCCCCCCTTCACTGTGCAGTCGACGGATGAAGTTCACGATAGGTCGGCGTGGCGTTTTTATAAGGGAGGTTTCTTGGTCGGAGATGGAAGTAGGGTATAACGAGGGATTCCCGGCGATTTGGATGAATCGAGAAGATGATGTGATTGAGGATGAAAGGAGGAGGAGATCAGAGATGGATTCAGCCGGGCGAGATACGCGGAGGCGCGGCGGTCGCGTGATACGCGGCGAAGAAGTCGGGCGGTGGAGCTGATTTGGGAAAGGGGGGGGGGGGCGGAGGAATACAAGCCAGAGGGCCGTCCGATCGGCCGAGATCGTACGACCAAGATCGATCCACGTGGCGACTAAAGGCGAGAGGCGTAGGCACGTGCGGAGCGCGTGCCTGGGGAGGCACGTGCGACGCACGTCCGTGGTTTTATTTTTATTTTTATTTTTATTTTTTTTATAAAACGAATATAAATAAAGTCCAAAAATGGCTGACACGTGGCGGCTCCAGGTGCTGCCACGTGTCAGCACCAGAAAATTCAGAAAATAATTATCTTGTAAAATCAAAAATAAATAGTAAATGACCTCGGATCGAAAAACTTTCTTCACGAAAATTGCTCGTCTCAATGAGATCTACAACTTTCATGAAGACATCAAAACCAAAATCGATCATTTGAACAAAGTGAATTTTTGGGGTATCCCATGTACATAGAATACCTTGATTTTTTTTGGGTTTTATAATTTTTTTGTCATTTTTTAAACAAGATAAAAATCCAGAAAAATATAAAAAAAATCAAAGATAAATAAAATACACTTAATTCTATTTTTTTTTGGATTTTTATTGATTAAGAAAATATATACATAAAATACAAGGTCAAAACCGCGAAAATGTACAATGTACAAAAGAGGCCCAAAACCTAACTTTCACATATGAGCTCCGATTCACTTGAACTTGGTCTTGTTTTGAAGGTAATTGAATGCTCATTAGTTCAAAAGTGAGTAGGATTAAATCGGACACTGGATGGAGAAGATATGTGGCTTTTAGTCCGAAAATCCTGAAATTAGGGTTTGGGTTTTTGGTCCACTTATTTAGGTTAGTTAATTTTTTTGTATTTTTCTTTTATTCTTGTTAGTAATATGTACACAGTGGAAGTGGTTTTGAGTTATTCGGAGTTAGCATGAATGTGTTAAAAATCTGGGAAGTTAGGCTTATTTACAGGTCATTTTGGCTTGGGTTTTTGGCTTCTTATTTTGTGCAGATTTTTGTGCTAAAATGCCATTTTTTATGAAAACATGCATGAATGCTAATTATGAAAATAGATGCAAGAATGCTGTTGATTTTGAGGGTTTTGAGCTTAATAAATGAGATTTAGAGTGATGAATACGAGATTCATCAAATATATACAAATTTTTAGGGATTTTAATTTCTTTATTTACAAGGTAAAATAAATATAGAGGTGGTTGTATGTACATGGTGAATATGTACAAAGAATATTTTTATTTTCTTTTAATTTTTCTCTTTTTATTTTGATTTTGTATTTTCAAATATATACAAATATATACAAGCCCATTTTATTCTACTTTTAGAGGAAAATATTTTTATTATATTTACAGGTATATTTGCACACATGATCTCCCTATCTCTCTCTACTTTGGCTTTTATGCGGTCAGGCCCATGCTGAGCCCTCCCTTGGGATTAGGTTGCTCAATATTTATTCTAAATATTTCCCTCTTTTTCTTTTTAATTCTTTATTCTTTTATTTTTGCACAAAAACATGCTATTTATTAGTTTTTACACAATGCATGCTTTTTGCTAATTCTTTGTATTTACAAACATATACATGCATTTGCAAAAGTTTTTGTAGCTAAAATATAAGAATAAAGAGTGATAATTGAGCATTCATCACCCCCCTATACTTAACTTTGCTAGTCCCTTAACAAACACTTATTTGAAAAAGAAGTGAAAAAGAGAGAAAAAAAGAAAAAGAGGAGAATATACATGGATCAAGGTTCAATATTAAACTTGCCTTCATAAAATTGAATTATGGAGCTCGATCAGATCTTTGGATTATTAATGTGTCGGAACCTTATTTGGACTTAAGTTTAAAACTCAACAGCCTCTAAGTTCCACCAATCTATAATCAAGACTCCACAACAATCCAGATCAGAACAAGTCATCAAACACAAACCCTGAAGACCATGAATCTTTCCTTGTACTGTGAATGTGAGGTATAAGCTCTCCACCTCAGAAATGGCAACTTGACAACCCTCCCCAACAAGGTAACTCTATGACCCCAATCTGGCCACTCTTTCCTCAAGGAGCGGGGTATTCCCTTCTAAGTTCAAGTTCAACCGGCTCAAGAAGAGGGGGAAGAAGAGAATGGACCATGGCCAGTGTAGCCATGTATCCTTGGGAGCTCGACCAGTGTAGCTAAGTCTCCCTGCTGCAAGCTACATAAGGTGGGACATGAATCTCAAGCTTTGCTTATTGCACTATATACATACTCCGGTGGGATTATCATTTTCTCTCAGACCCACCACTTTTTTGGAGTTATTTTCTTTTTGCATTTTTTTCAAGTGCATCTATACAACATATACATGTGCATCGTATATACAAGGAGTTTTTCCTCTTGAGCTAGTAGACTATCCCTCTTTTGAAGCATTATTGCAACCTACAAATCCTGTCGTTAGACCTCATGGCAACCATACCAAGTTGAGATGCACTTCCTTCACTAAAAGAAGAAGAGAGGTTCCGCCTAGAAGTACTACCATCATATGCTACGCCAAGTCAAGCAAGACTGCCTCCTCACCACCTCATCCGTAGAGAGCTCGGTGCAAAGTGCTGGTCCAAGTAAAGCCATTGTCTATATGAGTCATGTGTGTGTTGTTAAGTGCTCTACTTAGGCTCATTGAGATTACATGTGATCATAGCCTGGTGGACTCAAAGAATTAAGTCACCATGGACCTGAAAAGCCTTAACCCTAAGCCCTATAAGGTTCCTTTTAGAAATTAGGTGGATTAAGATCTTAATCAAGCTCCATTTCCCAATTTAATTCCAGGCTAGTTTAAATGTCAACTATAATCCAGGAAAAACTATATACATATATACAAAGATGCTATTTACACAATATTTACACACATGCAAACTTTTTGAAAAATCTTTTGAATCATGAATGGATGAATGGATGAATGCAAGTTTTGCAAAAGTATTTACGCAAATTTACACAAGATTTTTGCAAACTTTTGATTTTCAAAATATTTTGGAAAAATTTTGTACTATATTCATAATTTTGATATGAAAATATTTACACAAACTTTACACAAAAAGGTTTTTGAAAACATTTTTACAAAAATAATTTGTACACTAGCTATGTATGTGCAATAAAAGAATGTTTATTTCCAGGAAAAATTTTTAATTTTTGTGGTTTTTAAGGTTTTTAGCCAATTTTATTTATTAACACACTCACACAAAGTACGAGTTATGGCTAAAGTATATATGAAATATATACACACCCCCCTATACTTAGCTCGAACGATGTCCTCAGAGTCAAGAGCGATGAAGAAGACATAACTCGTGCTATGTATAGGGAAGTGAAAAGGAAGGCTACAAACAAAGATGAATGAATAAAATAGAAAAACAAGAGAATCTTGGCTTTTCCCCCTATACTTAGGATCAAATAATCCTAAGTATAGCAGGCTGTACACAAAGGGAAAACCGAGTGGAGAATGTACAGGGTCTACCCCCGATACTTAGGGTAAAATATCCCTAAGTATAGGCAGCAAAAACATGAGTAGAAAGAAACAAAAGAAATACCCAAAGGTCCTACATCCCCCCTATACTTAGGGTAAAGTACACCCTAAGTATAGCATAATCAAAGATGAAGAAAGGGATGTGGGACTAAAGAATGTAATGATATGGACATCTGGATCTATACAGGTCGGAAGAACAGTGATACTCAGGCGTGAGATGCAATAGATGTGAGTCAAAAGACCACATCTCATGCAAAATGAATCGGGGCAACATCAACGACCCGCGACTCATAATCTAGAAATGGCTTGAGCCGCTGGCCGTTCACTCGAAAGTACTCTCAGAAGACAACACGGATATGTCAATGCTACTGTTGTTGTGTATCTTTCTCACAAGATAGGGTCCCTTCCATTTGCTCTGTAGCTTCCCTAGAAATAGGCGAAGCCTAGCATCAAACAGCCATACTCTCTGTCCAGGCTCAAAATGCTTGTGGCTGATATGAGAATCATGACACTCCTTCACTCTCTCCTTATATTGTAGGCTGTTTGAGAAGGCGGTATCTCTAAGCTCCTCCAAGGTTGCTAACTCTGCCCTCCTTTGGTCTCCTACACTATCTGGTCATCAAGTATCTCAGTGACTGCCCAAAGCGACCTGTGTCTCAGCTCAACAGGTAAATGGCACGGCTTGCCATATACGAGGCGAAAGGGAGATGTGCCCAATGGTGTCTTGAAAGACGTCCTATATGCCCACAAGATCGAGTCCAAAAGCTGTGACCAATCCTTTCGGTCAGGGCGAACGACTTTCTGCAGAATAGTCTTGATCTCCGTGTTCGACACCTCGGCTAGACCATTCGTCTGTGGATGGTATGGAGTGGCAACTCGATGGTCTATGCCGAACTCGCTAGCAAGGGCCTTCACCTAGTCGTTGATGAAATGAGACCCCCATGTGAAATCAATACTAGAGGGACCCCGAACCGCGTGATGATGTGCTTCCTCAAAAATCTGCAAACTGTCCTGGCATCAGCGGCTCGGGTGTGGATGGCCTCAACCAACGACTCACATAATCAACGGCTAGCAGAATGTACTCAAATCCCTGACTCTTAGGGAATGGACCCATGAAATCGATGCCCCATGCGTCAAAAACCTCACAGAAGTGAATGGGCTACATTGGCATCATATCATGCTGTCCACAAGTGCCCATCCTCTGACAGTCAGTACACCTCTTCACGAACTCATCAGAGTCCTTGAAGAGGGTAGGTCACCACAAGCCGGATTGGAGCACTTTCTGTGCCGTCCTCCTCCCAGAGTGGTGTCCTCCTGCCTCAAGCTTGTGTTAGTAAGTGAGGATGCTATGGTGCTCCTCCTGAGGAATGCACCTATGCCAGACACTATCCCCTCCTTCGTGGTAAAGGATGGGATCCTCCCAGTGGTAGGACTTGGTTTTGCGAGGAAAGTCTCAAGCCTCTGCCTGGGCCAACCTTGTGGGACTTTCTTAGCAACAAGAAAGTTCACATTATCAGCATACCACGGGAGTGAGGCGATAGCAAGGATCGCCTCATCTGGGAAGGTCTCACAAATAGGATCAATATGCTCAAACTCCTCAGGCTGATCGAATCGGGAGAGATGATCCGTCACCACATTCTTGACTCTAGGCTTATCCTTGATCTCAATGTCGAACTCCTGGAGTAGAAGGATCCATCTAGTCACTCTGGCCTTGGCATCCTTCTTTGCCATGAGGTATCGGATGGCGGTGTGATCAGTAAACAGGGTCACTCTAGATCCAATAATGTATGATCTGAACTTATCTAGGGCGAACACTACGGCTAGCATCTCCTTCTCTGTGACTGTGTAGTTCGGCTGAGTGGAATCCAATGTGCGGCTAGCGTAGTGGATAGAAAAGGGGACTCCATCCCTCCTCTATCCCAGCATGGCCCCCACGGCAAAATCGGAGGCATCCGTCATGATCTCGAATGGGAGAGACCAATCAGGCGACTGGAGAATAGGAGCCTCTATAACACACTGCTTGAGAGTCTCAAACGACGAAAGATACTTGTCATCGATAAGGAACTCGGTGTCTTTCATCAGCAGGTCAGTCAACGGTCGGGCAATCCTGCTGAAATCATGAATGAATCGTCGGTAGAAACCGATGTGCCCCAGGAATGACCGTAACTGCCGCAAATTGGACGGTGGTGCGAGTTTTCTAATGACATCAACCTTGGCCGGATCAACCTCCATGCCCCTGTTGGAGATGATATGGCCAAGCACCGTCCCTTGAGTCACCATGAAGTGACTCTTCTCCCAAGATAGCACCAAGTGAACCTATATACATCGTTGTAGTACTCGGTCTAGGCAGTCAAGATAGGAGTCAAATCCGTCGCTGTAAACCGAGAAATCATCCATGAAGACCTCCAAGCACTCCCCTACCATGTCCTAAAAGATCAACAACATGCATCTCTGAAAGGTCATAGGGGCATTGCATAGCCCAAATGACATGCGTCGGAAGGCGTATGTGTCGAAGGGACAGGTAAAGGTGGTCTTGTCCTGGTCCTCGGGAGCGATGGCCACCTGGTTGTAGCCCGAGTACCCATCCAGAAAATAGTAGTGGCTCTTCCCTACCAGTCTCTCAATGATCTGATCAATAAAGGGCAGGGGGAAATGATCCTTCTTGGTAGCCTGGTTTAGTCTCCTGTAGTCAACGCAGACCCGCCAATAAGTGAGTACTCGTGTAGCAATATCCTCTCCAGACTCGCTAATCACTGTAGTGATGCCCGTCTTCTTGGGCACCACATGCAAAGGGCTGACCCACTTGGAGTCGGAGATGGGGTAGATAAAATTGGCGCTCCACCATTTCGATATCTCCTTCATGACAACCTCTCTCAGATTCGGGTTCAGCCGCCGCTGGAACTCACGCGACAGCTTTGCCTCATCCTCGAGATAGATATGGTGGGAGCACAGGGCCAAACTTATCCCCTGGAGCTCTGCTACGCTCCATCCAATCGCCTTGCGGTTCTTTTCAAGAACCCCCATCAGATGAGATTCTTGCTCTCCAGTCAAGTCAGCGGAGATAATGACTGGGTACATCTCAGGCTCATCCGCAAGGAATCTGTACTTCAGCGAAGTAGGGAGCGGCTTCAGCTCTGGACAGCTTGGTGCTGGTGGATTCGGCCTCTGAAAAGTCTGCGTAAACGCTGCCAAATCTGCATGGGAGAACTGAAACTCTCTGTCAATCTCAGAAACTGGAGAAGGCTGCCCTAATGGACTGTCTTTGCTCTGCTCGGCATCTACCTCCTCCTCAGCTGTAGGCTCAGTGGAAATCAGGTCTGGCATGTAATCCTCACAATCTGCCCAATCAGACTCGAACTCCGAGGGATCTGTATCATCTAAGGTGGCATCAGTACCACCATCATCACAAAAATCAGTGTCGTGGTCTAGAACCGGCTCTGCTGCCTCAGAAGTATCTTGGACCAGGAATGTGCTCTCCAAGCTCTCCTCTGCTGTCGTCTCTGTATCAACGGAATCTGAAAATGAGAGGATGGCATGTGCTAAAGGATCTACCCAAACTGCCTCATCATCTGTGATCACAAAGTCACAGTCCTGGTAGATGTCTAGGCCGGCATCTGTCATCTGCTCTATATCTGAAGTGGTCTCTGAGCATGCTCTCTCTCTAGCTCTGCTGTCCTCGACCATCTCTATTTGTACACTTTCGCCCTCGACGTGAAAGTATACCTTCCCGCTATCATGATCAGTCACCGCCTTGGCTGTGGCCAAGAACGGACGACCGAGAATGATGGGGGTATCCGTCACTGAATCAGGGATCTCCATGTCCAACACAACGAAGTCCACGGGGAATTGCAGGCCCTGAATCGTGACGACAACGTCTCGCAACAACCCCTTCGGCCTCTTGATAGATCGATCAGCAAACTGAAGGACTGTCCTGCTCTGTCTAAGAGTGCCCAACTCGAAGCGGTCGAGAAGGGCTGCCAGAAGTAGGTTGATCGACGATCCGCTATCTAATAGAGTACGGTTGAACCTCTGCTCTCTAATGTGGCATCTGACATAAGGGGCTCCTGAATCTGGCCTCTTGGCCGGCAGACGGTTCTGGATCGCGAAACACGTGGCTTTCGTCAGCACATGGATCTCTGAGTGGTGGTTCCTCCTCTTCCTCCTGACTGGGGTCCTGTCTCTAAGGGAACGTTGAAGAAGGGGGATGTGCTGCAAAGCCTCCTGAAGAGTCAGCTGTATATGAAACCGATCTATCATCTGCTGGTTGAACTCTTCCTGATCTCTCTTTTTTGGATTTTCTTTTTTCTTCCCCTTCCCCATCTGAAGGGCTCTAGGGAAGGGGATCACGGGGTCCTTCTCAGATGAAGGACTAGGAAAGGGTCTAGACGGCTCGACGGCCGAATCCACATATACATCATGCACCACAGTGGGACCAGAAAAAACCAAACCCTTTCCTTTATTCACAACAGTGTTCCGAGATACATCAGAAGTAGGAAAAACTACAGATCTCTCAACAGAAGCATGGGTGGCCTCAGCACCACCATCGGCTGGATCGACTGGAATACTCGCGGCCTCAGTACTGCGCTCTGGCTCGGCATCAGGGGTGGCCTCAGTACCACCTCCTCCAACTGGTGAAACGGCGGCCTCAGTACCACCGGTGGAATTAACATCCTTGGTGGCATCAGTACCAACGTCATCATCTCGAGAGGCCTCAGTACCGCTCTCCTCCTCCTCATCGGGCGCTCTGGGTGTATCCTCATGATGTAGCTCAGACGAGGTGTTGCCTGCTGTCATCCTACCACTCCTAATTATGAGAAAATCAACATAAAAAAGGTCTGCAGACATATCATCAAATGTAACACTAGGAGTGGCATACTCAGTAGAAGCTACCTGCTCAGATTTCCTCTTCAAGCTGTTGGGATTCGGCTCAATCTGGGCAGGGATGGCGGCCTTCCCTCTCACAATGTCCCGCATCTCCTGGCGGAACTCGTCCATCTCCCATCGAAAGGTCGCCCGCTGATCTGTGAGAAGGCGGGCTATGTCATCCAAGGCGGGGCTCTCGTAGGGTGGCTCATGAGAGCCTGACGGGTAGCCTCTCTAGTAGGGAGGCTGCTGGAACTGGTGTTGTGGATGAGAGGGGTACGGGTGATGCTGCTGCTGCTGATGAGGCTGATCTCGCCTCCAAGACTGTCCCTGCTGATAGGGACGAGGACCATACTGTGACGACTGCTGCTGCTGCTGTGGTGGTGGGTACACTGGGGGCTGCTGCTGCGGTTGGTGATCTCTCTGCTGGCCGTACTGGCCACCCTGTCCTGACGGTTGCTGCTGGGGCTGGGTACCTCCGGTCCCCCAACGGAATCCGGGATGGTCTCGTCAGATACCGGGCTGGGGGCGGTCATACTAAATCCCATTGACATCCATCAATGGCTCTACATCGTACTGGGTTAGCGGGAGTACTGCCAGAGGCTGATCCGGCTGGTATACCACCATCTGCAAGTCTGGAGATGGTGGTGACTGGTAGGTGGGCTGCGGTTGCTGGTACGGCTCCACCTGTACAAGGTGGACCTATCTAGGATGCTGGTGAGAGCTGGAGCACTGGGACGAGTTGTTGCTGCTGCCGTGATCACCTCGTGACTGAAGACGGGGCTGGGAAGCCGTCTGTGCCTCCTGGAGACACATGAGCTGGGTCTTCAAGTCACTCAAAGTATGTGCCATCTGCTCCATCTGAGTGATGCCCTGGCACTGCTTCTTCTCTATAATCTCCATTGGGTCCAGCTTCTCGCTGATGATCCCCATGTCCGCGGCTGATGTCTCGGCCTGTGCTGCTGCTACCGTGGACGAATTGGAAGGACCGGCGTCGACCCGTGCTATCTTCTGGTACTGCACAGTCTATGGCTGCTGGGGTCTGCCCTGAGTATACAACCGGGTCTGGGACATCACCATGTAGTTCTCAGCCATCTCCTCGTAGATGGCTCAGACCTGGTTGTGATCCTTGGTGAAGTAAGACCCGCCACAAGAAGCGTTCACCAAGCCCTGAAGCTCTGGTGTCAGCCCACTGAAAAAGCTCTGCACGAGGTTCGACTTGGAAATGTCTTGGTGCGGGCATCTATCGGTCAGCTCTATGAACCTCTCCCATGCCTCATGGAACTGCTCGTTGGGGAGCATGGAGAAGTTGCTGATCAGGGCTCTCGCGGCATTGGTCCGCTCGAGTGGATAGTACTTATGCAAGTACTCGATGCGGAGCTGCTCCCAAGTGTACACAAACTTCCCCAGATGTTTCAGCCAGGTGGCTACTCTGTCTGCCAAAGAGAAGGGGAAGGCAATCATCCTGATGGTATCCTGGTCCACCTGACGGTCGTGGACAGTACTGCAAATCATGAAAAACTCCTGAAGGTGGAGATGGGGCTTCTCGGTGGCGAGCCCATAGAAATGGGGAAGGAGCTGCAAGGTGTTCGAGGGGAACTTGAAGTCCCCCACGATGGCTGGTAAAACACCCAGTGATGCATTAGGGTCGATCCGGGGTTGTGGAACTCCCGCATCGGTCTCGGTGGGTCTCCTGCTCTTGCCGGGGCGGCGGCGACCGCTGCGGCTGCTGCTGTTGCTGCCTCATCTGGGACCCTCGGCCCGTCTCTACGCTGCTCTCGCTCTGCTCTCATCTGCTCCATCTCGTGCCTCATGTCCAACATGAAAGCTCCCTGATCCCTCAACTGCTGATGCACTGTCTCGAGGGAGGCGATCAGGGTGGAGTTGATCGCACCCTGGTCCATAACAAAATGCTCGGGTTGTGGACCTCTACTTCGATCATCAGAACTGCCGGCCATGGTCTCTGCAAAATCAAACGATCCATACTCAGGTGCTGATAAATCTGAAAGTCTCTCCTCTAGCACTGGCCTCTCGGAACAGAAAGAAAGGGGGTCGAGGGGGAACAGGGTGGAATCATACTCGGGTTCAGAGAGCTGGTCTCTGCTCTCGCGAACCAACCTAGATGAACGGGTAGACACGCCCGAAAGCGGTGCAGCCAGAGGCTGCCTAAGATATCGTCTGCCCATCATCTTGATGTGGCGAGTAAGGCGGATGAGATCTGGAGAAACTATGATCACAAGCAAACCCCCAAGTTCACCAACGCAACGCGAGCTGCAGACCGTAAAGGCTCGGTCAATTTATCTTGTCAATTTTATTTTGGTGAACAATCAAGATATCAGAGCGATTACGTGACCTGCTGGGATACCCGATACTTTCCCAACTGACTATCCCGCACAGAAGTAGTCGGTAATCAGTCGAGAATAGTACCGGAGGGCTCTACCTAGTGTTCGGGTCAATCTCTCGCACAATCAAACCAACCAATGAAGGGGTTGCTCTCCCCAAGACAAGTTTTTAAATGAGATGTCTTTTAGGGTCAATAGTTTTTAGCAGTCCCAATTTTATTGTTTTATTTTTAGATATTTTTCAATAAAAACAAAAATGCCTAACGAATTTTTCGGTTCTCCTGGTTATTAAGTCAAAAACAGGGGGAGAAGACGAAAAAGCCGATGCGCGATGAAATAAATGATGCATGCAGAGTAAGAAATGCGTACCTGTCTCCAGCACTCTACAAGCAATATGATCCGCGCAGAATTTAAAGATAGAAAAGAAACTACCAAAATGGTGCAGCGGAAAAATCGAGTCCTAAGTAGGCAACTTCTACTCGAAAGAACCGTCTAGCTGGTCACCAGCCTCCGATGCAAAGAGTCTGGTCTCGGTCTACCCCTCCTCCTCCCGACAAATCGGGTTCAGGAGCAGCGCTTGGCAGGGCAGGTTGCGGCACGTAGGCTCGAAGGAAGTGAGTCAGCTATTTTTATTAAATTTTTATTAGTAGGTCCAATTATTGAACTATAGGCACAAGCAGTCTATTAGGTGTTTGGATCCTACTTAGTACGGCACAATCAAACAGAAATTCCTAAAGCTAGGGGCTCGAGAAAAACCCGGTGAAACCGGAAAAGGCAGCGAAAAACAAAAACCGCGAAGAAAGCCCCGAAAAAGCCAACTAAGTAATGGGTCCCCCGAGCACACTGGTGCTCGGTGAAACAGACCCGAGAAAGTGTCCAAGTCCAAGTCTGCTGTCCCTGTATTATTACAACAAATCAAATGAATAAAAGTCTAAGCTAATCTAAACCTCTCCCACTCAGCTACTCTCTCACGCTCTCATGCGGCTCCGTGCAGAAGGGAGCCGCCTCCGAATCCCGCGATTGCGTCGGCTTCTCGAGAGTCGCCGCCTCGGTCCTCGAGCCCTCGCAAGAAAGAAATAGAGTGTCACAAACCAAAATAAAATAATCAAATAAATGCAGAAAACTAAACAGGGGTATATGTGCAAAAATGGCAAACAAAATAAACAAGCAAAATCAAACAAAAACAAAAATAAAAGGAAAGAAAAGAAAATAAAATAAAACAAAAATAAAGGAAAAACAAAAAGCCGCGAAAAGCCGCGGACTCAAAAAAAGCCGTGGAAAGCCGCGAAAAAGAAAAAGAAAATAAAATAAAAATGAAAAATAAGACGACTACTAAGCCGTGCTCCCCGGCAGCGGCGCCATTATGATGACACGCCTGGCGACTCGAGTAAAGGTAATCAAGGGTCGTTGCGACCCAAGTCACCAAGCGTTGTCAATCAAGAAAATCAGACCACCAAACAAAGGCAAAAATCAAAGAAAGCTCAAGTAGCAGTCTTGCTATTATATTAACCTGGTATAGAGACCAGCGTCGAACATAAGGAGCACATAAGAATAAAACAAAAGAAGAGTCTTTTTGGTGGATTTTTAAAGTTTTTATATTTTTTGGATTTTTTAATTAATAAAGAAAATAAGAAAACAACAAATCAAGCAACTACAAACAATTATTTAATTACTCAAAAATCACTCAAAAATTCAAACAAATTTTTTTTATGTTTTTTTATATTTTTTAATGTTTTTGGGTAATTTTTGGTATTTTTCTGATTTTTATTGAATTTTATACAAATCAAACAAGATGAGAAAACAGAGGTACTGTCCAGTCAGACTTGGAGGGCCAAATTAAATTGCAAAATGTCCCTATCAAGGTTTGAAGGTAATTTTCCTATATAGTAGAAAATGCAAGGAAAATTTAGGCACCAGAAATATTAATTTTTGATTTTTCTTTTATTTATTAGAATTTTTATGGTTTTTTAGGGGTTTTGTAATTTTTATAGGTTTTATAAAGTGAAAAATAACCAAAATTGGTCAGAAAATCAAACAAGGCAAAACAAACACTAAATCATTTTTTGGTAAATTTTAGAGTATTTTAATATATTTTTTTGAATTTTAAAGTTAGACAGTAACAAAAATGCGTGTTTTTGAATTTTTTAAAAATAATAAATGAAATCAAAAATGTGCCAAAAATTAGAGAAAATTTTACAACATGGCAGGAGCCATGTGTCCAATTTTCATCAAATTTGGAGTTGGTTTGCTATTTTATTAAAATAAAAAACAATGATAGTGCACAAGGACATGTACGCAAATAGAACAAGTTCCAGGGGGTCCGGTGCAATTTCTCCACTAAATCACGTGCGAGGCGCGTGACCTGGGCACTCAGGGATCTATTTGCAAGAAACCTAAAGTTCCTGGACTATGTAGTAACACGTACTAAAAGTCCAGGGGCTTTAGTGTAAATTACCCACTATATCAAGCACATGCACAAATAAACCACGCACAGGGGTATTTCTGCAAATATCAAAAGTATAACTTCATTCATTAACACCCTGAAACATAAAGGCCATACATGCAATTAACCCAACAAGCATGTGTCGAAGCACGTGTTCCACTACAAATAGGGGTATAAACGTAAATACAGAAAACGACAGGGTCCACAATGCAAATTACCAAACTGAAATAAAGTTTCTAAAATATTTACAGGACTAAAGCAGAACAACTAAAAAGCTAAGGGTCTAAGAAGAAATTTACCCTTTATTAATGTGAGGGCCGGATGCGCGCCACCTGGAGATCGGACGGTCGGGGAAGGGGCGCTGGAGGCCTCCTCGCGGGCTGCTGAAGATCGAAGAAGAATCGCCTTGGCCTCCCGCGTCTAATGGTCCCCTCTGATGGTGGCGAGAAGCTCTGGAGCGCTCCAGCGGCACTGGCAGAGGAGGAGCTGCTGCGCCTGAATGTCGAAGCCCTCAGATGGGCTCCTCTGGACCTGCAAAGATGTGCAACAAGCTCCCGGGTCGAGGGCAAGGTGCCTCGACCCGGTTAGGGTGGTGAAGGTGATCGGCGCGTCGGGACGAAGGGGCTCCGGTGAGGCGACGGCGGAGGAGCCCTAATCCTAGTTCCTGTGCGAGCTGGGTTGAACGAGTGGGTGGAGAATGTGCGCGGAGGAAAGGCGGAGATGATGAGCTATTCCGATGATCGGGATGAAGGCGAGGGTGGTCGGAATTGAAGCTCGACGGTGACGGAGCGATTTGGGGGAAAATGAAAATTCGGGAAATAGAAGAAGGAGGAAGGCTACCTGATGGATGGAGTCGACTGGGGAAGAGCAGGGGATGCTCCAGGTCCTTGCCTCGAGGACTATCGGTGTCCGAGGCTCGAGCACCGCCTCCAGGCGGCGCACGGCGGCGCGTAGCTGCCGGATCAGTGGTCCGATCTCCCTTTCCTCGCTGCAACACGACCTGGAGCGAGCTGTCACTCTCGCGGAGGTTGTGGAGGTCATGGAGTGGAGAGAATCAATCCAAAGATGAGTGGGGAAGGAGGCGGAGCTCGGAGTAAATACCTCTAGGGGTTCGGCTAGACGGGAGTCGGGCAAGCAGCTCGAAGCGTGGATCCCCAAAATCCACCCCGGGCGTGGATAAGGGATGATCAAGCTCGGATTAGGACTCGAAGTTAACGGATTTCGTGATCGGATCGAGTGTGCAAAATTTCGAGAAATCGGGTTGCGGGCACGGATCCGGGACTAAGTGGTCCAGGGGGGGAGTTGACCGGGGGGTCAACATTCCCCGTGGACCAATGGGAGCTGGCCATGTGGAAATGTTTTGAAAATTCAAAAAGAAATAATAAATGGCTGAATTATTAAAAACTCAAAACATGAAAAATGTTTATTTTATTTTTTTCTATTTTTTGTCATTTTTAATTAATTTTTCGAAATAAAAATAGGGTATGTACACTATAGTGCTATACATAGGTATATTTACAATATAGGTTTTTAATTATTGATTTTTTAATTAATTATTTTTGTACATTTTTATTCCCATTTTATATTTTATTTATTTATAGCATAAATTTAGGAATAAAAAGGTATTTTTATTTTATTTTTATTATTTAAATACAAGGGGTAAATAATTAGATATATATATATACATGGTATATGTACAAAATTCTTTTTGGTTTTTAATTTTGTTCTTTTTATTTCATTTTTGTTTTTATGGTTTTATTTTATTTATTTACACCATAAAAGATAGAATATATACAAATTTTAGGGATTTTAATTTCTTTATTTACAATGTAAAATAAATATAGAGGTGGTTGTATGTACATGGTGATTATGTACAAAGAATATTTTTATTTTCTTTTTAATTTTTCTCTTTTTATTTTGATTTTGTATTTTCAAATATATACAAATATATACAAGCCCATTTTATTCTATTTTTAGAGGAAAATATTTTTATTATATTTATAGGTATATTTACACACATGAGCTCCCTATCTCTCTCTACTTTGGCTTTTATGCGGTCAGGCCCATGCTGAGCCCTCCCTTGGGATTAGGTTGATCAATATTTATTCTAAATATTTCCCTCTTTTTCTTTTTAATTCTTTATTATTTTATTTTTGCACAAAAACATGCTATTTATTAGTTTTTACACAATGCATGCTTTTTGCTAATTCTTTGTATTTACAAACATATACATGAATTTGCAAAGGTTTTTGTAGCTAAAATATAAGAATAAAGAGTGATGAATGAGCATTCATCAGTGTGTAACTTGGTGTTACATGAATATTGAAGATTTGGAGGCACGATTTAATAGACCAGAGAGATATTTGACATTGATGTCGATGATGAATTATATGTATTCAAGCACAAGGCAAAGGTTCTTGGAGCTACAAAGTACTCTCCAAATATTACTGCAATGGAGGTTCAAAGAACAAATTGGTATATTCTTAGTAACAGTTTGGAAGTCAAACCATTCATCGAGTAAGTGTTGATTCATCTTTAATTTTGGAATATAACTATTTGCAAAAGCTAACATCACAAATGATTTCAGTGAACATCAGAGAATACTCGAGAGAGAAAGAGTGTTAAATGTTGAGGAAAGGCAAATGGATGCTTTTTCACTTTCGTTCAAGATAATGTTGAGGTTTATAACTTATTTTTATTGCACTATATTATATGCTAACACTTCAACTTTTTTGTATTCCATCTAATATAAGATGCAAAATATAATGAATGAAGAAGGCAATGATCAAGATGAGATGATCGAACCCTTATATGCATTGTCATGTGGTCATAACTTATGTATCAAGAGCTACATAGGTATAATTGTGAACAGAGTAAGCTACCACACAATAGTTCGTGATGCGAGATGAAAGTGCCAGAATAGTTCAATAATGGTTCATGGAGAGTATGATGGAATGATTATTGAATTTTATGGTGTCATTCAAGACATTCTTGAGCTAGAATATGTCTTTGGAAAAAATATTTCTATTGAAATGTAAATAGTGGGATACTGGTTGTCGGGATGTGAAGGTTGCTAGTCACATGATAAGTATCAATATGTAGAAAACATGATTTGACAACGAGCCCTTTATACTTGCATCACAAGCAAAACAAATATATTACCTTGCAGATCAAAAGAATGGCGTGTGGTGGCGTATAGTCCGAAAACCCGATCATCGTCACATATATGATATACCCTTACAACTTAACATAATAACTAGGCTTACGGGTGAGGACACACAACTTCACAACGATTTACTGACAAGTTCTAATGAAGATGATGATGAAGAAGTTGAGAATATTCCAATTCAAATAATAAAAGATGACGATATTGTTAGGATTAGAGTAATATTAGGATTGGGAATCCCAATGGGATTGGACTCCTAATCCTAATAGTAGTTGAGTTGTATTCTATTTATATTCCTATTGGGAATAGGACTATGGGGTTGTATTTGGGCAATATAAAGAGTGGGTTGGAGGCATTGCCTCAATACCACAACAACAACCATGTAGCCTCTAGAGAAAGGGGGGAGAGAGAGAGATAAGTGAGAAGAGAGAAGAGAGGAAGAGAGTGAGGGAAGGGAGAGAGTTATACTCGTTCTTCTTTTAGTGATCTTTCTTCTCCGATAGAAGCGAGAGGTGACCGACTACCATTATTTATGGTTGTTCTTGTTTTCATGCGCTTCTGCAATGGTGGTCAACTGCACATCCGCATTCGTATCAACATCTGCTTCCGTATCCGGGGAGGTTCATAATCCCAACATCCGATATCCAAGAGGAGTTGATACCGGCAGGTCGTGTTCTCGTCAAGTCATATCAGAGCCAGGTTCAGCGTTGTTGAAGGGATACGATGCGACGGATCAGAGTGAGGTTTGACATGGACGATATGATGCAACATAGTGTACGTGCAATCCTCAGAAGCCATGATATGGTGGTCTCTTGGAGAAATCGACCAGACTTATCAAAGAATTTTGCTAGCAGTGACTGGCATGAGATCGTGCAAGGTGGCACATCGAGGGCATCCAGTGATGGGTGTGTCACCCGGAGGCGGTGAGTTCCTTCTATCAAGACTTGCAGATGACGAGGATGGCCTAGTGCAGACCCGAGACGATGAAGAGATTGTGATGGAATTTAACTGAAGGGGGGATTGTTAGGATTAGAGCCGTATTAGGATTGGGAATCCTAATAGGATTTGACTCCTAATCTTAATTGTAGTTGAGTTGTATTCTATTTATAGTCCTATTGGGAATAGGACTGTGGGGTTGTATTTAGGCTATATAATGAGGGGGTGGAGGCATTGCCTCAACACCACAACAACAACCATGTGGCCACTAGAAAAAGGAGAGAGAGAATAGAGAAAGAGAGCGAGGGAACGGAGAGAGTTGTACTTGTTCTTCTTTTAGTGGTCTTTATTCTCCGGTGGTCACGAGAGGTGACCGACCACCGTTATATCTGGTTGTTATTATTTTCTTGTGCTTCTGTGATGGTGGTCGATTGCGCATCCGCATCTGTATCTATATACGCTTCCGTATCCGCAGAGGTTCGTATCCCCAACATCCGGTATCCAAGAGGCGACGATACCGGTCGGTCGTGTTCCTGTCAGATATGGCACTAAATCGTGTAGAGGTAGAGGTTACAACTATTGATGCTAATGTAGTTGATGGGCAAATACATGTGGATATTTACAATAGTAGTGAAGAAGGTGAGGATGAAGATGACACATTACGAAACTATATTGATTCAGATGAAGAAAATGATTAAGGTAATTTAGTTCCATTAATTCAATTTAGCAAATACTTGAAAATTTTGAGTTCAATGTTCTAACTAGCTTGCTAGCCAAGGACAACATACTTGAGAGCATCACTATTTTGATGTCGTTGTTATATCAATTTTTGACTAATTTCAGCTATGTTGTTCCTTAGCGACCACTATTATGAAAGTTTATGATATCTTCAGGTCCCATGACCATTTGCATTCAGATATCCAGGTTACATATGGAATGGTTGAAATGCTTGTTATTGAATACCATACTTTATCAATTTTTATTGATAAGTACGACTTGAATGCAGTTGACTAACTTATGTCATTTTTTCATAAAAGTTCCCTCTTTGGTTGTTCAAGTACTAATCTGATGATGAACCAGATTATTAAACACATGATATGATATTTTATCTTGCATCATGTTATATTTCAATAACATTTTTTTCTTACAGATATGGCATGGACATCATTTGGGGTACTATTTATCCTTGTTATATCCATGAGTATGACAGTACCTTTTCAATAGAATAAAAAAAGGGTAAGGAAAAGAGCTTCAATAGGAATTAGGTTGTAGTCGAGGAGACAATTCAGGAGAAAACCTCAGTAGATGTTCCTTCGACATCTATACAGATGGAGGAGAGATCACCATCAACATTGGCAAAACAATTGTCTATTGAGAGGTAGTATGGTATATCTCAATATAAATAATTTTAGTGTTGCATAAATGATACAAAGATTAATTTTGGAGAATTTTATAAAAAGATTAAGATGACATATAGATTTCGTCTTTGATATGCCCTTTCTACCAAATAAAGAAATAGTTTATGATATAATCATTCTTCTGAACTTGAGTTGGAGAGAGATACCACGTGGTAATGATTATCTTAGGGCAATTAGGAATTTATTAGAATGACGACATTATTGTACCTCATACCTTCCTTTTGATCGTGATCAATGCAACTGGAGCAAAAAGAATCAAGAATCACCATACAACTGGAGTAACATCCTTCGTTGTTATTCGTAGATTGTAAGTGTTAACTATGTATATTTTGTAGGAAAGTTGTTGTAATTAAATGTTTATTCTAATGAATTTTCATTTTTGATTGGAACTGTTCGATAAGGATCTTGGTGGAGCCCATGTGGACCGATTCTTTTGTATTATCGCTCTCACTATAGAGTGGACAAGAATGGTAAAGGATGATGGGGTAGTGATTTTGCTCACTCTGCTTATATAAGTATTTTCCCATGTTTTCCACTCACCTAGTCATATATGTAAGTTTTTTCTATTATCATTATCCTTATGCATGTAGTTGAGAATGAGGGATATGCAAGATAAGGCGATAGCAGCAGGTGCCCCTATTGAAAAGGAGGAAATTGTTCACAAGGTCTTGGGAAATGGGGAAAGAACTGATTGGAGGAATGGATGGGGATATGGGCACATTGCAGATCGAGACAAAGAACACAAAAAATATGTATACCAAGCTGAGTTGGATGCTGCAATTTTAGCCACATAGGGTGCAATGAGAGAGAAGATGCTTACCGAAATGGATGCAAAGGTTGTCTCCATTAATGAAGGATTGCAACGAAAATTCCATGAGCAGGAACATGCACAACAAATGATGTTGATACAGATTGAGCAAATGAAGAAATGGATATGTGAAAAACACATCTGTCCTGATAGTTCAAACTGAAGAAACTACTGTCGTTGAATCGGTCAGATGAAATTTATAGAAAATTTGATTTTATTAATATTTATACTCCTAAACTAGATGCCTATAGTGCCAGTATGGGAGTGTCAAACATAGGGAGGCAAACTGTGGAAAACTAAGGTAAAATAATAGAAAATCAAAGATAAAAGGATTTCCTAAGTTTATTTGAATTTATGTACATTTTCTGGATTTTTAGTGAATTTTATGAATTTTAAGTTTTTTGTTGTTTTAATATACCTATGTAAAAAATAGGTATATATTTTATATTTGGTTTTTATTTTGAAGTTATTTTTGTTTTAAATATTTTGTAATTTTTATGTAATTTTAGAAAATGTTTTGTAATTTTTATTTCATTTTAAAGTTAAAAACTATTTTTTATTGAAAACAGGGTTTTATTTTTTATTTTAGAAATAATAGAAAGTAAGAAAATAATTTATTTTAGTTTTATTAAAAAGTAGATCAAAATACCTTCCAAACAAATATGGTATGTATTTTTACAATTTGTATTAAGTTAGTTATGATTTTATGATGTTTTTAGGTATTTTGTATTTTCTATTGGTTTTAATATTTTATTTTTATGATGTTTTTTGTTTAATATGTAAAACATACTAAAATACACTATAGGAATTTTTTAGGAATTTTAAAAGTATTTTTATATTTTTTATGTATTTGTTTATTACATTCTTATAATTTTTGAAAGATTTATTAAAAGTAGAAAATATTTTTATTTTTCAAAATACTCAATAAACTGTATATAGTAGAATACTATGTTTTTTTGTGTAATTTTATTATATTTTTATATTTTAATTTGGTTTTAATATGTATTTTACATGTATTATATATGTATACAGTAGAGGGGTATAATTATAATTATATAGAAAGTATGGGGTATTTGTGTCAATGGCAAAAATGAAGGGGTATTCCGCACAAAACACCCAAGAGAGCACGTGCACATTGATGAACCTCGGTTTCATCATATTAATTTGCAGATATTAACCCCCTAGCTTAAATTGGTGTCAATAAAAACCAAATAAATCATTATATATATCTGAGTCTTGGAATAAATTAAACATACAAAAAACGACAAAAGCAAAATTGTAGTGTTTTTATACCTTTCAAAACGCTAACAAAATTATTTCCCCCTTTATTTGACTCTTTTGCATTTTTGGTCAACGTGAAACTTGTAGATCTCATCGAGATCTACTCTTTTCATGTTTTGAGTTTTTTCCAAATTCAGACTCCTTCTCATTCCTTTTTCATGTTCTTTGTCTGAATAACCTGATTGGGCCACGTGGCTCTTTCTGGTTAAGCCACATGGCATGCTTCCCTTTCCGCCACGCACCATCCAGCACTTCTCAATCCACTCCAAGAGCTTCAATCTCCATCGCACGGTCGCGCTTTGATCCCAATCCTCTGATTCACCTACCATATCGTATCTCAACCGTCTGCTGCCGCCCACATATCTTCTTGCCATGCATCAAGCCCATAGCCATCAATCGTGCCCTGATAGATTAGATCAGGGCCACATCTTCGTGCCCTCCTCTCAGTCGTTAGATCACGAGATCTAACGACCGAGACACCGTCTCCTACCTCCAGACCCACCTCTCTCTCCCAGGTTGTCCACAATGTACACACATCCCCCTTTCCATTTCCCCCATCTCCTCAGCCACCCTCACCACTCGCTGACCACACCCAGTCCTAGAACGATCATTCTTCTTCCACACGGACACCATCACTCTCCACGATCCCATCTCTCACACTCCATATCCCCCTCTCAAACCACATCCTCCACTTTCTTCTCTTCAAATCTCCCCCTTCAAAAAATCCATCACCGCTGCAATTCTTCGTTGTCCACTTAGCTCCTCACTGCCTCCCTGTGACAGGGGGAGGCTGGATTGATGGTGCAAAGATGACGTAGCCTTCGGTGAGGCCCATATCCATGGTAGGCTATACTTCCGATGTCCAACCGTCGGTTAGCTGCTCCGCAGGGCTGTCTGGAGGAGGCCATCAACGTCTCCTCGTTGGAGGCGGAGCTGGAGAAGTTCACTCTGATCGAGCTCCATCCATTAAAGAATGGAACCTGCAATGGTTAGTTTTATAGCCAAAGCAATCATGTGTGGATGAGTGTGGGCGAGCTGAGGTTCCGTGCAAGTAGAGAGAAGAGGAACCACATCTTCGTCTACGGTGAAGCAAGAGAGGAGTTGGGTTGAATGTGTTCAGGTGATGGAGAAGGGGAGAGGGCGAGGGAGGACGTGTGTGAGGATGGCTGATACGTAATGAAGCTCGTGTGATGGTAAATGGAGGGTGAGTGTGTAGAGAATGGCCTAATTAATTGAGAGAAATCAAATGAACCTTTCTTTTGTCACTTAGTCTGAATAATGAGAGTCTGAATATACACTTAAGAGGCCCATGTCCCTGAGTTTGACCTTGGGCTTGCCCAAGTAAAAAAAATTAGACCGCTTGCTCAATCCAAGTGGTTTTTATGGATCCAATTTAGCCAGACTACAATGAATCTTTGAGTGTTAATTTTCAAAATTAAAGGGCTGAATTTGCAGTTCGTCACACATGCATGTGTAATTGTATGAAGCAGGACCTGCTTGTAAATTCAGAAATGTTGGGGGGTTTAAACGCAAATTTCGTTAGAGATCATGTTCTTTTGCACGTGTTGGGCACCGATAGGACCTGCTTGTAATATCATAATGTTCGAGGTTATCCTTGCAAAATCACCAAGGATGCACGTGCTTCGCGCATGCTAGCCCCAAAGCAGTGAGGCGGCGGCTTCACTTCGGTGGTGACGGGTGTTGAGGTGAGGTCCGTCAATCTTCAGATGATTGTGTGGCCTGCAATAGACATTTTGAGATGTCGACAAGTGGCACGGTGTATGCCACTCAATAGATAATCAATCTTATGGATTCGAAGCAAACTAGAAGGAACAAGGTACTCTCCTCTTTTTCTTGCAAAGGTGGTGAATTTGGTGGTTTCTCGACACTATGTTCTGCTCCAAACGATGAAGATGTTCCCGATCGGCGATTTGTGCAATGGCTCTCATAGTAGATCTCCATGTGCAGCTTTGCTCTTTATTGTCATCTTCTCTGAATGGAAAGCTCCAGTGTGGTTCAAATCTCAATCGCCGAAGAAGATCAGGTGATGCTCAATGTTGCTCCAAAAATACATCTTCTGTGAAGGTTCCCAGGGAGTACTGCTTTCGCATTTGATCAGTTCTATGAGATTCATGGAATCTCGAGGTGATTCTATGGGACCGATGCTTTTCAATCGACGATGAAGAAGTCCGTAGCACCTACAAGCTATGATCTCTGACTCGAGGAACAAGCCTCAGCCAAATGCAAATAGGAATAGATGAATGCAGGAGCTTCGACTGGTGACGGATGAAGCTCTAGGCAACGATCATCATATGTGATCGGAGATGGGTAGATATGATGAATAGAATGTGAAGAGACAAGTCTCAAGATGTGGTACCGCGATCAGAAAATGGGAATGGATCAAATCATGACGAAGTATGATGAAGTAGAGAGGGATGGATGGAGAAGAGAACATAGGAGATGATAATAGAAGTCGGGGGAATGAGAAGAGAAGGAGAAGAGGAAAAATAGCTAGGAATCAAAATGGAATAGATGGAGGTGGTGCCTGGGAATGGAGGCCGATGAAGAACTCCACGGTCGTTACCTCGATGCATGACGGAGATAAAGGCTGGCACACACGTGGCATAGCGGTGCTGCGATGTTGGCAGCGGATCTCACAACTCCTCGACCTCGACTTCACTCAATTACGGAGAAGAGAGACCCTATCACAGACCCTCGCTGGCACGGAGCTCTAGAGAGGAAGGAAAAAATGGCAGATGAAACTTATGGAGGAGGGGATTAGGGCTTTTTATAGGATGCTTTGCTTGGAGCCCAAGCCTCCATGTGCGATCACCTAGCATTGGCTCCGATCAATAGTGGGGTTGTTAGGGAACGGCCTAACGGCCAGTGGAGAGGAAGGAGAGGGCAGCGGGTGAAGAAGAAGGAGGCATGCATGAGGAAGAAGAAGCGAGGAAAGAGGGACGCAGGAGGAGAGAGAAAAGGGGACTAAAACTAAAAAAATTATTTAAATAATTAACTAAAGAAAATAATTAATAAAAGAAATTAATAATTAATTTAAAAAGATTATAGGATATAAATAAATAAATAATTAAATAAGTAGTTAAATAAACAATTAATTAAATAGTTAAATAAATAATATAAATAATTTAAAATAAATAAATTTTTATTTAAAAACTTAAATAAATAAAAATTATTTATTTATTTATTTATTTTAATAAAGTATAAAAATATAAGAAATAAGCTTCATTAAATTAAATTAAGATACATTGTATAATTTATACCAATAGGATCCCAAAACTCATTTTTAGCATATTAACTCTGATTTTAATGAAATTAGTTTCATTTGATAGATAACTATATAAAAAGAACTTTAAAAGTGAGTATGTTAAATTCGGAGTCCATATAGACGAGTTATGAGGTCCAAAAGTTTAGGATCACAACTTCGTAGCTCTAGAATTCATTGGCATTTTAGCTTAAGTTATGTTTTTATATTTTTCTAAGATTTTTTAGAAACACATTAGAAAAAGAATTAAGACAAACTGAGTACAGAATAATTAATTAGAAAATAAAGAAGATATATATATAGTACATATATACATAGGGGTCCTAATGCCAAAACTCACTCGTTTTATTCAAATATTTTTTGATATTTTTAATAATTAGTATTAATTATAAAATGAAGTATAAAATTGATTTTGGTCAATTTGGCATTTTCTATAAATAGTTATGAACTTTGAAAGTCAGATTTTACGGCTTTTTCGCTTCATCACAATTAATCGTTTATGTAGTAAATATTTTTCTGATATTTTTATAGAATAATATATATTATTATAAAAATGTTTGTGAAGAAAATATTTTTGTCTGAAATGATCTTTGTGATAAATAAAATAGGTGAAATGTTTACAACTTGAAAAGTGTGTAAATATTTTTTTGTGCTCTTGATTTTCTGCCATTTTTATACATTAGTATCCTTATCTCCCCCTACTTATTTATTTTGTCGATCATGCCAATATTGATCGGGTGTCAGGGTTAGGATCAGTATGTATATATTACATATCAACATCCTTTTTTTCTTTTATTTTTTCTCTTTATTTGTTTATTTTCGATAAAATAAGTGTTAAATATGTAATATTAACAAATGTGGTTAGAGTGTTAGTTAGTGGGCATTAATGAATATTTACATGTATTTTCTTAAGGATTTTAGAAAAAAATAAAAGAATAAAGGCGATGAATCATAGATTCATCATTCCCCTGTATTTTACCCATGCTAGTCCCTTAGCAAACCCTTATTCTAGAAATAAGTGCATGTAAAAAGAACAAGGAAAAGCAAAATAAACGAACTTGGAGCATGCTTGTTTCTTTAAATCGAATCTTACTTAACCTGAAATCAAGAACTTAGAATAAGATTTTGAATTAATAGTTTGTTAAGACCTTATTAGAATTAGGATTTAAGTCTCAACAGCGCTCAAGTTTCACAAATCCTTTTCCAGGTTTACCTCAATAGCCATATTAGATTCACCTATCCATCACGCAAACTATTCGGCTTTGAAATCAATTTTTACTGTGTGTGAAGAGTGTTAGCTCTTCCCGCTTAAAGAAGCGAAGAAACCACCCATCCCAATAATACACTCCCAATGGGCCCTTATCCATCTACTCGATCCTTGAGGAGGGGTGTATTTCCTTCTTAGGTCCGGTCGTGTTGTGTTCATAATCAAATAGAGAGAGGAAAAGAAGAATGGGAAGAGAACTGGAGTGTGACCAGTGTAGTCACATCTCCTGTGAAGCTTAGCCAGTTTAGCCAAGTCTCCACTATGGCATTCATCCTTTTTGAAGATTGAACCATTGTGGTCATATTTGTATTTGGTATTTGGCTTCTTCTTGGTATAAAATGATTGTCGCACTCCATTGATCTTTTGAGCCCCGGCAGATATAGCATCTTTTCTTCCGTCCACTTTTTTGAGGTCTTGGAAAAAATTATGCCAGCAGATCCTTCCCTCATCCGAAGCTTTATTTCAACCCAACACTCTCGTCATTAGTTGTTTGCGCCACTAGATAAGGATGAAAACACACACTAAAATGGACTGCTGATGAATCTATGATTTATCACTCTAAAAGTTAAAAATAGAGCCTTGTTCTCGAGTAAATAGAGGCATATTTCCCTTTATAATGCATAAATAGCATTCATACATGAATTCATAATACATGCATTTTAGCACTCCATTTGCATTAAATAAGAAGCCAAAATCACTTGTAAAATACCCATTCATTTAAATAACACCTCCCTTATATTATGTACACCTGTAGTTAATAATATAAGGAAGATAGCCAGAAATCACCTGTGTAAAATATCCAATAAAACCCCAGAATCCTTGATCCATAAAATGCCCATAGCTCTCTCAAACAAACTCCAAAATAGTTCTACTCACTTTCAGATTAATACACATTAAAGGACTTTTAAAATGAGACTGATTTCATCCAATTTGGAGCTCATTTGAAAAAGTTGGGTTTTTGGGCCTCTATGTACACTATGTATACTATATTTGTGTATATTTGTATTTTTGTATCATATTTGACCTCATCTCCGTCTTTGTTCAACATGAAACTTGTAGATCTCATCAAGATCTACAACTTTTATGTTTTGAGTTTCTCCAAATTCGGCCTCCTTCTCTCTCTACATCTATTTCTTTTCTCAGCCAATCACAGCTGGCCACGTGGCGCCCTCTGGTTGCGCCACGCGGCCCGCTCCCCTTGCCCTAGCCGCCCCTGCTCTCAGCCGTTGGATTTCTATTAAAATCCAACGGCCATCTGCGCTCCACGTACACCTCTCACTTCCACCGTCTCATCATTTCCCATTTCTCATCTCAACCGCCCGTTCACGCCTCTTCCACAGCGCGCCACGTGGCGAATGTTGCGCCCTTCGATCACGCACTCCATCCTTTCATCGCAACCGCTCATCCCGCCTTGCACCTCAGCCCTCCGATCTAAGCCCTAAGCTAATCTCCACCGCTCGACAGTGCCCTCTCCTCCACACGATGCGTGGCGCATTCAGCACCCTTAGATCGCGTCGCCTCGACTTGATCTCAACCACCCGCTCGTGCTTCACCCCCATCGCGCCACGTTGTGGCCTCCTGACGCTCAGACCACCTCGCCCTTTATCTAATCCTAGACTCTCCTTATCGCTTTGATCTGGGCCGCTGGATCACAAGATCCAACGGCCAGGGCTTCGTCTCCTACCTCCGGTGCCCCTCTCTCCCATGATCTCGAGCTTGCGCCACACGCTGCCCCTTTCTATTTTCAGCCACACTCCAACCACCCTCGCCGACCGCCAACGCCACCACGACCTTCCCCACTCACCCCTCATCCTCACCAGCTACCCCACTCACCATGACTTCCACCATAGACGCTCCACGAACCCCACTAACCTCACCTCGTCACCAGCCCGGCCGTCGACTTCATCTTATAAAAACTCGATCACCGGCCGACTTCAGCCCTATCCGCCACCCCAGTGAGGTACCTAGAGCTTGGAGCTTCCGTTTGGTGACAACAATCGATCGATTCCTCGAGCACAACAGTCTTCTTCTCCGGCGAGATCCATGGCGCCACCGTCGTGTCGCAGCCGCCCCTCCACGACGCTGCTTGAACTCGGGACCTTACCGATCCCTCGAGCGACGACCTGGAACTCCAATACGAGTTCCAATACCTAGGTAACCTCCTCCATATTTGTTTGATCTTCGTTTTGATTTTTCCTTTCATTTCTTCCATTTTATTCGCGCTCCACCTTCATCTTCTCGCTCCATCTTCACTTCACCGAGCTCCGCGACGGAGCTCTGAACGTTGCGCCATAATTCACACCCTCCGATACCTCACTTCACCTTCCATCAGCTCCAGCTCCGCCACTTGGGCGGAGCACCATTGGCGGACCATCTTCCCCTCGCTTTAGGCCTCGCACTCGCATCTCACACCTCCACGAATGCCCGCTCGTGCTTCGGCTATACTCTGACCCTTGCAGGTGCCCTGCCGTTCATTGATCGGAAGATCACCGAAGCTCCTATCGAGCCTCATCGCCAGCAAGCTCCGACGCGTCACCTCCGCTCCTGAGACCATCAGAGCCTTTGCCGGACCGCCGCGCGTCTTCTGAGATATCTCTAAGCCTCTGGAGAGCTTCACCGACGCAAGGAGGACCGGGCGGAGCAGACCACCCTTCGCTGGAGCCCCACCAGCTCGTCCACAGGTGGCGGAGGACCGTTGAGGACGAAGCTCCAGCTACCGTTCGATCATCTTGATCGAACGGTCCAGCGCCATCCACGTTGCCTACGACCAGAGCAGCACACCACCGTTGGATCGATCAGTGATCCAACGGACCGTAGCCCGCCACGTAGCCGTCCGTAGCGATCGTCGATCTTCACCAAGATCACACGGTTGTGAGCACGCCACGTCGCCACCTCAGGAGAGAGACCACCGCCGTTGGATCGGTCAAGGATCCAATGGTCCCTGATCACGCCACGCCATCGGGTCCGAGCCTCTTCCCCGACCTCTAGGCTCAGACCACCCGAGGCTATCCGAGCCTCCAGCTGAACCTCCAGAAGCCCCCGAGCCAAGACTCGAGTCGCTAACGCCGCCCGAGCCTAGGCCGCCCCACATGAGGAGCACCTGCAGCCTGGGTAATTTGTACAGAGGCCCTGGGAACTTTCCAAAATTGCAAATCAGTCCCTATGAAGTGCCCCCACGTGAGGAGCACGTGCCTAGTGGAGAAATTGCATTCCACCCCCCAGCATTCTAGGTAATTGCATTTAAGTCCCTGTCAGCATGTTTATCTTTATGTAATTTTTATTTCGTGTATTGCAAATACACCCCCGTCTTTGCACGCATCCCTAGGTGTCATTTTGCATCATTTTGAATTCCAAAAATTACATGTTGTAGCTTAGCTTGTCCTCTATCTTTTGTGACACTTGTCATATTTTTGTGGAAACAATAGATATTTTAATTAATTAATTGGTTGATTTGTGTGATATTTTGCCCAGCTTGACCTTTTAATTACTAATTAATTCTCTGTAATTACAAAAATTCTCAAAAAATCGCAGTAGCTATAGGAAAGTTATCTTAACATTTCATACAAATTTCATCTCATTTGTACACATATCGTGGCCTAAATAAATTACTTGGTGATTTCCTTAGTTTAATTTTAACAGGTTCATTTCACATTAAAATTTAGGTCTGTCAATTTTCCTAGATTCCTTATCATTAGATCTATATAGGATAATTTTAGTTCTTGAAAATATTATGATTTGCTAATTATTAAAATTAAATTAGTGAAAATCACCCTGCATTCATTTTAAATTCACAATAAATTCATTTAGTGTCGAAAAATTCCAAAAAAAATTAGGGTAGTTCATTTTCACCATATTTCATCATCTGGCCAATTTTTATAATTTTTGGAATTCATTTGATATCTTAACAGATTTAACTTTAAATTGGCTTGATTGTTGCATGTGTCTTGCATAGAAACAGAAAAAAAAGACCAAAAAAATAATTCCCTTAAAATCAAACATTGGACTTTGCTACTAATTCATCTAAGGAGACAGATGCCTCCCTGAGTTCGACCTTGGACTTCACCAAGTAAAAAAAATTACCGCTTGAAATTAACTTGAATCTAATTAAAAGTTTTTTTTGATATTCCCTCTCGTATCCGATTGCAACGAACACTTTAAATTAAGTTGGACATTAATCTGACCGAATTAGATAAGGGTGCGGGAGGCCGATATCAACTGCCCTTCGCAACCCCATGGAAGTTGAGCTAAGTGCAGAGTGCATGAGTTCAAAATGGTTTCAAATGGAGAAGAGTTAAACAAATGACACGAGATGTCCTACTTAGGAGAGTTTAAGTTGAATTCTGAACACGGTCTCATGGAAGCCAAAGAATTGAGTCACATGACCTGAAGAGTCTAAATTCCATTTCCTAATAAAGGCCCCATTAGAATTAAATGGATTATGGCCTAAACCAAGCTCCATCTCTCGGACTTAGTCCATCCGGTTCAAGAATCAAACTTATTCTTAAAAATGCTAATGAATGCAATATTTTTTTATGAAGTGAATTTTTCGTATTAAGATTTTTATGCAAGTTTATAAAGAATTTTGCAACTTTTTATTGGATTTTAAAACTTCTAATTTTTCAGTAATTTTTGAAGGAGTTAGTGTATTAATCAATTTACATGAATTATATATTTTTTAACAAATAATTTAATACAGAATTTATATATATATAAGATTATACATATTTTTTTGAAAGGATTTTATTTACAAATATTATATGATTAAGAATTTTATCCAGATATTTTACATACAATTTTTAATATATATCTATTTTAATAAGTCATGTTACAGTTATCTATCTGCTTTTAAAAACCCAAAATATATACTCATAATTTTAGAGTCATATTACTAAAAATGCAATAAAGTATGAGTTATGTTTTCTGAGGTATATATAGACTATATATACACAACACACCCATATACTTAGCGTGAACTATGTCCTCACAGCGACCAAAGAAGAGACAAAGGAAGGCTTAACTCGGGCTAAGTATAGACTGGTGATTAGAATTCTACACTACAATGACTCAAAAGAAATAACAAATAAACAAATATAAGTAAATCATCTCCTCTATACTTAGGATCAAATAATCCTAAGGATAACGGACTAAAAAACGAAGATGATCGATGTTAAGAGAATGTACACAATCAATAACTTGCTTTGTCCCCCCAATACTTATTGTAAAATATCCCTAAGTATAGTGATGAATATCAATAGTTGAGGGACAAGCGAGAGAGAAGATGATGCACAAAATTGAAAACAATAAAAAATGAAAACGAGCGATATTAACCCCCCAACCCCCATACCTAGGGTAAAGCACACCCTAAGTATAAGCAACAACAAGGGTAATAAAACATAATGATATGAACAACATAATATCTACACCATGCCACCCCATACTTAGGATAAAGTGCATACTAAGTATAGCAAAAATCATAAGCGAGACCTAGGGGTATAAGATAAATCAAAAGACATGAGGAACAAAATCGAAAATACATATATACAAGATGAAAAAGAATGAACAAATCAGAACATGAAACTCAGGTATGAGATGGAAAATGTAAAGAATGAAGAACACGTATCATACAAATTGACTAGGGGCAACCTCATGCAGTCTCGCATTGAATATCCAAACTTTCTGATCATGCTCAAATTGCTTATGGTTGATGTGTGCATCATGCTATTCTTTCATCCACTTTTTATAATGTAGGCTACTCGTGAAAGCATCATCTCTAAATTCCTCCAGGGTTGCCAATTAGGTCTGCCTCTGATCTCTCGTATTGTCTAAAACAAAGATTACTTGTTTCACTACACACCATGAACTGTGCTTGATTTTAACAAGTAAGTGGCATGGCTTGCCATAAACGAGCTCAAAGGGAGATGTTCCCAATGGTGTCTTGAAGGTTGTTCTATAGGCCTAAAGAACTGTGTCCAAATAATGCGATTGATAATCGAGATCTTGAGAGGGTCTAGAATAATCTACATAAGGCGAGACTACAATGTCACTGAAGCGACCACTCGTGAAACCTCAATGAATCAACAATTAACCCACAAATATATAAAGCAATGCAAATAAATGTGTGGAGTTGAAATTTATTATAACTCTACAACAAGGATGTGTATAGTTGGAAGTATAAGTAGAGTGTCAAACATAGGAAGCAAACTAGATATATTGCACAAATTAATGTACAAAAGTGATTGTGTGATTCTTTATCTATTTTTATGTGGATTTTAATTTTGTATTTGTATTTTATTTTTGCTTATATTTTTTTTATATTTTTGGATTTCTTGTTAATATTTTATATTTTTAGATTTCTTTTTTTCTTTTAAATATCTAATATAGGGTAGATAAGAATATATCCAAATTATGCTAATATAATTATAAATACAAACAAAAAGAGTAAAAAACAAACAAAATAAAATGTTTTTGGGTTTTTAAATATTTTTTTATTGTTGTTGTGATTTTTCAGAAAATTTTATTAATTTTTATATAGTTTTAAAGTAAAAACTACCCTAAAATGGATTAATTAAATAAAAGAAATTGAAATGAAATTTATACTAGATCATTAAGTCAAAAATTTTCCAAATTAATTTAATATATAGATAATAATATAGAGAAAATTATCAAATAGAAAAATATATTTTTATTATTTTTAGGATTTTTGTAATTTTTATAAAGGATTTTGGGGTTTTCGATTTTGAAAAGTTTTCTTTTTCTATTTTTATGTATTTTTGGTCTGGATTATGCTTTAAATAATCTTTATAAAATATATAAACATCCTAAATTGTAAATATATTTTTTTAGCATGGAAGTGTGTGTAATCAGGATTATACACCTATTTTTGGGGATATTTTGATCATAAATGCTATTTAAAATAAATACAATAAAGACATAAAAATGCAAGGCCTAACCAGGGTATAAATGTAAATAAAGTAAAGCACATGGGCCCAGTTTCAATTTTTACAAAAATATGTAATGTAAATAAAGTGTTTTGGGACTAAAATGAATTATACAGAAACCCAGGGATACACCAGCAAAATGCATACCTCACGTGGGCGACCACATCAGGTGAGCTGGTATGGACCAAATTGCAATTTCAGAAAGTTCAGCCTAACAACAAGTATTACAAAATATTTGAAATGGAAGATGAAAGTTTAAAGACTAATTAATAAATTACAAAGCACGCGGGTGTATGATGTAAAATACCTACTAATGCACCAGATTCGACGGCTGATCCTCGGTCGCTTGCTATGTGTCACTCCCACAGAGCAAGATGCTGGTTCACCACCTATGGCTAGGATTAATTCCCAGATCTTAATCTGAGGGCTGCAGTGAGGTGAATCCAGCGATGTCCAAAGCATCTGGGATGTTGGACAAGCGAGCCCACGACGAGCCATTATGCAATAAATGTTATTGAAAATATCATTCCTAGATCTGAAATGAAGAATAATTAATTTTCATATTACATCCCTTAGTAGACTTAGTTTTATATACCATGGCCATCTTATTGATCATACAGTTGTTGATTCAATTATTGAATCATAGAAGTTGTTGCTAGTATGAATATCTAAAGAGTTAGATTGAGGACTCATCAAGTACCCTCAAATGATTATTAATAGATGATCCCCATCCCGAGAAGGAGATGGCAATCCTTTCTCTGAAGGCTGATAACTAACTGAACTCTTGATGCATGTCCTTTGCATAGGAATAGTGATTCAGAGGTGTTGGAAAAGTTAGGTCAAAGAGTTGACTTAACGAGATCAAGATAACCAAAGTCCTATGTCGTATACTATCACGATATAGGCACGCATCCTCTGACTGGAGACAGATGTGTTACTATATGTCTGAGTATGTACATTTTGTAGACAAATTGGTTGATGACCTAACAAGGTCTATACACCGGTGCGCTGGTGTGCATGTAAGGGCATATGAGTAATGCAACCTCTCAAAGGGATCATACAGTCTCATTACTGAACCGGAAGACATGAGCTCACTCATGATATATTGGGAAGAATTAAATTCCATGCAGGGTCGTCTCACTTTGGAAGCTTGATTGAATTTGTAGGTTTGATATATGCTTTTGGAAAAGTATATGATCAACACCTGGGTATGATATATGATTTTGGAAAGCATATGATCGATACCGACTCCCAATGATCGAATGAGAAATTTAATGATAAAATCATGAAGTAGACAATGTAAATTGATCTAGTACATCGGGTTTATTCTGGATCTTCTAGTATGCAGGATGTATAGCTATTAGGAATACCTAAGAGTGATGTGACCATAAACAGTTGTATAACCATGACGCTTCCATTCCTAGGGAATGATGAAACGGGTATGGATTTTAATGACTCCTCTCAATAGAGAAGTGATCTGATCTTGGTCCAAATGTTGGACATAGATCTGAATGCGATTTAGATGCAATGAGAAGATTAGATCTATGGCTTTGATTTCATCAAACCTCGATGGGAGTTCCGCAAGATCTGGATTTGAGATGTGATCTCAATATCTAAGTCACTATACGTAGAACAATGCAATTGTCATGATCTTATCTCCAAGTATCTGCGGAGAAAGCACATAATTCTTGAAAAGGTTCAATAATAATTCCATAGTTGAATTATATCTAAGAATTGAGAAATGTATAATAAATGTTTTTTATTTATCGGGAATAATATGAATTTGATTTACATTATTTGGATGCATGAGAATGGAGATCCAATATAATTAAATATGACTTAATTATTATGGATAAGAATAATATGGATAACAATATCCAAATTATTCATAATATATTATAAATGTAATTTATAATGTATTAGAAAGATCTTATTATGATTTATATTGTTGATTAATTATTAGTTGAATTGGATTCACATTGGATAATTAATTGAAATGTAAATCACATTTTATTTTAGGTTGGGAATGTGATTCACGAATTTTCAATGACTAGATTGCACTATTCACAAAACAATTATGAATTATTTTTGTAGAATAATTTACAACAATTGTTGTTGTTAATATTTTAGGTACATGGAAATCTAAAGAGATTACATGGGATATCCCCTTCCTAATGGGAAAGAGGGACGACCACCAATTTCTATTAGGAAAGGGTGGTCGTCCACTCCATAATTATGGAAGGAGGCTATCTCCTTTCCATTCTCTCCAAGTATTATTGATTTAATTTTGGGATTGAATTATATTGATTTATCAATATATATTTAATCTAAATTAAATTAATTATTATTGTAATTTTATAACAAAATCTTGGCCATTGAAAGAAGCACAAATCAATCTCATCTATTGATTTTGGGTAGTCCAAGGATTTTGATCCATGGACTGCCAAAACCCTATATAAGAAGAGGCACCTCTTGCTCTTCTAGGTTACAACAATAAGCTCTCTTTCTCTCCTTTCATTCTCACGCCCTCTCCCTCTCTCTCCTTGGGTGGCCGTACACCCAAACCCTAAAGGGAAGACTTCACCATCATCGCGTCGCCGTTGTGCTGTCGCCACGACTGCTCTTGGTTCTCTGTCTTCCTATAGGTGTGCTTTGCTCATGAAGAAGACGTATGATATCCTTTGATGAGATCAAGAGTTTTTTTCTTGGATCAACATTTTAGATTGCAAGAGGCACGGTTCATCCTCGCGCTCGCAAGCGTCTTCTCCGAAGATCGGACATGTGATAAGAGGTCTCTTTTAAACGATATGGGATGATCCTCAAGAACATCACGGAAGCATGATGATCGTGTCATATACGATCAAGAGCGACTAGTTGCACTAGTAGCTCAGTGCAGTGGATTTTAAAAATATATATATATATATATATATGATGAAACCACATGATCTAAGAACTTTTCTTGGACCGTTTCATCTAACCACATAAAGGAAATAGCAATACTTCTTGTGGCGTGGTTGCGATCGAGCGTCTAAGCGAAGAGACCTTCTACCTCAAGTCCGATCCGTCGGAGGAGAAGCTTGCGAGCGCAGGGATGAGTCGCGTGCTTCTCACAATCCAAGTCATTGATCCAAGCGGTGGATCACCTGATCTCATCTCAGGAGATCGAACGCCTTCTTCATGAGCTACACACACCAACAAAGATGGAGATCCATGAGTCGTCGAAGCGGGCACGACGACGAAGGTGTACTTATCTCTATGAGAGTGGATGTCCACTCAAGGAGAGAAGGAAGAGGGTTGGTGTGAGAATGTGTCAGAGAGAGAGAGAGTGTGTAACTCGAAGAGTAAGGGATGCCTCTTCTTGTATAGGGTTTAGGGATTCGGTGGATCCAAATCCATGGACAACACACAATCAATTGATGAGATTGATTTGTGTTTCTTTCAATGGCCAAGTTTGTGGTGTAAAAATACAACAACAAATGATTTAATTTAAATTAATTTACATTGATAAATCAACATAACTAATTTCAAATTAAACCATATTTGATTAGAGATAAGATAATGAGGAAACTTAACCTCTTTCCCTAAAAAGGGGGACGTCTACTCTTCTCTACATGGAGAGTAGTGGTTGTCCATTCCTCTTGAGTGGATTGGGTCAATCTCCACTAATTATCATGAGATCTCACTATCTCATGACATATCCTTAATTTACAATAACTCTTATTTAAATATTTTCCACTGAAATAATTCACAATTATTTTGTGAATAAATTTCAATCAAGCCATTGAAATTATGTGAATCTCATTCACAACCCAAAACAAAAAGTAATTATATTTTCAATTAATCATTCAATGCAAATCCAATTCACATTAACAACTAATCAACAAATATAAATCACATAAGTATCTCTTTCTAGTATATTATAAATCGTATTTATAATATACATGGATAATTGGATAGTGTTATCCGCATTATCCATATCCACAATAATTAAATCTCATTTAATTACGTTGGATAATCATTCTCATGCATTTAGATAATGTGAATCAAATTCACATTATTCCTAATAATTAATTCACATTTAATTATCCATTTCTCAATTCATAGATATAATTTAACTTTGGAGTTATTCTTGAACTCTTTCAAGAATAATGATCTTTCTCTGTAGATACTTGGAGATAAGGACTTGCGATTGTATTGTTCCACGTATAGTGACTTGGATATTGAGATCACATCTCAAATCCAGATCTCATGGACCTGTCATAGATGCTTGATTTGATCAAGGCTGCAAATGTAATCTTCTCAATGCATCTGAATCTCATTCAGATCATTGTCCAATACTTGGGCCAAGATCAGATTACTTCTATACTGAGATGAGTCACTAAAATCTTGATCTGTTTCATCACTCCCTCGGAAGGGAAGTGTCATGGTTATACAATCGTTTATGATCACATCACCCTCAGGTATTCCTAATACCTGTACATCCTGCATATTGGAAGACCTATGATGAATCTTAATATATAGAGATCAATTTTACACTGTCATCTTAAGGATTTCATCATCAAGTTTCTCAATATTGTTCATTGGGATTTAGTATCGATCATATGATTTCAAAAAGCATATATCTTACCTTCAAATTCTTGTCATGCTTCTAAAGCATGATGACCATGCATGGAATTTGATCAGTCCCAATACCTCATGAGTGAGCTCGTGTCTTCCGGTTCAGAAGTGAACTTGTATGATCCCTTTGAGAGATCGTATTACTCATATGTCTTTGTATGAACATCAGTGCACCGGTGTATAGTCCTGGGTTAGGTCATTAATATATTAGTCTGCCAAATGTACATACTTAGACATATAGTAACACATCTGTCTCCGGTCAGAGGATGCTTGCCTATATCGCGACATTATACGATATATGACTTTGGTTATCTCGATCTCAATAAGTCAACTCTTTGCCTTAACTAATAAGACACCTCCAAATCTCTATTCCTATGTAGAGGACCTGCATCAAGAGGTCTGTCAGATAGCATCCTATATGAGAAAGAATTGCCATCTCGTACTCAGGCTTGAGATCATCTCTTAACAATCATTTGACGGTACTCAATGAGTCCTCAATCTAACTCCTTAGATGTTCATCCAAACACCATCCTCTATGATTCTTCTACTGAATCAATAGTTGCATGATTATTAAGATGGCCTTGGTACATAACCTAATTGTACAGAAGGACCTTTTAGTGCATTCATTCATTTAATCGCATAAAGGGAGTGAAAAGATAATCAATAACTTTTATTGATAAATCAGACATTAAAATAATATTTATTGTTAAGAATGGTTTGCCCTGGGCTCACATGGCTAACAATCTCCCACTATCCCTCAGAACCATTCAGGTACAATCCTTATACTCGTATTCATTACATGTTGGTCGAAAACCATCTGTGTTAGAGGTTTGGTAAGAGGATCAACAACGTTGTCGGCAGAAGCCACCTTGGTGATGATAATGTCACCACGTTTTTAAATCTCTCGAATGATGCAGTATTTCCTTTCCACGTGCTTGCTCTTTTGATGTCATCTAGGTTCTTTTCCTGGGCAATGTCTCACGAGTTATCGCAGAGTAACAGGATGGGAGTATCAGGAGAAACTACACCAAGTTCCTGGATTAATTTGCACAACCACATCACCTCTTTTGTTGCATCCGACACGGCAATATATTCAGCTTCTGTTGTTGAATCTGTTGTACTGTCCTGCTTCTTGATTGTCCAGCTCACAACACCACCCTTCATCAGGAACACAAACCCTGATGTCAACTTTCGATCATCTATATCCGACTGGAAGTCTGAATCTGTATATCCCAAGACTTGGAGATCACCATCTCCATAGACCAAGATGTAATCTTGCGTCCGTCTTAAATACTTAAAAATGTTCTTCACTGCATTCTAGTGTTGTTCTCCATAGAGGGACTGGTAACGACTTACCACTCCCACTGCAAGGCAGATATCTGGCCTAGTACACATCATGGCATACATAAAGCTTCCTACATTTGACGCATAGGGGCATCCAGCCATGGCTTTCTTTTCCTCAATGGTTTGAGGAGACATCCCTTTAGACAGGTGTATGCCATGACTTAAGGGGAGGAAACCATTCTTGGAACTATCGATACAGTAACGTTCAAGAATCTTTTTAATGTACCCATGTTGTGACAATCCCAACATCCTTTTTTCTCGATATCTATACAGCTTTAGACCTAAGATGTAAGAGGCTTCTCCAAGATCTTTCATCTCGAAGGTATGAGATTTTCATATCTTAACACTAGTCATCATCCCTGTATCATTCTCAATGTTATGGATGTCATCTACGTAAAGCACGATGAATACAATGGTGCTCCTACTAAGTTTCTTGTATACACAAGGTTCATCAGGATTCTGCATAAAATCATAACTCTTTATGGTTTCGTCAAATCTGATGTTACAGCTACGAGAAGCTTGTTTGAGCCCATAGATGGATTTTTTCAGCTTGCATGCTTTACCTTCCTCGGTTAAGAAGCCCCAGGGCTACTCCATGTAGATATCCTCCTTGAGGAATCCTTTAAGGAAAGCCGTCTTGATGTCCATCTGCCAGATGTCATAATCAAGAGGTCTAGTTATAGCTAGTAGTGTCCTGATGGATTTAAGCATAGCCACAGGAGAGAATGTCTCATCGTAGTCAATGCCTTCCCTCTGTGTGTAGCCTTTGGCCACGAGTCGTGCCTTAACGGTCTCCTTTCCCATCATGTCTCCTTTTTCTCTTGAAGATCCATTTACACCCTATAGGCTTTCCCCTTCAGGTGGATCCTCTAGGGTCCATACACCATTCTTATGCATGGAGTCAATCTCTGACTTCATTGCTAGCATCCATCTATCCATGTCATGATAATCTATTCCTTCATCAAATAAAGCAGGATCATTGTCAGTTTCACCTAACACATGGAATCCATACCTTTCAGGTGGTGCAATCACCCTCGAACTCCTTCGAAAAGGTAAGGTGTTTCATCTTTACTTATTTCTTCAGTTTCTGAATCAGGAAGCTCAGAATCCTCAGGGGACTCAACAAGTTCCTCAACTTCATTTTTGTCTTGACCTTTTAGGAAGTCATTCTCCAAAAATTTCACATCTATAGAGACGAAAACCTTCTGGGTCTCAGGATCATAACGTTGGTATCCAATACCATCTTTAACATGCCCAATGAAGTAACACTCACAAGAGCGAGATTCTAGCTTACTTGCATCCATGTTCTTAGCATGGACCAAGCAACCCCAAACCTTCATGTGATTAACACTAGGTTTGATCCCATACCATAGCTCATGAGGAGTCTTAGGTACAGATTTGCTAGGAATCTTGTTTAGGATATATATTACGGTCTCTGTTGCATATCCACAGAAACTAAATGGTAATGTGCTTTGCTCATAATTTAACGGACCATATCCATGATGGTCTTGTTGCATCTTTAACAATACCATTAAGTTGGGGGGTTCCAGGAGGAGTGATTTTGGAGACAATTCCATTCTCTTTAATGTATTCCTTAAATTCATCTGAGAGGTACTCGCCACCTAAGTCAGATTGAATCCGTTTAGTTTTCCTACTGGTTTGGTTCTTAACCAAGGCCTTGAATTCTTTGAACTTTTCAAAGGTTTCAGATTTATGCCATAGTAGGAAGATAAATCCATATCACGAATGGTCATCAATAAATGTCAACTAATATCGATATCCATTTCGGGCCATGATATTGAAGGGACCACATACATCAGTATGCATAAGGTCAAGAATACCTTCACATCTTGTAACCTTGTTACAAAAAGGTGTCTTAGTCATTTTACCTCAAATACAATGCTCTTAGGTAGGCAATGGTGGAACCTGTAGAAAATCTAAGGGTCCATCCTTTATCAATCTATTGATCCTATCAACAGATAAATGACCAATCCTATAATGCCAAAATAAATTAGAATGTTTACCATCCTCCCTAGATCTTTTAGGGTTTTTATTAGTGGAAGTAATATTCATGACATGTTCATCAATGCACAGTTCATAGAGTCCACTAGAAGTCAAAACACCATCTGCAATATGCTTATAACAATGATTTATTACCAGTTTATTAAAGAAAAGGAATGAATATCCGCTTCTAACAAGCTTAGATACATATATTAAATTCCTTCTGACTTCAGGTAAATAAAGACACTCTCTAAGTACTAGAACTCTTCCACTAGATAACGATAGTCGAGAGGTCCCGACGGCAACTGCTGCAACACTTGCTTCAGATCCCATCTGGATGACTATCTCCCCTTCATCGACACTCTTTGTTTCTTGAAACAAATGCAACAAATTGCATACATGAACAGAAGCATCATAATCTACAATCCAACTTCCTTCTCGTCCAATAAGAAAACTAGTTTCAATGATGAAAGTAGATTTTATACATGCTGGGCCTTTTCCTTTGTCTACCGACTTTAGGTAATCCCAACAATTTCGCTTCCAGTGCCCTGGCTTCTTGCAGTGATGACAGACAGAATTTTTCTTTGATACTATCAGAGTGGATGCATTGTTAGATGAGCCAACTCCTTGACTCTTCTTCTTTCTCTTCTGGGTTGGACCCTTCTGAGAACCATGTTTCTGACCGCGCTTTCCATTGACATGTGCAACCATTGCACTGCCAGAGGGGCCATCCTTTTTCATTATGTCTTCAGCAGACTTTAATGCAGCCAATAGCCCAGCATTAGTAAAATCAACTTTGCTCATGTGGAACGTGACCACAATGTTGTTGAAAGACTTAGGGAGTGACAACAGAATGAAATCAACCTTCATGTCAGAATCCATAAAGGCTCCCAGGGTTTCCAGTTCAGAGAGGTACCCAAACATTTTGAGCACATGTTCTCGGACATAGGTCCCCTCTTGCATCTTGAAGCGAATAAGTTCTTTCGTTATGTTGTAACGCTGTGTGCGGTTTACATCACCGAATTTCAGATTCAGCATGACCTCTTGGCAAGTGTTCTTTACTACATGCTACTTTTGAAGAACATTGGACAATGAAACCAGAATATAACATCTTGTCAGATTATGATCTTCATCGTATTTTTCATTAAAAGAAATTTCTTCTGGAGTCTTCGGATCTGCATACTTGTCCTTTGATAGTACATAGGAGATGCGCTCAGCAGAAAGGACAAGATCCAAATTTCGTATCCAATCCGAATAATTTGGTCCGGTCAACTGATTGACCTCTAGGAGCTTGGTAAGTTGGTTCATGTACTTCATTTACTGAAGTTAAGAATGCACTATATTAGAATATATAAATAATTATATATTCAACTAAAATATTTGATTAAGGAATTTTTTAATCAAATTAGTCTTGCTTTGTCGACTTTAAAAGTTTATTCCCTTGATCACTTTCTAAGAAAGAGATATACTTACCGGTATATCTCAAGCATGAATGGGGATCTCCTCTTTACCATTGTCACATCCCAATAATATGAGAAACCATAACTCCAATAAAGAGAAGCGGGAACACATTCCGCCTTGCAAGTCCAACTTGCATTTCCTAATTCAATATTTAACACCCAGGCCCACCACCCCTAAGGTGATGCTGACCCATTGTTAATTGAACCAACCGTCAACAAGATTAGAACTCACTATGCACAATCCAATATCACCTAAATAATATGATGAACCGCTATTAGGGTTACTACACATACAGCCTTACTCTTTCGAGAAGCAAAGAGCCCGATCCAGATGAGCTTGTATGTAGGAGATATCACTTCGAACATGCATCTCCTACAAGCAATCCATGGCGACGGAACCCTTCGCCTTGCCTGGAGACCATGGACGTCACTTATATGATCCTTCACCTCATATTCAAATTTCAATTAATTATCATGAATCATATTCATATAATTAATTCTTCCAAGGGAAATACACATCTATTCATAATAGAGTATTTTAATTGGATATAATTAATTTAATCACATTAAATCAATTATCATTCCAATTCAACCGACAAACTTGATTGTTACTTGAAAATATGGTATTATATCAAAGTAAGTATTAATTCAAATTTTAATAACTAGAAAAATACATCGCGATCTTTCCTGCATTATCCCATCCCTACCCGCTATCATGGCCAGTACCGATGGGAGTGGGACAGACCACATACGGTGCAACCTGCTACCCCAATGCTCCCTGATTAGACACCATATCCACCTCGAGAAAGGATAATGCCAAATCGATCACTGTGTACTTGAGATGTTCATCGGTTTTTCAACCTAAATTATACCATATATTAAAAATCAAAACCACTTTAATTATAAGGAAATTTTCTAGACAAATTCCCAAACCTATTCAAGTAACATGTTTGTTGAGAGTGTATCAAGTAACCAATTGATGATCTAGATCACATCTAATCATTTATTGGTTGAGGCAATGTCATTTAAGAGAACAACTACCATCAAATATTTCCCAAATAATAATCCATAATTATCTCAGGAAATTAACCATCGATTTCACACGTTTCTTAAATGACAATCACAAGGTTTTTGATAAAACATTCAAATTCCAGAAGTGACCCTCACCAACAAAAAATAGCATATTTCTTTCATTTTAAATCCAAATCATGCAATATCAATTTCCAAAGTTTGATAATTTGATTTAAAGCATAAGACATGTGATTAGCATGTATTTTCAGGCATTTTAAAATAGTAACTAACTCCTTAATTACGTCATTATTTGCCATCCCTTAAACAGTGGATATATGGTCATTAAAAAGATCATAACTAGAGTTATCGGATTCCAAATCACTCAAACTCAAATCCCACGGTTTCCTTAACTAATGTGAAACATTTTCCAAGCTATAGTTTTGTCTTTAAACTTTTTAAACAGGGCCAAAATTAACCATAAAACATTGCTGCGAAAATTGAAATGCGATAGAATTTTCACGAACCCTAACAAGCCCAAATCTTCCTAAGTTTATGGATCATATCCAAAACCTCCAACCTTACTCTGATACCACTTGAAAGGATATGGGATGATAATCAAGTGCATCACAGAATCGTGATGATCTTATCATATATGATCAAGAGCGATTGGTTACACTAGTTGCTCGGTGCGGCGGATTTAAAAAAAATCAATGACAAAACCACATGATCCAAGAATATTTCTTGGATCGTTACAACTAACCACAAAAAAGATATAGGAATACCTCTTAGAGCGTGGTTGAAATTGAGCCTCTAAGAGAAGAGACCTCCTGTCTCAAGTTCGATCCGTCTGAGGAGACGCTTGCGAGCGCGGGGATGAGTCGCATGCTTCTCGCAATCCAATTCATTGATCCAAGTGATTGATATCCTGATCTCGTCTCATGAGATAGAATGCCTTCTTCACGGGTGCCACACACCAAAGAAGATGGAGATCCTAGAGTCATTGAAGCGGGCGCGACAATGAAGGTGTACTTCTCTCTATGAGAGTGGACGTCCACTCAAGGAGAGAAGGAAGAGGGTTGGCGTGATAATGTGAGAGAGAGTGAGAGAGTCATGATTGCGTAACTCGAAGAGCAAGGGATGCCTATTTTTATATAGGATTTTGGGAGTCCATGGATCCCAATCCATGGACAACACACAACCAATGGATGAGATTGATTTGTATTTCTTTCAACGGCTAAGATTGTTTTCTAAAAAATACAACAACAAATGATTTAATTTAAATTAATTTACCTTGATAAATCAACATAACTAATTTCAAATTAAACCATATTTGACTAGAGATGAGATAATGATGACACTTAACCTCTTTCCCTAAAAAGGGGGGACGGCTACTCTTCTCCACATGGAGAGTAGTGGTCGTCCACTCCTCTTGAGTAGATTAGGTCAATCTCCTCTAATTTTCATGAGATCTCACTATCTCATGATATCTCCTTAATTTACAACAACTCTTGTTGTAAATTTTTTCCACAAAAATAATTCATAATTATTTTGTTAAAAAAAATCAATCAATCCATTGAAATTATGTGAATATCATTCACACCCCAAAACAAAATGTAATTATATTAACAACTAATCAACAAAAAGAAATCACACAAGTCTCTCTCTCTAATATATTATAAATCATATTTATAATATTCATGGATAATTGGATAGTGTTATCCACATTATCCATTTTCACAATAATTAAACCTCATTTAATTACATTAGATAATCATTCTCATGCATTCAGATAATGTGAATCAAATTCACATTATTCATGATAATTAAATCAAATTTAATTATCCATTTCTCAATGCTTATATATAATTCAACTTTGGAATTATTCTTAAACTCTTTCAAGAATAACTTGCTTTCTCTGCGGATACTTGGAGATAAGAACAGGGCGATTGTATTGTTCTATGTATAGTGACTTAGATATTAAGATTACATCTCAAATCCAGATCTCGTGGACCTCTCATAGATGCTTGATTTAATCAAGGCCGCGAATCTAATCTTCTCATTGCATCTGAATCTCATTCAGATCAATGTCCAACACTTGGACAAAGATCAGATTACTTCTCTACTGAGAGGAGTCACTAAAACTCAGACATGTTTCATCACTCCCTCGAAATGGAAGCATCATGGTTATACAACACATCACCCTCAGGTATTCCTAATACATGTACATCCTGCATATTGGGAGACATATGATGAACCCGAAGATATAGATCAATTTTACACTATCATCTTCAGTATTTCATCATCAAGTTTCTCAATCTTGATCATTGGGATTTGGTATCGATCATCTGATGTCCAAAAGCATATATCGTACCTTCAAATTCTTGTCATGCTTCTAAAGCACGATGACCATGCATGGAATTTGATTGGTCCCAATACCTCATGAGTGAGCTCATGTCTTCCAGTTCAGAAGTGAACATGTATGATCCCTTTGAGAGATCGTATTACTCATATGTCTCTGTATACACACCAGCGCATTGGTGTGTAGACCTTTGTTAGGTCATCAACCTATTGGTCTGCCAAATGTATACACTCGAACATATAGTAACACATATGTCTCTGGTCAGAGGATGCTTTCCTGTATAATGATAGTATACAATATAGGACTTTGGTTAACTCGATCTCATTAAGTCAACTCTTTGACTTAACTAATCCGACACCTCCGAATATCTATTCCTATGCAAAGGACCTGCATCAAGAGGTCGGTCATATATCATCCTATATGAGAAAGTATTGCCACTTCCAACTCAGGATGGCGATCATTTCTTAACAATCATTTGATGGTGCTTAATGAGTCCTCAATCTAACTCCTTAGATGTTCATCCAAACACCAGCCTCTATGATTCTATTACTGAATCAACGGATGTATGATTATTAAGATGGCCTTGGTACATAACCCTAATTGTAAAGAGGAACCTTATAGTGCATTCATTCATTTAATCTCATAAAGGGAGTGAAAAGAGATTCAATAACTTTTATTGATTAATCAAACATTACAATAACATTTATTGTTAAGAATGGTTCGCCCTGGGATCACATGGCTAACACTCTTCTCTTAGAGGCTTAATTATAATCATGCTACAAGAGGTATTCCTTTTATCTATTATGTGGTTTAGATGAAATGATCCAAAAAGTGTTCTGGGATCATGTGGTTTCATCGCATGAAATTTTTTAAATTATGTTGCATCGAATAACTAGTGCGACTTGTCATTCTTGATCGTATACGATACGATCCTCACGCTTCCATGATGCGCTTAAGGATTATTCCATATCCTTTTATGTTTTGGATGTCAGACCGGATGATTGAGAGGGTCGATGGAAGAAGAGGTCAAGAATAACCTTCGCCCGAGCTTTGATCGTCTACTACTCCTTCATCTTGCCTCCTGGGAGGCTCTACTCTGGTGCAAAATGGAGCTGGCGCCCCTCCGCACCGGTCAATGGTTCCTGATTAGAACCTGGATCTCCGATGCGATCAGACGGTGTCTAGGAAGAAATGATGCTCCAGGTTCTTCCACTTCTGCAAAAACGACCCCCAAGCGGGTCGTTGGGCCTCCAAGACCTATAATAAAGGCTCGTATAAGAAAATAGGAGTCCCGGGAGCTCCTGGTGGGTGGAATGGAGGTGAGGTGGTGCGGGTCGAAATCTTTGACGGTGCAGTAGTGGAAGAGATCTGATCTCCAGATCCATAATTGATCTAGGTGAATGACTGGTGGCAGAGCAGAGAGAAGTGGGACGGGAAGAAGTCTGAGGTGGTAGCGGGGTCGGTCAATGATCGGGGACTGTCACGACGAGCTCACTCATGATGCCCTCCGAGGGATCCAAGGTTGGAGAAAAACCAACCCAAAATGAAGAAGGGCGGAAAAAGGTCTTATGTACAGGATGGCGACAGGTGGATCTTCGAGGTGACATGGAGATCGATCGAGGAAGATATGAGAAGAGATATGGACCCGGCGTGAATCCTGGATGTATTAGGGACAAATTCTATGAAGGGTCAAATCTCCCTCGAGCAATGCATCATTGCGAAAAAAATTGAGAAAAGAGGCTCGGGGCTAGGTGTGCCAGGATTCAAGATGAGTCAGAGGCAGTTGACCGAAGTCAACTCTCTTCTCAACATGGTTGGTCCACGTGGACCAACTAGGAAAAATCATCCTGAAATTTAGTTAGTAATTCAATATTAAATAATAAATGATTTTATTAATTTTTTATTTCCTGTAAAGTTTTATTATTTAATTTATTTTTTCAAGATATTTAATTACAAGTTAGTTTTTAGGGTATAAATATAGGTATATTCTTCTATGTTTTGTATATTTTAATTTTTCTATTGTATTTTTGATTTTACTAATTTATTATATTTTTATAAAACTATAACTTATTTTTATATACTTAAATATATTTTTATTATCTTTTAATGATGTAATATGTACGAGTAAATAAATAGGTATATATAATATATAGGTATGAGTATAGGTATTTCATCTATGTATTATATATACATATTTTATTTTAATGTTTTATTTCTGATTTTAATATATACACATAATAAGTAATATTTACAAAATTATAAAAAGATAACATTATAAAATTAATAAAGAATAAATAAAATGAATATTTTATTCAAGTATATTGTTTAATAGGGATCCAAAACCTAGCTTTCACACCTTAACTCAAAGAAATATGAAACCACCTTCATTAAATAGCTTATTAAAAGTTATATGCAATAAAGTGATTTTGATACATTTTGAGTTTTTATTTGAGAGATATGGGTCTTGGAAGTTGGGGTTTTGAAATTTTATTCAAAGTATAACTTTTGCACTGTATATTATTTTTGTATGAAAATAATTTGTATTTTTTAATATATTATTATTTACATTTTTTATGTTCAAAGTTTCTTTATTGAGGTATAGAAATTAGAAAATAAAATAGGTCCCAAAAAGTATTATTGATGAATTAATAAATGAGAATTTTATTGTTTATTGGCCCTTTCCCCCCTACTTTATTCCTTGTCGACCTAGTCATTAAGATGCATAGGTCTCGAGGTCTAGGGTCATAAAATGCTTTGGTATTTTATTCTTTTTCTTTTCTTTTTTTATTCTATAATTTTAGTCTTAAAACTCGTATTTTATAAACAATTTATACAACAAAGAATGAATGTTAATTTATGCTAATTAAGGGTATTTACAAGCATTGGCTAGGATTTTTAAGGTCAAAATGATGGAATAAAGGTGATGAAATGGAGATTCATCACCCCCTCCATATTTTCCTTTGCTAGTCCCTAGCAAACACTTATGCAACAAGTGCAGAAAATTAAAAAAATAAAAGAAAAAGAAAGAAAGTGGATTAAGTTTACTTCTCGAACTTGTCTTCACAAAATCAAAGTTTAGAGCTTAAGTCGGACCTTTGGAATTTTAGTGCGGGTGGAATCTAATTGGGAATCGGATTTGAAACACAACAGCCTTTGAGAATCCCAAAACTCTGCTCAAGTATCCTCAATAGCTAGGTTAGAATACTTCAATTCATATGCAATCCCTTATGACTATGAATATCACTTATAGAATGTATGTGATAGTGGCTCCCCCCAACTGAAATGATAAAGAAACTGACTTCTCCAGCATGGCAACCCAATGATTCCCCAATCCAGCAACTCGTTCCTCGAGGAGCAGGTTATTCTCTTCTAAGTTCAAGTGACAAGCAGCTCAATAGGAGGGGGTGAAGAGAAGAATGGACGGTAGCCAGTATAGCTACCTATACTATGATGCATAATCAGTGTAGTCAAGTCATCCAGCTGCAGGTTCACATGATTTGACCTTGAAGCACAAGCTTGCTTATTGACTATACAAATATGTACACTTCAGTAGGCATATTATTTTTAATCAGGTCTATCCACTTTTTTGGAGTTTTTCTTTTGTATACTATATACAACAGTTACATAAGGAGTTTTTCCTCTTGAGCTAGTATACTATCCCTCTTTTGAAGCATTATTGCAACCCACACTCTCCAATGTTTAGACATCTCTGCTACTAGACAGGTTAGGGTGCACTTCCCTCCCTAAAAAAGGGCAAATGTTTCCACTTGTGTGCATCTCATACTGGCAAATCCAATCCCTTCACCACTCCAATGGAATTGAGCCAACTGAAAGGTGCAGGAATCCAAGTTAGGTCATTATCAATAAGAGTCGTGTGTGTGCTTCGAAACACTCTACTTAGGTGGTCAAGAATCCATTAAACCAAGTCTCATGATTCAAAGAATTAAGTCAACTAGACCTGAAGTACCTCAATTCTCGTTCCTATAAGTTTCTTGTGATTTGGTAGATTTAAGGTCCAATCAAGCTCTAATCCTAGGATTTTACTTAGATTGTTCAATTATCAAACTCAATCTGAAAAATGCGAATGCATGCAAATGCTATGTACAAATGCAGTAATATTTTGTGACGTAATTTTCATAGTTTTGAAATTTTTATGGATTTTTGAAAAGGATGATGCAACTGCAAAATTTTTCATATTTTTCAAAAAGATTTTGCAAATTATTTTGGTTTTTTTGGTTTTTGAAACTATTTTTGTGATTTTTGAAAACAAAAGATTTTGGCTAAGAAAATAGGTACAAGAGTAGGGTTTTCAAAATACAAGGAATATGTGATCCTTTTTATAGATATATTTATACAATTGATATAGAATTTTGGTGTGATGTATATATTCCTCAAACGTTTTTGAAAATCTTTTTTCAATAATTTTGAAACTATAGTCAAAAATAATTTTCATAAAGAATTTTTACAAACATTTACACATTTGAAAATCAATTTTACAAAGGTTTTTTAAACAGTATATATAGATTTTTCAGAATAATTTTGCGACCATTTTTAAAACCATTTGCAAATAGTTTTTAAAAAATTTTATTTCACACAAAAAAAGAAATTTTTACAAACAAAATATGTTTACAAAGGTTTGAAAATATTTAGCAAAACATTTTCCAAATAGTTTTCAAAAGATTTTTCTAAAATATTCTCAAACTATTTTTCAAATATTTCACAAAAAATATTTTTACCTGATTTATTAATCATTAGATATAAGAAGAATTTGAGGAATAATAAACATCTTGTTATTAAGTGATTTAAATGAATTTTACAAGTATGTGTATAGTGTTTTATACAGTATGTTGTCCACATTTACTGCTAAAAATACGAAAGTACGAGTTATGGCTAAAGTATATGCGTAGTATATAGACCCCCTTATACTTAAGTTAAGCTATGTCCTCATACATCATAGAGAAAAAGAAAAGACATAACTCGTACTGAGTATAGAAAAGTCTAAATAATAATCGAATGAATGAACAAATGAATAAATGAGAAGTTGATCGTCCCCCCCTATACTTAGGATCAAATAATCCTAGGTATTGCAGATTGTACATAAGGCAGGTAGGGTCAAGGGTGGGAATTAACATATGGTACTCAGACTATCTCCCCGTATACTTAGTGTAAGATATCCCTTAGTATAGACAAGAAAAGGAGACCGTGGAGAGGATCAAAGAATGAAAGAACTCGGGATGCACACCCCCTATACTTAAGACAAAGTACATCCTAAGTATAGAAGACTAGCAAAAAGGGGCGACACCTTTTTGGTAGAAAAATAAAAATGAAAACAAAAAGAAGAAAAAAATAGGCAAAGCTAGAAGAAGAGATAGAAGAGAATGTACATATCACTCCCCCTATACTTAGGGTAAAAAATCCCTAAGTATAGGCAATGACAAGAGTGATGAAACAGAATGAAGACAGAACACTCAGTTTGTCCACCCACCCCCAAACTTACGACAAAGTACATCCTAAGAAAGTCGCATACTAGAATGGGGTGGATGAGCGAAACGATGGATGGAAAGAGATAAACGAATGCGATTATACAAGAGGATGGATATATAAAGGTGAAGAAGGTAGAAAGCGAACCTTCCTGCAAGACCGTTGAAGAATGGATCTAACAAGGTGTAGGTCGACATCGGGATCCTCAGATGACACAAATTGATCAAGGTTGACCTGGAAGGTATCCTCAGTGGTCCTAGGATGAGAGGGAACAAATGGGTCAGTGGAAGAAGGGTGTCTAAGTCCGGCCTTGGGAGTCTCAACTAGGTCATCATCAAAGTTAAAAGGCTCAAACTCATCATCGGAAGAAGTAAAGTCAAGTTCAACAAGGCGAGTCTCTCCTAGTTCAAAACTAATAGGAACAAACTCATCTATGGAAGTAGTCAAGTCATGTTCATCCTCGAAAGTCTCAATCAAATCATCATTCTCATCAAAAGGCCTGAATTCATTAATGAACGCAACCAGATCAAATTCAACCTTATCAGTCTCATTTAAATATGCCCTCCGCTCAAATGTATCAATCATGTAAATCTCGCGGATGTCATCAATGCAACGCCAAGTACGAGAAGAGGGAACTCCAAGGTCTATGCTTTCTGAGTCTTCCTCCTTGGAAAGGAATTCTCGGGTCTCAGTAGAATCCAGCATACAACAAAATCTCTGATAGTCTCATTAAGGTCATTGATGAATCTCGTATTCATCACTCTAAATCTCATTTATTAAGCTCAAAACCCTCAAAATCAACAGCATTCTTGCATCTATTTTGCATAATTAGCATTCATGCATGTTTCCATAAGAATTGCATTTTAGCACAAAAATCTGCACAAAATAAGAAGCCAAAAATCCAAGCCAAAATGACCTGTCAATAAGCCTAACTTCCCGGATTTTTAACACATTCATGCTAACTTCAAATAACTCAAAATTACTTCCACTGTGTACATATCACTAACAAGAATAAAGGAAAAATACAAAAAAATAACTAACCCAAATAAGTGGACCAAAAACCCAAACCCTAATTTCAGGATTTTCGGACTAAAAGCCACATATCTTCTCCATCCAATGTCCGATTTAATCCTACTCACTTTTGAACTAATGTACATTCAATTACCTTCAAAACAAGACCAAGTTCAAGTGAATCGGAGCTCATATGTGAAAGTTGGGTTTTGGGCCTCTTTTGTACATTGTATATTTTCGCGGTTTTTGACCTTATATTTTATGTATATATTTTCTTAATAAAAAAAATCCAAAAAAATTAGAATTAAGTGTCTTTATTTATCTCTGATTTTACCGTAATTTTTCCGGATTTTTATCTTATCAAAAAAAATAATATAAAAATTATAAAACCCAAAAATCAAGGTATTCTATGTACATAGAATACCCCAAAAATTCACTTTGTGCAAATGATCGATTTTGGTTTTGATGTCTTCATGAAAGTTGTATATCTCATCGAGACGAGCAATTTTCGTGAAGAAACTTTTTCGATCCGAGGTCGTTTACTATTTTTTTATCGATTTTACAAAATGTTTTAATTTCGAATTTTGTGGTGCTGACACGTGGCAGCACCTGGTGCCACCACGTGTCAGCTATTTTTGGCATCATCTGACGAGTCCGGATGTGCTGCGATAAGAAGTTGTTTTTATCGTGTTGTGCGTTGTAGGCGGCACTCGGAAACGGTCAAGAAAATACCACAAATGATTTATTCAATTTTTAATATCGTGGTTTTTTTTTGTTTATTTTACTTGGGCAAGTCCCAAGGTCGATCACAAGGAGGCAAAGGAACAACCTAGAATTAAGTCTATCAAAGTTCGTGTTCGGTTTTCGAGGCGGTCTTTTTTTGGAATGCTGACTGAGTTGACTGAGACTGGAGCATCTGAATATTCATCGGAGGACCACATATATCGAGGCGGCTATTAATTTGTTCCGACCACATATATCGTTTTTAATTAAAAAAAATAAAAATAAAATAAAATTAAAATAAAATAAAAAAATAAAAAAAATAATTAATAGACGCACGTGCGTCACGCGTGCCTTCAAGGCACGCGCTCCGCACGTGCGTCCCCTCTCTCCCTTCTGGCTGCCACGTGGCATGAGCAGGACCGCCCGATCTCGGCCGATCGGACGGTGCCTGTTCATCGTCCTCCTCCGAGCCCCCTTTCCCCATTTGGCCGCCGCGTATCACCCATCACCGCCGCGCATCTCGCGGCCAAATCTCTCCGATCACTCCCCTCGCCGCCCCCGATCTCCCTCGAATCTCGCCGCCGCCATCAAATCGCGTCGACTCCAATCGACTACCTTCGACAACGCCGTCTTCCCCGACGTCTTCTTCGCATCTCCACCGTAGAAGCATCAAGCTCCTCTGCCTTCATCCACATCAGGAGCACCTTGTCAACCACGGTCGACTCCGACGCCTCCACAGCCTCCAGCAGCCACCGGAGCTCGCGCTTCGGCCATCTCCTCCGCACCGCCAACGGCCAGCCACCGCCTCGACCACCGCCAGGCGCTTGGCCCACCGCACCTCCTCTTCGCCGACCGCCGGGCTCGAAGCCCGAGGCCCCGGCACGTGCGAGGCACGTGCGCGGGGAACTGCTTGAGCCTCAAGTCAGCCCAGGGGTCACGTGCGCAGCACGTGACCCATTGGGCAATTTGCAAGGATCTCCCTGGAAGTCCCCCTTTTTGCGCAGACATACCCGCCAGCCAGAGGCACGTGCAGAGCACGTGGCCTCTGGAAATTTTGCAGAAACCACCCCCGAGTTATTGGTAACTACACAAAAGTCCCCCCCTCTGCTTTTATTTATTTATATTGCAATCAGACCCCTGTGTTCCCCCTTAGTGTTGAACCTTCTCTCTACATTATTTTATTATCTAAAAAATTGCATGGTGTTGGTTAATTGATCCTCTACGCTTTGACATGTTGTGGGTAATTTTGTGATTGACGGTTAATTAATAAATAATTATTTTGTGGAAAATTGTATATTTTGACCAATTCTCGCTCTGAAATTCATAATTGGTTAACCGTTGCTCTAAAAATCCCCAAAAAATCACATCTTGTAGAGTTAATTATTCTTAACATTGTGCCCAAAAAGATTTCAATTTGCATGCATATTTTATCCTGTAAAAATCATTTAGCACATTTTAGTATTTAATTTTTAATAGGTATTAAACCCCACATTTTCGAGGTTTAGGATTTTTCTGAGATCCGTCACCTAGTGATAGATCTCAGATAATTTTGATCCTTGAAAATAATTAGGTTTGCTATTTATTAAAATTAAATATTAAAAATCATTTTGTTTGCATTTAAAAATCCATAAAAATTCATATTGCATCCAAAAATTCCAAAAAAAATTACAGTGCATCCATTTCATTATAGTTTACATTGTGGCCAAGTTTCGTATTTTTTGGACATCATTTGAACGTAATTTACATTTTAGTCCCTAGAATAAGGCCAAATTTGCATTTTGCATCCTTTATTGCATTGAAAATTCCAAAAAAAGACCGCCTCGAAAACCGAACACGAACTTTGATAGACTTAATTCTAGGTTGTTCCTTTGCCTCCTTGTGATCGACCTTGGGACTTGCCCAAGTAAAATAAACAAAAAAAACCACGATATTAAAAATTGAATAAATCATTTGTGGTATTTTCTTGACCGTTTCCGAGTGCCGCCTACAACGCACAACACGATAAAAACAACTTCTTATCGCAGCACATCCAGACTCGTCAGATGGCGCCGTTGCCGGGGAGGCAAACGGCTTAGATTTTTGTCTGAAAATTTTTGTTCGGTTTTCCGCATTCGGGTAGTCTGACCCCCGAATTTTTCATTGTAAATTCCATTTTTTTTTCTGCAATTTATTTTCAGCATTTATTTTTCATATTATTTTGAGTCACTCTCTTACATTTTCTCTCTTACTTTTTTGCGAGGTACCTTGTACGTGGAGCAGTTTTCAATAACCGACGCAACTTCACCAAAAACCGCAATTAATTTAAGATCGAGTCGAGTCGTGAGAGAGCGTAGAGTCTAGGTTTTTAATTTCTGCATTTTTAATTTTTGCAATTTTACAGCGGTGTCCGTTTGGACTCTCGCGTGTGTAGAAAGACCTCTAAACTTTATTCTGTGGTGTGTCGTGGCCTGTTTCACTCTCCGACGAGGGTGGGGCCCGACTTGAGTGGCGATTAGGATAGACCTGCACATACGGCTCTCAGAGCATTTATATTTTTGCTTGTGCTCGTAGGATCTTAAGCCACACTGCACTTTAATTGAGATGCACATAGATCGTTCAACTTAGCCAAATTTAAATCAATTCTTCCCGCTAATAGAACTTTCGTTTAGGTGCGGTTTTTCCATCGGCTTGCATTTCATATAGAATAATTTTTAAATTCTGTCTAGCATCCCACATGGAGATTGCGAGGATTCACTAAAAGTCTTCTCATTGAGCATTCATCATAGTTTTCCGCGTGCATCGGCTTTTCTCGAATTCCTCTCTCTTGTTTTATAACATAACTTTAAAGGAAATTGGGACTGGACGGTAGACGTGTATTTGTGCTCATCTAATTTTTCAGTGATCACCTCATTAAAATCGGGACTGCTAAATATATCTGATCTCAAATAACCCATAAAATCAAGAATTTCTGCGGGAGAGCAACCCCGACCTTGGATGATTTTAATTTAGCGAGAGACGACACTTAAGGATAGAGCCCAAATCCGAAATCTCAGCTCGCTAAAATTTTTGCCAAGATTGAATTATCACCAACTAAAATTGAAAAGATAATAGCTGAAATCTTGCGGCTTCATTGTGTGAGTTGGTGAACCCAGGGTTGATTTGTGTTTGTATTGGTGTATGTGAACCGATATCAAAGATCAATAGCTGCACTTTTGATAAATTTTTATCCCATACAATCATCTCTCTCATCTCTTGATTTTAATCTCATCATGGAAATTTTTCCAAATTTCAGATCCAACCCATCATTTCTCTCAACTCTTTAAAAAATGACTGAACACCATTATGAAAACAAATCTATGTCGGTTTGGCCCAAATCCACTACTTCCTCTTCGTTTAATCCTCCAACATTTGCGGAAAGCTTTCAACCGCAGATGACTTCGACCTCATTAAATCCTTTCTCAAATCATCCAACCACACCATCTTTGACTGAACCATCTTATTCTCACTCTCTCGCCAATGAAACATTTCAAGATCAAAATCTCTTTAAATCCCATGACTGGCAGAGAACCCAAACCGAGATGGAAAGACATGCACTTAATGATCATCATCGTTGGATAGACCATGACAGACCCCTTGTCAGACATGATACTCATACAGAGGACTGGACTGAACTCTTAGACACATATAAACCCTGTATGCTGACTCCACAATATCAAGATCTGACTAATAATGATCAAAGGATTGAACTCTACTCAGATCAAATACAAATGCCTGGATCATATGAGCAGCCTCCTTCCATAATTTTTGAGGAGAAATTTTCAAGAAAAGATCGTGTAATGGATATTCCAAGAGATTCTCCTCTCCGCACGTACAGAAAAATGGAAGACGGAATTATTGAACAAAATCTGAGTGCTCCCATGATTGATCATGAGCAAAATTATGAGGATAATGTCTCGAGGATAAAAACAAGATTTGAATTGATGGAGGATAGATTTCAAAAATTTGCCAACCGAGTAATTTCATTCTATGGTGGATCGAGTGAAAAACTAAATGAGGAAATGATTGGATTCCATGATGAAAATTTTGAGGATATGCAAAGACCTAGGGATGACTCTAATATCAAAACTTCTGCTCATTATTCCCCTAGGAATGACTATGCCTCTGATCCAAACTCTGAATATCAAGGCCCCTTCTCATCGCCACACCACACAAAAAATACAAAAAAATTTGAAAATCCAGAAAATCTCATAAAAATTGAATCTGAAGAAGATCTGAGGAATTTGGATCCTGCTTTACGGGAAGCACTGGAAAAATACTTGATTTTTGAACTTCCCATTATAAAGGCCATTGAACACTTCCCTGACCTTAAGAAATTTCTAATGGACAGATTAATAATCAAAAAGTCAGGAAGGATTAGAACAAAAACTGAAAGACATATCTTGTCAATGGCCTCCTCCTTGGTGTTGAGGAGAAAAACCAAGAGCCGCATAGTGAAGCGGTTGCCCAGATTTGATTGCGAAATCAAAGACACAATTTTCACACATGCTCGTATTGATGACGATTCACCGATCAATATCCTCCCGACCTCTGTATTTCATGAACTCAAACTCGGGCCAATTCGGAAGATACGAGAGATTGTTCAATTGGCAGACCGATCAATAAAAAGGCCGAGAGGAACCATTTCTGTCATCATGAAATTCCAAGGTGCTCCGCTCAAGGTAGAATTCACGATCATTGATATTGAGCATCAAGGAGAATTCACCCAGTCTCCAATCATTCTCGGAAAACCATTCTTGGCATTGGCCAAGGCGAGTATCGATTATGAGACTCGGGAAATAAATTTTACGGCATTGGAATCACTACGATCTAATACAGTCTTTGAGGAAGCACGATTTTCTGAGGTAACCCACAAAGTCCCCAACAACCGCAACCATGAAACGGTAGAAGAGCCCTACCCCGCTGCTACACCTGAGATTGCGTTTGTTAATGAGACTATTGGTTTAGAGACTCTCCACGATATCTCAATTCCCGCAGATTTCAAAATAGACAAATCCTTCTACTACGATCCTCAGACATTTGCATGGTCACACCCTGGAACAACCTACTCTGATTATCTTGACCAAATCCTCCCAAATCAAGAGTGCACCAACATTCAGGAAACAAAGAGCGAACACGTAGCCCGAACTCTGACCAAGGAGAAGAATTTTAATGGCTATTCATCTGGGTACTCAAGTGAACCGACATCTTTACGAAATAAGAAAAAGAAAGTCACCTTTGATCTTTCGGAAGAGGAATCGGTTGATGATCCCTCATCAGGTTCGGAAAAGGTAGTCTACATGAGTGAAGTCTGTTCGGCATCTCTAAAGCCATATCTTCGCAAGGATCCAAAATTTGATTCTCGTTGGACAACTCCCGTTCCTAATTATTACTCATCCAAAGCTGATGCTCCTACCTTTCACAAGTACACTGGAATTATTTCTTATGAGCTGACTGAGACTGGAGCATCTGAATATTCATCGGAGGACAAATCGATTGATCTTAAAAAGGAACGAAGCTTGAGGAAACAATTGAAGAAACAAAAAGACATGAACATCTGGAGTATGTCCACTTTCAAATACTATTCCTCTGAGGATAACTCTGATGATGGGTACTTTTCATCTGACTCAAATATTTTATCTACTATCCATCATGATATTTCTGAGGATGACACTGATAATAGTTGGGAATCATATGCCTCATCTCCGACTCATCATTACGATCTCCCACCGCAGTCTCACAAGAAGATCAGCCGTAAACCGCCTTAATCATTGGCTACCCACCCTCCCTCCCGACCACATCGGTCTCCTTGTACAGCTTCTTCCTCTACTTAGGCCAAGGCCTAAGTATAGGGGGGACCGATGCCATCTATATATACCATCACACTCCATCTCCAGATCAACTCGCCTCCACCCTTCTTTTATACTTAGGCTGACCAAAGCCTAAGTATAGGGGGAACCGACGCCCACCTGTATATACTCTCCTCATTCACATACCCTGACCGCTTCATTTCTTTCTTTTCCGCTCTTCTTCTATACTTAGACTATTCACAGTCTAAGTATAGGGGGACGATTTTGTAAATCTTTTTCTTTTTCACTCTCTTACGCTTAGCCCGAGCTATGTCTTCTTTACGCTTCTTGTGCTCTGAGGACACAGCACTCGCTAAGTATAGGGGGGTCTGTATATATACTTTGTATATATTTTAGCCATACCTCGTACTTGCGCATAAGTCTATATGTATTTACGGGGTGGGTTTTTCTTAAAAATTAAAAAGAAAAAAAAACAAAAAAAACAAAAAAAAATGTGTTTTTCCACTAACACTGACTTTGCCCAAAATTTTTTGAAAAAAATGGCTTCTTATTCATTCATTCATTCAAAAAAAGAGAGAGAGAGAGAAAAGAATCAAAAACAAAAAAATGTGTCTGCGTGTCACACACTCGCATCTCATCAAGCATCGCATTTGCATATGTGAAAAGTCTTTGGGTTCTGAACCGAGTTATGAGCCGAAACCGAGAGTGGTCTGGACTTAACCTTAATCCACCTAATTTTCAGAGGAACTTCACCGAGAAATAGGATGTTAGAGTCTTCAGATCTTTGACTTAATTCTTTGAGTTCCACATGACAATGTACAGCGTTTGACTCTTAGTGTCTAACCTGGTCTCTTCATTCTGGGTACAACTCTAGAACAAGGAATTAATTTGTACTCTCGCACTATGCACTTAGCTAAACTCAAACGGGATGTTGGAAGACTGTGTAAGTTTCTTTTCTGGTAGCGTGGAAATCTAAAGACCGGAGTACAGGTTGAAATAAAGCTTCGGAAAAGGGATGGACGGCTGGGCACAATTTTTTCTAAGACCCCAAAAAATGTACAGAAACAAAAGATTCTATATCCGTAGGGGCACAACAAGATCCAAGCAGAACCACCAAAAATTCCAAATACAAAGAAGCAACTACCAAATAAAATCTGACCAAAAAGGTCCAAGCTTCCAGAAACCTGCAGATCTTGGTGGAGACTCGGCTACACTGGCCATCTTCACAAGGAGAGGTGACTACACTGGCCACCCTCCAGTTCTTTTCTCATTCTTCTATCTTCTCCCCCCAATTCGATTGTGAACACAGCACGACAGACCTTAGAAGGAAATACCTGACTCCCCGAGGACGAGTTATTGGAGAGGATGCTTGTGCAGTAGTCCGGCATTCTGGGTGGGAAGAGCTAAAATATTTCACACACAAGAGTCGGTTATTCAATGTTCAAAGAGTATACTTTGGGAAGATGATTGATCTAAGATGACTTCTGAGCTGAAACTGTAGCAATGATGTGTAGAACTTGAGGGCTGTTGATTTTAAAATCCTAAGTCTCACAGAAGTTCCGACACACAAATGATCCAAATGTTGAGTTTAGGCTTACTTTCACCTTCAGCTCATGGTCTTGGTATGGAACCCAATCTCATTTCACCTCATGGCATTTCTTTTTTATGCTCAGGGATGAGCATAGTTTAAGTATAGGGGGATGATGAATCTCGTATTCATCACTCTAAATCTCATTTATTAAGCTCAAAACCCTCAAAATCAACAGCATTCTTGCATCTATTTTGCATAATTAGCATTCATGCATGTTTCCATAAGAATTGCATTTTAGCACAAAAATCTGCACAAAATAAGAAGCCAAAAATCCAAGCCAAAATGACCTGTAAATAAGCCTAACTTCCCGGATTTTTAACACATTCATGCTAACTTCAAATAACTCAAAATTACTTCCACTGTGTACATATCACTAACAAGAATAAAGGAAAAATACAAAAAAATAACTAACCCAAATAAGTGGACCAAAAACCCAAACCCTAATTTCAGGATTTTCAGACTAAAAGCCACATATCTTCTCCATCCAATGTCCGATTTAATCCTACTCACTTTTGAACTAATTTACATTCAATTACCTTCAAAACAAGACCAAGTTCAAGTGAATCGGAGCTCATATGTGAAAGTTGGGTTTTGGGCCTCTTTTGTACATTGTATATTTTCGCGGTTTTTGACCTTATATTTTTTGTATATATTTTCTTAATCAATAAAAATCCAAAAAAAATAGAATTAAGTGTCTTTATTTATCTCTGATTTTACCGTAATTTTTCCGGATTTTTATCTTATCAAAAAAAAATAACATAAAAATTATAAAACCCAAAAATCAAGGTATTCTATGTACATAGAATACCCCAAAAATTCACTTTGTGCAAATGATCGATTTTGGTTTTGATGTCTTCATGAAAGTTGTAGATCTCATCGAGACGAGCAATTTTTGTGAAGAAACTTTTTCGATCCGAGGTCGTTTACTATTTTTTATCGATTTTACAAAATGTTTTAATTTCGAATTTTGTGGTGCTGACACGTGGCAGCACCTGGTGCCGCCACGTGTCAGCGATTTTTGGCATTATTATATCGTTTTTAATTAAAAAAAATAAAAATAAAATAAAAAAATAAAAAAAATAATTAATAGACGCACGTGCGTCGCGCGTGCCTTTAAGGCACGCGCTCCGCACGCGCGTCCCCTCTCTCCCTTCTGGCTGCCACGTGGCATGAGCAGGACCGCCCGATCTCGGCCGATCGGACGGTGCCTGTTCATCGTCCTCCTCCGAGCCCCCTTTCCCCATTTGGCCGCCGTGTATCACCCATCACCGCCGCGCATCTCGCGGCCAAATCTCTCCGATCAATCCCCTCGCCGCCCCCGATCTCCCTCGAATCTCGCCGCCGCCATCAAATCGCGTCGACTCCAATCACCCAGGACCTTCCATCTCCGGCACCCTCTCCACCTATTTAACCACAACCCCCTCCGACGTCGCACTTCATCCGCCGGTTGCATCCTCGACCACGGAGCTCGGTGGTGACAGCCCGAGCTCCGCCTTCTTCCCGACGAGATCCGGCGCCGTCCCCTCGACGCCGCTGCAGCCACGGTCCTCCGTGCCTTCTGCCCTGCTCCGGCCTTCGTCGCCGTCGAGCCTACGACACCAACGACGCTCCACCGTTCGACTACCTTCGACAACGCCGGCCGCCTACGACACCATTACTCGGCTTCATCTTCTTCGCCGGCCCTTCACCGACATCACGCCTTCCGCCATCACCTCGACGACATCGCTCCACCGCCACCATCCAACGCCTCCTGGAGCGACCCTCCGCCGCTACCGCACCAGCCCTCCAGCTATCCGGCTCCGCTCCAGCGCCATCACGCCACCGAAGCATCCTCCGCCCCTCCGCCAGCCATCGACCACCGGCCCTCCGCCACTACCGCCTCAGCCGTAGGCCGGGCTCGAAGCCCGAGGCCCCGGCACGTACGAGGCACTTACGCGGGGAACGACCGTTCTTCATCCCCAGGGGTCACGTGATCTGCACGTGACCCGCTGGGTAAATTGCAGAGACCCCCCGAAGGTTCCTGCAATTCGCACAGCAGCCCCCGCCATCCAAGGGGCACGTGCGACGCACGTGCTCCCTTGGAAAAATTGCATAAAGACCCTCTGATTCTTGGTAATTGCAAACAAGTCCCCCCACTGCAGTTTTCTTTATTTCTTTTATTTATTATATTTTGCGTCTGTACCCCTGTGTTCCCCTGTGATTCTAGACCTTTTCTTTACATTATTTAATTAATCTAAAAATAGCATGATGTTCGTTAATTAATTTTCTACTGTTTGACATCTTGTGGGTATTTTTATGACGGACGGTTAATTAATAAATAATTGTTTTGTGAAAATTTGCGTATTTTGCCCATCTCTTGCTCTAAAATTCATAGTTGGTTAACCATTGCTCTAAAAATCCCCGAAAAATCATACGTTGTAGAGTTAATTATTCTTGACATTGTGCCCAAAAAGATTTGTATTTGCATGCATTATTTTATCCTGTAAAAATCATTCAGCACATTTTAGTATTTAATTTTTAATAGGTATTAAACCCCACATTTTTGAGGTTTAGGATTTTTCTGAGATCCGTCACCTAGTGATAGATCTCAGATAATTTTGATCCTTGAAAATAAGTAGGTTTGCTATTTATTAAAATTAAATATTAAAAATCATTTTGTTTGCATTTAAAAATCTATAAAAAATTCATATTGCATCCAAAAATTCCAAAAAAATTACAGTGCATCCATTTCATTATAGTTTACATTGTGGCCAAGTTTTGTATTTTTCGGACATCATTTGAACGTAATTTACATTTTAGTCCCTAAAATAAGGCCAAGTTTGCATTTTGCATCCTTTATTGCATTGAAAATTCCAAAAAAAAGACCGCCTTGAAAACTGAACATGAACTTTGATAGACTTAATTCTAGGTTGTTCCTTTGCCTCCTTGTGATCGACCTTGGGACTTGCCCAAGTAAAATAAACATGAAACCACGATATTAAAAATTGAATAAGTCATTTGTGGTATTTTCTTGATCGTTTCCGATTGCCGCCTACAACGCACGACACGATAAAAACAACTTTTTAAAAGCAGCATATCCGGACTCGTCAGTCATACACCTCGGAGTCGGCTAATATATGTTTAGTCACATCAGATACAGGTTCTTGGTCGATAGTGGGTGCAGTGATGACCACAGAGCTCCCATCATTAGGACGGAAATGAAGCTCTCCTGATCTGTAATCAATGTCGATTCTCACAGAGGCGAGAAAGGGCCATCCCAAGATGATTGGAGAGTACTCCCAATGGAGTACTCCATGGGCAATATGAAAAAACTGAGAGTATACCTCATGTCCTGAATCAAAATGACGGCGTTCTCTAGAATACACTTTGACCTCTTTATTGATCCATTAGCAAACTAAATAATCATCATGGTTTTCTTGAGAGGCCCTAAATGAAGAGACTGTACCGGCGAGAAGTGTATTATACTAATAGAAGCACTATCGTCAAGGAGAGTGTGATCACATGTGTAGTCAGAGTTAGTGCATCTAAGGAAGGATGTAGCAGTGTTCCCTTTCTTAGATACTGGACGGTGGGTGATGGCGTGGACAATGGTCATGGTTATGATATGATGCACAAATATGCTTGTCCGCATTCTCTTCTTGGGTTAAGGAGCAGATAAGTGGGCCATGGACTTGTGAAATGGGGCTTGAATTATCTCATGAATAGTGGCCACCACTTCGGGCTCATTCAAGATTTCTTTAAATTTTTGGATCTCCTCTATACAAGGGAGGAGATCAAAATCATCATCTTCAAAAGGGCGGCTAAGAGAAGTCTGTAGAGTATTGTCCTTAGGTTCAAAGATGGGATAAGATGTCAATGCATGTGTGGGCGAATGGTCTGGCATAGGGGCCCTCTCCTTACAATCTGAATCACCAAAGTGTCTCCCAAATACTTTTTGGATTTTTAGAATTTTCTCATTTTTTATATTTTTGGCGATTGCAACCTCTCATGAAAATCCTCAAATCAACCCATATCATCAAATGGTGGAGTATCATGGTGGCTCTTATTTATATTAGTGAGGTCATCAATCTTCTATCTCATATGTTCCATCACTTGGGTCAAGTGCTCAAGGGTGGACTTCATGAGAGGTGACTCCAACAACTCAGTCTTGATTGGACGAGATGGAGGGTAGTGTGAGGGTGGTGGTGGTGGGTAAAATATGAGGTCTGATACCCTGTGGCTAAGGCGGATATGTAAATAAATCAGGAGCGAAATCCACCTAGAAAAATCGAGGTGGACCAGCTGGAGAGTACGAAGGGTCCGCAAAGTCCAAAAAAAAATTCACTCCAGTCGGCAATCTCCAAAACAAAAGGAAAATGTTTGGGAGAGCAAGATAGTCAAATCAAGAGATGTGAGAAAATAGGCGCAAATGTGTAGTGACGATCGAGTATACACACAAGCAATCACAACAAACGCACGTAAAACAAACAGAACCCCTTAATTCACCTACTCAACTTGATGAAGACTGTGAAAGTTCGGTCTTTTTATCTTGTATGTTTTAGAGTTAGGTAAGAATCACGAAATTGTACAAACACTTAGGTTGGATTATGGTATTTGGGCACTAACCTTAGCGTGTATGTGGAGCAAGTAAAAGCGAAGACAATGAGGGGATTACTCGCCCCAAGACAAATATTTTTCTTTTTGATCAATTTTAGGGTCAAGTAATTTTACCAGACCCAATTTTATTGTTATCAGTTTTTTGTATTTTTAATAAAGAATTCACATGCTTAAGGAGGAGCCAATTCCTTTAGCAACCTAGGTGATCAAAATCAGAGGGAGAGAGTAAGAAAAGCAATGCGAGACAAAAACGATGATGTATGATAAAGAGAAATGCTCACCTTACCTCGAACTCCCTTCCTGCAAGGATGCTAGACAGAATTGAAACATATCTATATGCAAATGTAAATCGATGAAATAGCCCTAGATGAGAATATACTATTATTGTGAAGAACAATATGATAAGTATCTAGAACTGAGACCAAGGTCTGGTCTTCAATACCACTCAGTGCACGTCACAATGGGTCCTGCACGTGTTGTATGTGAACTCTCTCGGCACGCAGTCTCAAATCCAAATAAATAGCAATTCACAATTTAACAAAGTCCAAACGAGACTATAGGTGCACGAAATAGTGATTAGGTGTTTGGTCTTAATCTATCGACCAGCAGATCCTACAACTATGGCTCAATCAACCAATATAAGGAAAAATATAATTGGAAAACAAAATAGAAAAAAGGGCAAAGAGCGTGACAAAAATCGACGAGGCACCCAAGGAAACAATCCCTCAAAGAATGCACCTAGTGAGATGTGATAGTCCGAAGAGTCCAAGTTATTACAATAAATAGTATACCTCTCTTACACAAATAAGTTAATAAAATGCAAATATAGGGTGAAGCTGTCTCCCAAAATCTTCTAAGTATTCCTTGATTCTCTCTCTTACTGGCTAGGGTGGAATAGCCGATGCTGCTTCCCAAGGCTACGTAGAATCACCTAGGCGATCCCCCTCGGTCCGCGATCCCTCGCAACAAAGTCAACAAAGATGAGAGGTTAGACAATTCAACAATTAATATCAAAAAAATAAAAAAATCGATAAATGAAAAATAGAGACAATGAAGACACAATCAAGACAAGCCAATCTATGTGCAGTTTTTCCCCGACAACAATGCCATTTGATAATCGAGCTCTTGCGAGGGTCTAGAATAGTCTATACAAGGAGATACTACATTGTCGTTGAAGCGACCGCTCAAGAAACCTTAAATAATCAATAATTAACCCACAAATATATAAAGCAATGCAAATAAATATATAGAGTTAAAATTTATTATAACTTTACAACAAGGATATGTATAGGTGCAAGTATGTGTAGAGTGTCGAGCATAAGAAGCAAGCTAGATAGATTAGGCAAGTTAATGCACAAAAGTGATTGTGTGATTCTTTGTCTATTTTTATGAGGGTTTTAATTTTGTATTTCTTATTTTATTTTTGCTTATTTTTTTTGTTTTTGTATTTATATTTTTGCATTTTCTTTTTATATTTTATATTTTTTTATATTTCATTTTTTCGTTTAAATATCTAATGTAGGGTAGATAAGAATATATCCAATATAAGCTAATATAATTATAAATACAAATAAAAATATTTAAAAATAAATAAAATGTTTTTGGGTTTTAAACATTTTTTTACTGTATTTGTGATTTTTCAGAAAATTTTGATAACTTTTTAAAGTCAAAAATACCCTAAAACAAGGATTAATTAAATACCGAAAATTGAAATGGAAATTAAAAATAGAAAATTTAGTGCAAAATTATCTAAATCAATTTTTATAAATAGATAATAATATAAAGAAAATTATAAAATAGAAAAATATATTTTTGGATATTTTTAGAAATTTTAAAAATTTTGTAAAGTATATTGGGGTTTTTCGATTTTTAAGACTTTGTTTTTTCTATTTTTATGGATTTTTAGTATGGAGTTGTAAAGTAAATAAATACGGAAAATAATTTTTGGAATTTTTCAAATTAATTTTATATTTTTTAGGTATTTTAAAATGTAGACAAGGCCAAAATGTACTCTAAATGTTTTTTAGAGTCCTAAATTGCAAAATAAATTTATAGCATGGAAGTATGTGTAATCAGGACCGTATATCTAATTTTTGGGATTTTTTCGAGCATAAATGATATTTTAAAGAAATACAACAAAGTCATAAAATTACAAGGCCTTGCAGGGGTATAAATGTAAATAAAGTAAAACATAGGGGCCTGGTTGCAATTTTTACATATATATAACATGAATAAAAAGTTTTTTTGACTAAAATGATATATACATAAACCTAGGGACACGCCTGCAAAGTGCCCACATTACGTGGACGACCACGTGAGGTGAGCTGGCATGGACCAAATTGTAATTTCAGAAAGTTCGAGGGCAAGTATTACAAAATATTTCAAATGGTAGATGAAAGTTTAAAGACTAATTAATAAATTACAAAAATCTGTGGGCGTAGGATGTAAAATACCCACTAATGTGCTAGATCCGACAGCTGATCCTCGGTCACTTGCAACGTATCGATCCCAAAGAGCGCGATGCTAGTTCACCTCCTACTACTAGGATCGATTCCCATATCTTAATTTGAAAGCTACGGTAAGGGGAATGCGACAGTGTTTGGAGCGTATGTCATGGATGTCTGTTCGGACGACAAAGAGGGTCGATGGAAGAACAGTTTAAGAACAACCTTCGCCTGATCTTCGATCGTCATCTACTCCTTCGTCCGGCCTCTTGGGAGGATCCACTCTGGTGCAAAATGGAGTGTGTGCCCCTCCGTATCGGTCAATGGTTCTTGATGAGCACCTGAAGCTCCGATGCGATCAGACGGATTCGAGGAAGAACGATGGCTATAGGTGCTTCCACTTCTGCAAAATCGAGTGTCAAGCGGGTCATTGGGCCTCCAGGACCTGCAATAAAAATTCGTATAAGAAAATTGTGGTTCTGGGAGCTCCTGTGGGTGGAATGGAGGTGAGGTGGAGCAGGTGGAGATCTCTTGCGGCGCAGCGGAGGAGTAGATCTGATCTCCAAATCCACAGTGGATCTAGGTGAATGAAATGTAACAGAGAGGGGAAGAAGCCTGAGGTAGTAGTGCAGTCAGTCAACGGTCGGGGACAGGTGAAGTGTTCGCCTGAGCTCAGCTCTGGAGAACTACGAACGAGGTGAGTACGGCTAAATCGAACGATTAAAGAGTAAAACAAAAGCTTAAATCGAACCTAGGGCCTAAACTACTCTAGAAAACACAAGAAAAGTACCTCGATTGGCCTAGACCAGGAGATGAAGACCTCGATGGCCAGGTGACAAGAGGTGGATGGGAAGGACTCCTCTACACTCTTTCCTCGCTTCGAAAATCTAGGAGCTTGTCCTATCATGACGAGCTCTCTCGTGATTCCCTCTGAGGGATCCAAGGTGGGAGAAAAACCAAACCCAAAATGAAGATGGATGAGGAAGGTTTTGTGTACAAGATGGCGATAGGGGGATCTTCGAGGTGGCGTGGAGATCGATCGACGAAGATATAGGAAGAGATATGGACCCAGAATGAATCCTGGATGTACTAGGGACAACAACCATGAAGGGTCAAATCTCTCTCGAACAATGCATCATTGTGAAAAAATCGAGAAAAGAGGCTCGGAGCTAGGTGTGTTAGGCTACAAGACGAGTCAGAGGCAGTTGACCGAAGTCAACATGCGCCTCAACCTGGTTGGTCCACGTGGACCAACCAGGAAAAATCATCTTGAAGAATAGCTAGAAATTCAATATTCAATAATAAACCATTTTACTTTATTTTTAGCTGCAAAAAAAATTGCTTATTATTTTATGAAGAATTTATTATAATTTTTATTTATTTTTTTGAGATATATTATTACAAGTTAGTATTTAGGGTATAGATATAGGTATATTCTTCTATGTTTTGTATTTTTGATTTTATTAATTTTTTCTATTATTTTATATAGCTATAACTTATTTTTATATACTTAAATATATTTTTATGATGTAATATGCACCATTAAATAAATATGTATATATAATATATAAGTATAACTATAGGTATTTCATCTATGTATTATATATATATCCTATTTTAATGTTTTATTTTTGATTTTATTCTTGTTTTAATATATAACGTATACTAAAAGTAATATTTACAAAGATATAAAATTATAAAATAATAAAGAATAAATAAAATGAATATTTTATTCGGGTATATTGTACATTAGGGGTCCAAAACCTAACTTTCACACCTTAACTCCAAAAAATATGAAACCACCTTCATTAAATAGAATTAAAAGTTATATACTGTTAAAGTGATTTTGATACATTTTGATTTTTATTTCAGAGATGTGGGTATAAGAAGTTGGGGTTTTGGAATTTTATTAAGAGTATAACTTTTACTGTATATTATTTTTGTATGAAATCAATTTTGTATTTTTCTATATATTATTATTTACAGCATTCATGTTCAAAGCTTCTTTATTTGAGGTATAAAAAGAAAAAAAATAAAATAGGTCCCAAAATGTATTTTTGATTAATTAATAAATGATAATTTTATTATTTTATTCAATTTTATCTGCCCCTACTTTATTCCTTGTCAACCTATTCATAAAGATGCCTAGGTCTCGGGGTTTAGGGTCATAAAATACCTTTGGTATTTTATCCTTTTCTTTTATTTCCTTTATTATATAATTTTGGCATTAAATACAATATTTTATAAACAATTTATACAACAAAGACTCAATTTTAATTTATGCAAATTATAAATATGCATTAGCTAGAGTTCTTAAAGCCAAAATGATTGAAAAAAGGTGACGAAATGGAGATTCATCAGCGGCCAATCCTTTCTCTCTAGGCGAACAACCTTCTACAAGATCATCTTAACCTCCCTATTCGAAACTTCGGCTAGACCATTCGTCTGAGGATGATACAAAGTAGCAACTCGATGGTCTATACCAAACTCGCTAGCAAGTGCCCTTGCCTTGTTATTGATGAAGTGGCTACCCTCGTCTGAGATCAGGACTCGAGGGACCCTGAACTACAAAATGATATGCTTTCTCAAGAACTTAAAAACCATATTCACATCAATGTCTTTGGCAGGAATAGCCACAACCCAACAACTCACATAATCTACCGCCAAAAGAATGTACTCAAATCCCTGACTCTTAGGGAACATGTCCATAAAATTGATATCCCATACATCAAATACTTCACAAAAGTGAATCGGCTGCATCGGCATCATGTCTCAATGTTCACAAGTGCCCATTCTCTAACAGTCAGTACATCTCTTCACGAATGCATGAGCATCTGCAATGAGAGTAGGCCACCAAAGATCGGATTGAAGCACCTTGTGTAATGTCCTCTTCCCAGAATGGTGTTCTCTAGATTCTAATTTATGACAATACGTGAGGATACTATGGTATTTCTCTTGAGGAATACACTTATGCCAGACAAAATCCGCTCCTTAATGATAAAGGATTGGATCCTCCCAATCGAAAGACTTGGCTTTCGCAAGGAAAGTCTCAATTCTCTGCTTGGACCAACATTTTGGAACTTTCATGGAAACAAGAAAGTTCACAATGTCGGCTTACCATAGGAGCGAGGCGATAGCAAGAATCGCCTCGTCTGGAATGGTCTCAGTGATAGGTGTATCAAACTCAGAAGTTTCAGGTAACTCTAGTAGAGGTAGGTGATCTGCCACCACATTCTTGACTCCAAGCTTGTCCTTAATCTCAATGTCAAACTCCAGGAGTAGAAGGATCTATCTGGTAAGGCATGGCTTGGAATCCTTCTTATGCATTATGTACCTTATGGCGGTATGGTCAGTGGAGATGGTAACCTTAAATCCTAATTTATGGGATTTAAATTTATCTAAGGCAAATACTTCAACTAGCATTTCTTTGTATGTCATGGTATAATTCCGTTGGGCAGAATCCAAAGTCTTGCTAACGTAGTGTATGGTATATGGAAGGCCATCTCTCCTCTACCCTAAAATATCCCCAAAGGAAAAGACGGAGGCATCCATCATAATCTCGGATGGGAGAGACCAATTAGGTGGCAGAAGGATAAAGGCCTCTACAACCATATTCATGAGAGTCTCGAAAGCTAAAAGGCACTTATCATCAACAATAAACTCAGTGTCTTTTGCTAAAAGATCACATAACGGTCGGGAAATCTTACTAAAGTCTCGAATGAAATGTACATAGAAATCAACATACCCCAGAAAAGACTATAACTGCTTCAGACGAGACAGTAGATTGAGCTTCTTTATGATATCCACCTTAGCCGGATCGACCTCAATTCCCATGTTTGAGATAATATGACCAAGGACTATCCCTTGAGTCATCATTCAATGACTCTTCTCCCAATAAAGAACAAGATTAACCTCAGCACACCTTTAAAGAACACATACTAGTCTAGAAAGACAAGAATCAAAATCATCGTCATAGATCGAAAAATCATCCATGAAGACCTCTAAAAAGTCACCCACCATGTCCGCAAAGATCGAAAGCATGCACCTTTAGAATGTAGCCGGAGCACTACATAATCCAAAGGGCATCTATCTAAAAGCATACTTTCTGAATGGACATGTGAACATTATCTTTTCCTGATCTTCAGGTGCAATGGCCACCTGATTATATCGTCAGCACCCATCAAGAAACCAATAATGGCTCTTCCTAGCTAATCTACCGATAATCTGATGAATAAACGGTAGCGACAAGAGATCCTTCTTAGTCATCTGATTCAATCGTCTGTATGCCACACAAACTCGCCTAGAAGTCGGTACTCGGGTAGCGATCTCCTCTCTAGCCTCATTAACCATTGTATTGATTCCCATCTTCTTGGTTACTACATATAATGGACTAGCCCATTTAGAGTCAGAGTTGGGATAGATAAAATCGACGCTCCACCACTTGGACATTTCCTTCATAAATACCTCTCCAAGATTCGGGTTCAGCCTGTGCTGAAACTCACGAGATGGTTTGGCATCATCCTTTAGAAAGATGTGGGAGCACAGTGCCTGAGTAATCCCATGGAGATATGCTATAGACCACCGATTGCCTTGCGATTATTTTCAAGAATCTGCATCAAACAGGATTCTTTAACTTTGGTCAGATCAGACATGACGATGACCGGAAACATTTTGCGATCTCCAACAAGGAATCGGTATTTCATGTTATGAGGTAAAGGTTTAAGCTCATGGGGAGAAGGAACATGGAGAGCAGGTTCAGTGATGGCCTGAGTGTAGGCTACTAATTCGGTGTGTGCGTGTTCATCCTGCTCTCACTCTGAGTGTACTTGAGACTGCTCATCTGATAACTGACTATTCTAGACTAGTTCGATCTCCAGGCTGGTTGTAGGCTCTGCAGTTGAAGTCTTAATTGAAAGGAATTCGACAAAGCACTGCCAATCAGCATCCTATGAATCAAATTGTACTAGAGTCTGATCTATCTCATCACGACACTACTAATTGGCATTCACTTCTGACTCGGCGGGATCAAAAATTTCATCACAAACTGTAAAGATACCAATGTCATCTCTATCAGCTTCATCACTAATTGGCTCTACGAATGTCCTATCCAATCCCCCATCATCTTGTATCTGAAGCCCAAATTCTCCTGAAAGATCGTGTACCCGGATTAGCCCAAATTGCCTCATCATCTGTCTGTACAAAGTCATAGTCCTGATGACTATCGGGATAATCATAAGATGCTTGCTCTGAATCTATTGAGTTGGCTTTGAGGTCTTCGATCATATCTATATGTATATGATAACTGGGATCTTAAGAGGGTCTAAAGTAGTCTACACAAGGCGAGACTATAGTGTCACTAAAGCGGCCGCTCACGAAATCCCATTCAACCAACAATTAACCCATGAGAATAAATAAATAATGAAAATACAGGGTGGATCAAAATTTATTATAAACCATATAGTGACAGAACACAGGGAACACATGATGCAGCACTCAATATTATTTATAAATAAAAAATGTAGGTATATGTATACATATAACTATGCAGAATATTAGTCAAGTAATGTGGGTTATTTATTTATTTATATTTTCTCTCTATTTTATTTTATATTTTATATTTTGTATTTGCTTTTACTTTTTAAATATATATATTAAAGATATATAGAGTATATATACAATAATTGATAATATAGATATAAATATACTAAAAATATCCAAAAATTACAGAATTAAAATTTTTTGGGTTTTAAAGTATTTTTTACTATTTTTATGTATATATGGAAAATTTTTCTAAATTTTAGATATTTTTAAAGTTGAGCATTCCCTAAAATAGGGATAAAATAATAAGTTGAAACTAAAATTGAGATGAAAAATACTAAATAGTATCAAAACAAATCGAAATTAATTTTAATATGAATATAATAATGTAGAGAAAATTAGGAAATAGAAAATACTATTTTGAGGGTTTTTAAGAGTTTTTTTATTTTTATAAGTGTTTTTGGGGTTTTTCATTTTTTAATCATTTTCTTTGTCTATTTAGTGATTTTTGGTCTAAAAGTTAAAAATACTTAAATAATTAGAATATCATTTTTAGGGAATTTTTCAAAACATTTTTTTAATTTTTTGGGTTTTTTTAAGACAAATGGGGACTGAACTATTTGATTTTTAGAAATAGGAAAGGGTACAAAATGCAAATATAAATTTAGAACGTGAACAAGCATGCATCTAGTACCCACTCCTATTTTTTGGTGATTTTTGAGGTACAACAATTATTTTAATAAAAAACAAAGCACAAAAATAGTTGGCATGGTTGGAGTATTTGCAAATATAAATAAAGGAGAGGGTCCCAATGCAATTTCACCCAAATTTTAACATTGATATTTATATTTTATATATTAAAAGACAATTATAATAACTCTTGAGGGCTTCCATGCAATTTTCACAAGATAAAACGTGTGCCTGCATGTGATTCTAGTAGGGACTAAATTGTAATCTACAAAAATAAAATAATTACAAGGCTTTGAAGAAATTACAAAAAGCGGAGGATGTTCATGGTAATATATCCACTTATGCACCTGGGATCCAGCCATCCTAGAGTCGTCATGTGTCTGATCGTGCGGCCTCCCTTACGCACCCCTTTACACATAATCAACAGTCCAGATTAGATCTGGACCATTGTTCTTGATTGAACGACATTGAGGGGAATCGCAAGAACTGCCAAGAACACACCGCCAAAACTTCGATCTCTTGTTCCTCTCGGCTTTGTTGCTCAATTACTCCTCCAACAAGTCCAGCAAGTAGCTGGGCTTCCTTCACGTGTGACTACAAGGTCCGTGGAAGGAGAGAGGGCACTCGATGTTCTGGTGAGGTCGAAGTTCCTTGAGCATCTCCAGGTAGTGGTCACGGGCTCTCGATTTTCCCTAGACCTACTGGTTACCAAAAAAAGTCCCTGGGTATGAGGGATATCTCCTCCTCTCAGGAATTGCTCGGAATATTGCGAGGAATGGAATGAATGGGGGAGCTCTAGCGATGGGAAGTGAAGGGAGCTCTGAGTCCCAGATACACGATGGATCCGGGTTGGATGAAGTGGGGATCAAGTGGAGAAGGTCAGGAGGAGTGAGATGACGTGAAAATCAAGGCGAATTAACGATCGAATTACTATGAATCTGACCTGGAGGCTGAACACCATGAATTTGGGGATTTGGGGATTAAGCGTTAATTGCTTGATTGGATCTAAAATAATCGATGCGGAGTGATATCTACACTACAGTGTTACCTACAAATGCAGAGAAAAGGGGCTCAACAAAGCCTCGGGGATCTTGAGCAGAACCAGCCGGCTGGGCTCCGGCGGTGGGGTGGATGCACCTCCACCTGACTCCTCCTCGCTGCAAACTGGAGGCGAAATGCTCCTGTCACAAACACAACGCTGAAGAACCAAGTTTGAGGGACTGAGTGGGTGAAAGGCGATCAAAAATCAACAAGGAGCATTGGGGTATATTTATAGGCGAGATTTTGGTGATTTTTGAGGGACGATGGCATAAGAAGGAGCGGGGGTTGGTGAGGATTCTGTGATGGGCGAAGATGAGGGACGAAGAGTCTACAGGAAGGTGGTGGTCTCGAGTGAAATGAGTGAAGATGGAGGCATGGAGAAAATGGCGAAGTGGCACCCTCATGAAGCTCTGAAAGAAGTCAGAGGGTAGGCCAGACAGTTAACCGAGGTAAACAAAAGGACGTGCCTGGTTGGTCCACGTGGACCAACCAGGAAATTCCAATGAAAAAATGCCTTTGAAAATAGATAATAAATAGTAATTGATTTTATTATTTTTAGATTATAAAATTAAAAATTGTTTCTAACTTCATGTAGTATTTTATGCATATTTTTATTTGTTTTTAGAGGTGTTTAATTACAAGTTACATTTTAGGGTTTCCTTTATAGGTATATTTTCCCATGTTTTATATATTTTATTTTTATTTTTTATATAAAATTTTATTATTTTCTTTTGTTATTTTATATATTTACAACTTATTATTATATACTTAAGTATATTTTTATTAAATTTTTTATGATATAAGATATACAGTTAAATAAGAATAGTGTAATTTATATAGACACAAGTATAGGTATTTTATCTATGTATTTTATATAAGTATTTTATTTTAATGTCTTATTTATGGTTTTATTTTAGTTTTACTATGTACATATACTACAAAAAATATCTATAATGTTATAAAAATCTAGAATTAAAAAAATAATAAAGACTAAATAAAATGAATATTTTATTCGAGTATATTGTACAATAGTGGTTCAAAACCTAACTTTCATATCTTGAATTCAAAAAATATGAAACCACCTTCATTAAATAGACTATTAAAAGTTATATGTAATTAAAGATGTTTTTGATATATTTTCAGTTTTTATTCGGAAGATACGGGTCTGTGAATTTTGGGTTTTAGGAATTTATTCTTCGTATTAAATATACACTGCATGTTATTTTTGCACGAAATAAATTTTGTATTTTTCTATACATTATTATCTACAATTTCATTAAAAAGTTTCTTTATTAAAGTTCTAAATAATAAAGAATAAAATAGGTCGCAACAAGTAATTATTGGCCTATTTTGTAAAGTGATTTATATTTGTTTTCTATACACTTAGTCGCCCTATCTTCCCCTACTTTATTCCTTGTTGACTAAGTCATCATGATGACTGAGTCTTAGGGGCTAGGGTCACTTCAGTATCATTTACACTTCACTCGTTTTCTTTTCTTTCCTTTATTCTTTGTTTGGGAAATATATACCATACACATACAATATTTTATACAATATTTGGTACAATATAAAGAATGTTTATTTTGAGAAATTAATGAGATATTTATGCATTTCGCTAGGGTTCAAAGGCCAAAATAAAAGAGTAAAGGTGATGAATTAGAGATTCATCATGCCCTATACTTTCCTTTGCTAGTCCCTAATGAACACTTATGCCTATTGATGAATCTACGATTCTCATTCTTTATTCTTTTCTTTTAGCTTTATCTTTTAGCAAAACAACTGTAAATTTGTGTAAATACAATAAATTAACATTACATAGGTCTTTGTTTATATTGCATAATAAATACATATTTTCCAAAAATAAAAGAATAAGGAGAAAAGAAACGGTAAGATGTATTTATAATAAATAAAGATTGGCCTAAACCTTGAGAGAAGGTCATTAAGTGACCTGATTGACAAGGAATATAAGTAGTGCGAGATAGGGGATATTATACACTTTACCTATGCATATAAATATTTATATTTATTTTAAACTTTGTAAATATTATATTTAATTTTAACATTTGTATATAGTCCTAATAATAAAATAAAAATAAAATAAAAATCAGAAAACACAAAATAAAATAGAAATAAAATACCCAATCCATTGTACAAAAATCACATAGTTGCACACACAACCTATTTATTTATACACATATGTAAATTAAAAAACTCATTTTATATTCTTAAAATTATGTTTTAAATAAATAAAATATATTTTTTGCAAAAAAATAAAATAAAAATACATGCATAAAATACATAGTATATTGTACCTATATGTAATACATCGTATTAAATATACTGTATATATGATGTCACAGAAATAATTAAAAATCATAGAAAAATAGTTCACAAAATTACAAACATTTTTTACTTTATTATTTCTTTTAAATCTGTTCACTCTTTTATTTAATTTTCTAAAATCTTGCGTTTTGATTGGTCCACGACGGATTGTTGATCGCAATCAACCCCTTTCCTGCTTTGTTGGAGCTTCTTCAGACCTCCATTCACCTTGATTCTTATGCCCGATTAGGCTTCTAAGATCCATGATCATCATGGAACCATAGACACAACCAGATAATCCTAGGGTTTCGTCAAATCGCTCGATCTTTCTAGACCCTAGGGTTCTCCTATAAATACTCTCCTCCCTCCCGAGCGAGAAGCTCATTCCTCACACCACTTTCCTTCCCTTATCACCTTCAGCATCGTGACAAGAGCGCATAGGTGTCATTAGGAGGTTGAATCAGTGACCGGGTGAGCTTGCTCATCTCGTGGGCAGAGTTCTCCACCACGAATAGCCTCCGTGCCTTCCACAGCTCGGTTGAGGATACAACCACGCCTTCTACCTCCCTTGAAGTTCAGGAGTACATCAGCAACTCCATGTATCCCTTATCTCGCTTCCATATCGTGTTTCCTTTTGATTTGGTTCGTTCCCTCTGTCGCATTTCATCTGCTCCGATCACCGGGTCTGGAGACCCATCACGCACCACCATCCACACCGATCGTTTCACCAACTCACCCATCACCCTCTAGCGCGATCTAATAACCTTAAATTCGACATTTTGGTCGAGATTAAGACCAGACATCCATCTCCCATGTACGACAAAGGTCCAACTCGCTTCCCTATTATTTCTCTTCTCTATTCCAAGCAAAAACGTGACCAAAACTATGCCTCCAAGTCTGGTTTTCCCTTTCAGGTACCCCTCACATGCAAATAGGCTTGGTTCGAGCATCATTTTTGGCGGCGGAACAACTACCAGAGGAGCACCACCACTCCAGCCATCCAACTGTCATCCTTCTCATAAGCCTCCTCCATTCGATGCAGAGCACCCTTCCAAAGGTGTTGGACCTTCTGGAGCCTCGATCAGACCAACAGAGCACCACCAATCTCTGATTGAAGTCTCCCCGCCTTCAGTTTTTCAAGCATCCCGTTCAGCCGTCAGATCACCTATCTTCTGCCAGATTATATCTGAACTATTATCTCACACCCAACTAATAATGGTCGGATCTGATCATCATTGCATCTGAGTAGTACATAATCACCAGCTTTTTCAACCGTCAAATACGTACTGACGTGGCAAATCAGAGCCACACTTTCCCGACAATATCAAAGCCGTCAAGTCCTTTTCCAAGGGAGTATCAGAGCCGTTAGAGACCCTACGTAGAAGGCACATGCTTCGAGGGTATCTTGCACTTTTTATCATGTTATTTTCCTTATTTAGCTTTAGTCCAATAAATATAATGCATAGTTGAAAACATTTGCAGTTAGACCCTTGTAGTTTTATTATTTTCACTTTAGTCTAGTTGAGTTGAGTCAATGTACGTCCCCACGTGATTATCTAGGTTAATTGCAGTACTTTGCTTGAAATCTTTGATGGTTATGAAATGAAGTTTTTGTTTCGATATTTGCACTCATACCCCTACTTGCGCATGAATTTGATGCATTAGTTGCACAAAGACCCTGTAATTTCTGGACTTGTTATTTTCTTGGCCCTAGTACTTAATCTAATTATAGAAAGGTCCCTGCAAATTGTTTTAAATTACATGTCTTTTCTTTAATGCAATAAATATTAAATCAACCCCAAAAATTTCTTGAAAATTCCCTGTAGTCTCTTATTGCATTCTTCAACTGAGGTGATTCCCTGAGTCTTTTTATTCCTCGACTTGTGTTTATTTTGAAAATTAAAAATTTGAAAACAAAAAACCACTAAAAACCCTTTCTATTTTTGAAATCTCACTACTTAGCTTTTAATTTTGCTCCTTTTGTTCAACCCTGGCCGCTATACTTGGTAAATAAAATAGCAAAACCGCTTATATTCATTGTTTTATTCTTAGTGGTTTGATTTTTTGGTCGATCGATTTGATTGATTGAGGATAATGGCGATTTATTTATTTATTCCACCTTAGTTGATCGAGAAACCATGACATAAGAATGGCACCATTGCTGGGGAGCACAACATAGTAGGTTGTTTTCAATTTTTTCTTATTTTTCTTTCTATTTATTATAATTGTTTTTTTTTACATTTCTACTTGGATTTTTATGCGAGGTAATGTCGGAGCACGACTTGATCTACTCTGGAGGGACCAACATCAATGGACGAGCAAAAGGCAACAGGAATAGTTATTTTATATAGATTTGATTTGAGAAAAATGTAATAATATATAAAATTTGCACACTCTCTGTATTTCTTCGAGTGCTAGTGCACTCGGGGGACCTCACCAAGTTTTCTATTGATTTTTCAACTTTTATTTTCTATTTGATTCCTGAGGATTTGGCCCCTAGATTTAGGACTTTTATTTATTTGAGATTGGTAATTAGCTAAGGTACAAAACACCCTAATAGAGTTTTTGTTCCTATAGAACATATTTGGACTTAGTTAAATAAAGAAAAAGTTAATTTAATTGGTTAAGTTACCATGTGCAATGAAAAGTCACATAAAACACTAGCAAGACCCGTTGTGGCGGGAACCAAGTAACTTCCAAGATCGGACTCAGGTCTTTTCTCTGATTAGTTAACTACCATCTCTTCCCGCTAATAGAAGTTGCTCATCTTAGGATGATTTCCTCGTGCATCATACATATTAGTTTTATTTCTGTCTTTAAATTTATGTGTGGATCACCCTGCATGTAGAGTGTTGGAGCAAGGTACACATTTATATCTCTCAATGCATCATTGTGTTATCATGCATCGACTTTGCCGTATTCCTCCCCCATTTCTCTTGGACTTAAATAGAAAGGAAACCGGGAAATTAGTTAGACATTACATTATTGAGAAAAAGACATTAAAAGAGATAACCAAATAAAATCCATAACTGTTAAAGAAAGGTTGACCTAAAACCATACTTCACGGAAAAATTCTTGTTTTGGGGAGAGTAACCTGCTCAGTGTCTGATTTATCTATAGAGAGTTGAGTGACCTGCACATTAGGATAGTGCCACACTTGGACTTTCTTCAGACTGAACTAGGGGTTTGTTTTCTCATGTTGCTTGCATTCTAGATCTACTCTTCATAAATTCCCACATCACGACGATGGTAAGGAATCTCTTAGGCTACCTTTTGCAACACCGCTTTCCAACACTCCTCCTCGTTCATCTAGGGTAGCTTTGGAGGGCTCAGACCTACTCTCTAAACCTGAATTCACCTCCACCTTGTTCCCCCCTCCACCACCCTTCTTCCAATCCTGAGGTGCCACCTGAGAGTCTAGCACAACTATACATTCACTTCACAGCACCTGAGCAAGGGTCTTTTACCTTTGCAGAGACCGGAGACACAACCAATAGTAAGGGAAGGACTAATGAGCAGCCACAAGCTTCCTCATTTAAATTGGACCAGGCTATCATCAACAACATGTTATTAGCCTCCTTGGAGACCATGAAGAGACAGATCAGAGACCAAGGAGCAATAATGGCTGGAGTAAGGAGGGAAATGGCGCAGATGTGAGCTGGGCGATAGGATCCTGAACGACCAGGTAGTGGAGAGATACTGAGAGCACAGGGCGGAGGACGTCAGGACGAACTGCAGGATCCAGCTAGGCCAGCATGCACCATGAGGCAGTTGCACAACCCTGGTGCAACCCTCATCCATAAATGGATTCAGCTGCCAGCCATCCTGGGCGACTTCGAGCTTCGCCCCCAGACCATTGGTTCCTGCCCAAGTTCCATGGGCTATCCACCGAGGAGCCTCATCTCCATTTACAGGAGTTTGAGATGATCTGCAGAACCATCCACGACAGATTAGTGGACGAGGACACTATCAAGCTTATTGCCTTCCCATTCTCCTTGGTTTATAGAGCAGCCTATTTGCTAAAACATACGGGGAAGATCATCACAACTTCAGAGTAGCTCTGAACTGAGTACTTGAAAAAGTACCATCCACTTGGCCGGACCAACGCAACTAGAGCTATGATCAGTAATTTCACTATTATCCCAAATGAATAATTCCATGAGGCCTAGGATCCTTTTAGAGAGCTCATCGACAGGTGTCCCCACCACAAGATCAGCAAGCCCAACCTCGTCCATAGTTTCTTATATGGGATGACACCTGAGCTGCAGGGGCTAGTTAATGCCTCATGTGGAAGTTCCTACTTCTCCAAAGATGAAGACCCGGTCTGGGCCATCTATGAGGAGACAACAGGGAACTACACAGTGATGTCCCAGACTTGTGTCAATACTCAGGGTAAGCATCTCCCACAGGAAGTTTCATACTAGAGGAATGTGCACATTGATGTCGGTCCTTCTACATTTTCATCGGCAACAACATTAGTAGAGTTTTTGGCTGCTGATATGAATATCATTAGCCATAAGTTGGTCTGGATAGAGATCATCGAGAATAATTAGTGTTGGGGCCTAGATAAGCTCAATAAAATTGATGAATTGGCCCAAACTTTGAGTGACCTGAAGACACAGATAATGTGGCTCCAAGAGGCACAAACGGCTTCTCGCCCCGTCTCAAGTCACGTACTGATCCAAGGAGCAACACTTCCCAGTCCTCTGCCTCGTATCGTTAGGTTCACTATATTCAGGAAGAGCCAATCCAACAGATCCAGCCACTCCAGCAGTACCAGACACCACCTCCCTCTTTAGACACTTAGATGGTGGTATACCAGTTGGATCAGCCCTTGGCAGCCCTTCCCTCGGCATTACACAAGCATCAGGAGCTGTTGATGGAAGTCAATGTGATTTGGTACTCCAAGTACCAACCGCAGCCCATGATCTATTGTAACCATCCTTATTTTCGATGCTCTACTGGAGGCACTTATTCCTTGCAGCAGCCTCTAGCACAAGCAGGGCAGGGCAGCCAATCCCAGCAGCCCCAGTACTCCTAGCATCAGCAGCATCATGGTCCTCGTCCCCATTAGCAGGGACAATAGTAGAGGCAGCAACATCCTCACCCGTAGTACTTCCAGCCTCCTCCTTACTACTAGCAGAGCCAGCCTCATTTCTAGTGAGGCAAGACGTCCAGTTCTCATCCACACCAGTATGAGAACCCAACCCTTAAAGACCTCACCCATATGTTGACAGACCAGCAGGCTACCTTCTGGCGAGAGATGGACGAGTTACAGTAGAATATGAGGGAGATGATTAAGGGAAAGGCCGCCATACCCGCTCAGATTGAACCTAACCAGAATAATCTGAAGAGAAGATCTGAGCAAGTACAGTCTACATAGATTGCCTATCCTAGTGATATTTTGGATGACACTTATTATATATTTGATGTTGATTTTATGACACTTAGGAGTGGTAGGAAGCCAGTCGATGGTGACTCGTCTAGATGACAGATCACTGTAGATGTTAGAGCGCCAGACAAGGTCTGGAGCACTGTTGATGCCGATCACCATGACGATGATGATGATGGTGTTGAATCCACCAAGGATGTTAATCCAGATGATGGTTCTGAGGCCATCAAATCTCCAGTTGCAGACGGTGGTGCTGATGCCACCTATATTCTTGTTGCCAAGCCAGAGTGCGGTACTGATGTCACAAGTTCAGATGTTGTCGATGTTACTGATGACGCCAAGATTCCTTCTATTGTGTTGACTCATCTTGTACCTGAGGATATTTTTGGAAAAATACAAAAATAGGAAAACACCAAAAATCAAAAATATGAATAAAGGAAAGGTTTTTGTATATCCCGAAAATCTATCCGTTGTGATTGATGATGTATGTATGGATTCTAGTCTTCTGAATAACCAGAAACCTATTCCTGACCCTAGTCTGGAGAGTGTCCATCTATCCCCTTCCCTCAAGCAATCCACTTAGGGAAGGGCCAAAAAATAGAAAATCCCAAAAAGTAACAACAGTTAGAGTTCAGCGAGCAGATGACAGACCGTTTCCGTATACAGCTGACTCTTCAGGAGGCACTTGAGCACATCCCTCTATTCTAAAAGAACTTGAGAGAGAAAACCACCATACATAGGAAGAAGAGGAATTATAATGCATAAATCCATATGCTCACCCGTGCCACTTGCTTCACCATCCAGAACTGATTGCCAGCCAAGAGACCCAATGTAGGAGCTCCTCATATTAGATGCCACATTCATGAGCAGCAGTTCGATCGGACTCTAGTTAAACAGCAGTTCCTCGATTAACCTCCTCCTAGCTGCCTTACTTGACCGGTTCAAATTTGTCCCTCTTAAACATAGCAAGACAGTCCTTTAGTTTACAGGTAGATCTGTTAAGAGGCCGAAGGGGTTATTAAGGGGTGTGGTCGTCACAATTCAAAGTCTAAAATTACTCATGGACTTTGTTGTACTAGACATGGAGATCCCTAAATCTGCGACTACTTCCATCATTTTAAGAGATCGTTCTTGTCTATAGCTAAGGCAGTATCTGATCATGATAGTGGGAAGGTATAATTTTGCGTCTAGGGGAGAATGTACAAATACAGCTGATTGAGGAGACTAGAGCCAGAGACTCATCTTGCTCAGAGTAGACCACCGATTCAGAGCAGATGATAGATGCAGGGCTAGACATCCACCAAGGATGTTATTTTGTGATTACAGACGATGAAGCAGTTTGGACAGATCCAGCATCATGAGCTTTTGTCATACCTTCAAACATTGGAGAGTTATAAATGATAATAGATGATAATTTGGAGAGCGTACTCATGGCACATGACACTTTAGAGGCTGATGATGGTGATTTGGGCAGCAAAGTAGAGTGTGATCCTTGTGATTATGATAACTCGGATACGGACGCCAAATTTTATTGGCAGGACTTTAATGATTACTTACCATGTCTGATGTCCACAGAGCCCACGGCTAAGACGGAGAGTGAACCAGTACAGTTGACAGATACAACAGCAGGGTCGTCTTTGTCAGATTTATAAATTCATCGAGAGTTCTCACATGCAGATTCGGCATCTTTCATGCAGACTTTTCAAAGGCCATATTTGCCAGCTCCCACTTGTCCTCAATTTAAGACCTTGCCGCAGAGCGTGAAGTACAAATTCCTTGCGGGTGAGCCGGACATGTTTCCAGTCAAAATCTCAATGGATTTGACTGAAGAAAAAGAATCTCGTTTGATGGAGGTTCTTGAAAGAAATCGCAAGGCACTCAAATGGAGTGTAGCTGATCTCCTGGGGATAAGTCTGGCCCTATGCTCCCACCACATTTATCTTGAAGATGATGCCAAGCCATCGCATGAGTTCCAACGAAGGATGAACTTGATTCTTCGAGATGTGGTCAGGAAAGAAATATCTAAGTGGTGGAGTGCTGATTTTATCTACCCCATCTCTGACTCCAAATGGGTTAGTCTGTTGCATGTAGTACCCGAGAAGACGGGTATTACCACAGTTGTGAGTGAGTCTGGAGAGGAGATAGCTACCCGAGTACCCACTTCTTGGACGGCCTGTGTGGACTACAGACGACTGAATCAGGCCACCAAGAAGGATCATTTCCCACTACCATTTATTGATCAGATTGTCGAGAGGTTAGTTGGGAAGAGTCATTACTATTTTCTTGACAGGTACTTGGGGAACAATTAGGTGGCTGATGACCGAAAATTATAGAATTCCACAAAATCCAGGTAAAGGTAAACAAGGATTGTTGCGACCCGGATCTCACGGTAATTGGTCGATCAAGAAAATAAATAAGGAACCACCAATCAGAGGTAAAATTGATAAAAACAAGACGCGGTCCTCGCTACTTTTATTAACCTGGTATAGCGACCAGGGTCAGACTCAGGGAGCACGAATTGGCCTTGCGGCCTACGAAGTAGTCAAAAACCAAAAAATAAAGAAGAAAATATTTTTGGTGGATTTCAAACAATTTTTATTTTTTTTGTATTTTAATAATGAGGAAAAATAAGAAAATGGGAAAACAAGCATACACAATAATTTATTTAAGCACTCAAAAATACTCCAAAAATTCAAATAAAATTATTTTTGTGTTTTTAATGTTTTTAAGTGTTTTTGATGAATTTTTCATAATTTTCTAATTTTTATATGATTTTCTAAAAATCAAGAAAAAAGAAAAACAGTACTCAATGTACAGCCAGACTTGAAAGATCAATTAAAAATAGAAAATTGATTTATAAAAGCGTGGAGGTAATTTTTTATGAAAACTATGTATAAAAACTAAGCTAATGGAAAAGAGTTTGTATTTTTTTATTTTTATAGAATTTTTTAGAATTTTTATAAGATTTTTAGTGTTTTTTAATTTTTTTGGTTTTTATAAATCCAAAAAGCACAAAAATTTCATAGAAACTCACACACAGCAAAACAAACAAATCCTGGTTCTTTTATAATTTTTAGATAACTTTTTGTATTTTTCTTTGATTTTCTAATTCAGATAGTACAAAACTCACTATTTTTGAATTTTTAAAATATCAAAAAGCCTAAAAAATGTCCCAAAAGTTTAGGGAAATTTTTACACAGTGGCAGGAGCCACGTATCCAAATTTCACCTAGTTTGGATTTAATTTGCTATTTTATTCAATAAGAATAAGGCACACAACAATCAGGGACCTAATCGCAAAAAAAGTATTTCTAGGGGCTTAAATGTAACACGTGCTAAAACTTTAGGGTAAAAGCGCAAAAAGCCCAAATATTCAGCACATGTTTAATAAAACCACGCACAGGGGTATAATTGCAAATATGGAAATTAAAATTTCATTTCATAACACGGTAATAACCACAGCCCTAAACAAGCAAATTGTCCAACATATCACGTGACGAAGCACGTGTCTCACACAGGCAGGGACGAAAATGCAAATAAAATAAACATTAAGGTCCAATGTGTAAAATATCCAAGAGTGAAAACTTATTTAATAGACTAAATTATAACTACTGAAAGCTGCAGGTGTATGGGTGCAATTACCCAGCCGAGGCGCGTGAGGGCGCACGTAAGGCGCTAAGTGTCGAGGCATGGTTTGCTGCTGATGCGCGGTCCTGGTGCACCCGTCTAGACGATCCAACGGTGGAGGCGCGTGACAAACGTGGGTAGAACGTGCCCGTTAGATCATGGATCTAACGGCCTGACATGGCAGAGCGTGGACGGTGGAGATGCAAACTGGAGCGGCGGGGAAATCCATCGGCGGGGAAAGGATGAGGAAGAACACCTCCCAGGTGATGTTCTCCGGCACATAGGAGACGATCCAGCAGACAGATAAACAATCGGAAGGGGGGTCTTCCTCGCGATGACACTCCGCATCGGGTGGTGGCCTCCGATGAAGCCTCCAACAGTCGGATCCTCCGGCGAGGGAAGACCGACCTGGAGGTGCTCCGGCGAAGGGGTGAAAATGCAACTAAGGGGGGTACCTGCTCTTATTCACCTGCAAAACAAAGTTCTCGCTCGGAGGAGCACTTCGACGGGGGTTATTCGCAAAAAGGGCAAGGGAAGAGACGTGGGTGAGCGGAGGAAGGCTCCGACAAAGGCGGCGGAGGGAGCCCAACTCGATCCTGGCTCTGGTAGCCAAGATCGAGGTGATCAGGTCGTGAGAGAAGGGTGACGATGAGTCGGAGAGGGTATCGGTACAGATAGGATGGGCTGGCAGAGCTCCGGCCACTAGGGCGGAGCGGGCGGAGCAGAGATGCGATAATCGGAAATGGACGATGAAAGAAAGACTAACGGGTCTACCTGATGGCTGAGGTCGACTGGGGGTGAGCTAAGGAAGCTTCTGGGTCTTCGCCTCAAGGGGTCGTCGAGTCCCGAGGCTCGACGCACCTTGCGGCGGCGCACGGCGATGGACTCGCCGGATCAGTGGTTGGAGACACCTCCTCCTCACTGCGACACGACCCTTGGCTAGCTGTCACTTTAGGGAAGGCACTGGAGGTCCCGAAATGGGAAGGCGAAGCCAAAGATGGCGTGAATCGTGCGGCGGAGGGGAGACTATATAGTGGTAGGAGTCCGGCTAAGTGGAGTCGGGCAGGGTTGCACGAAGCACGGATCCCTAGGCAATCCTCCGGGCGAGGGTCTCGGATCAACAAGGGTCAAATGGCGCCCGGGGTTTGGATAAATGGAGGTCAGATCGAGTCAGCAAAAATCGAAGAAATCGGGTCGAACACAGGATCCGCGTGAAAGAGGTCCGCGGGGGAGAGTTGACCGGGGGTCAACAATCCCCCGTGGACCAATCACAGGCCTCTATTTATTAATTATTTAGAAATTTAATAAAAAATAGTAGATGATTTTATTTTAAAAACTTTTCAACATGAAAAATGTTTATTTATTTTCAAATTATTTTTTAGTGATTTTTATTTATTTTTTTGAAAAATAATTTATGTATTTACATTATATTATTATTAGAGAAAAGGCAGCCTACACCCAGGGGTGTAGGTAACTACCTACACCCGACTCATTTTTTCATAGAATTTTTATTTTTTTGAAATGAAATCTTGGGGAATTAGATCACTATATACCACCATGGTGTCATTCAAAATTGAACTTAATTCGAGACTCCTATCATCTTCATCAAGACTATCAAATTTTAACGGTCTCAGAATTACTTAAATTGACCCCTTCTAGATGAATGTGTTAGGAATGTTTGTTTTGCATGAAACTTGAAACACATATTCCTCTCAATATATTAAGAAAATCCCCCTAAGGTTTCATTAAAAAAAACTCAAAAATCATGCAAAAAAAAATGCCGGGTGTAGGTAGTTACCTACACCCTGGGCTTAGGCTCCCAGCTCCCTTATTATTATATATAGGTATATTTACATATGTATTTTTAATTTTTATTAAATTTTTTATTTTTATATAAATATTCCAATTTTATATTTTATTTATTTATAAAATAAAATTTGGAATGAAAAGGTTTTTTTATTTTATTTTTATGATTTATTTACATCTGTTAAATAAATAGGTTTATAAATATATTTACATGGTATATGTACAAGGTAGAAAATGATTTTTATTATTATTTTTATTTTATTTTTCTGATTTTTATTTTATTTTTATAAATATGTATAAATTAACAAAAACACATTTTTATTTTTATTTAGAGGAAAATAAATTTATTTATATACATAGGTATATGTACAAGTATGATTGACCCTATCTCCCTCTACTTGGTTCCTTTTGCGGTCAGGCCCATGCTGAGCCCTCCCTTGGGATTAGGTCACTCAATATTTATTCTAAATATTTCCTTCTTTTTCTTTTATTTCTATATTCTTTTATTTATGCACAAAAACATGCTAATTATTATTATTTACACAATGCATGCATCATGGTAATTTATTCTATTTACACAAATACACATGGTGTTTTGCATAGGTTGTGTAGCTAAAATAAAAGAATAAAGAGTGATGAATGGGTATTCATCAGTGGCCATAACGCGTGAAGACCATGAGAAAATGACGATCACCTATCCATTCGAAACGTATGCTTTTAGACAGATAGCCTTTGGTCTATGTAATGCCCCGGCTACATTCCAATGGTGCATGCTTTACATCTTCTAGGACATGGTGGGTGAATGTTTAGAGTCTTCATGGATGACTTTTTGGTCTACGATGATGGGTTTGATGCTTGTCTTGATTGCCTAGATCGAGTACTTCAACGTTGCCTCGAGGTCAACCATGTGTTATTCTGGGAGAGGAGTCATTTGATGATGACTTAAGGGACGGTCCTTGATCACACCATCTCCAACAGTTCATGGAGGTCGATCCGTCCAATGTATATATCATCAAGAAACTCAATCCACCATCCAATTTGCGACAATTGCGCTCTTTTCTAGGGCATATCTGTTTCTACCGGCGGTTCATAGAGGACTTCAGTAGGATTACCGGATCATTAACTGATCTACTGACAAAAGACATCGAGTTCCTTTTAAGTAATAAGTGTCTTGCATCATTCGAAATTCTCAAGGGATTAGTTGTGCAAGCTCCTATCCTTCAGCCATCCGATTGGTCTCTCCCATTTGAGATCATGACGGACGCTTCTGATTTTTCCATAGGGGTTGTGCTTGGACAGAGGAGGGATGGATTGCATTTTGCCATTCACTACACTAGCCAGACTTTGTCGCTCAACAGAACTATACTGTGACTGAGAAGGAGATGCTAGCTGTAGTTTTTGCTTCGGATAAGTTTTGATTTTACATTCTTGGATCAAGAGTGATGATTTACACAGATCACACCGCCATCTGATACCTCATGGCAAAGAAGGATGCCAAAGACAGATTGACCATATGGATCCTTCTACTCCAGGAGTTTGGTATGGAGATTAAGATAAACATGGAGTTAAGAATGCGATGGTAGATCATCATTCCTGATTAGAGCATCTTGAGGATTCAGAGTAGACCGCACCTATCACTGAGACATTCCCATACGAGGTGATTCTTTCTATCACCTAACTTCCATGGTATGCCGACAATGTGAACTATCTTGTTGCCATGAAAATTGCACAAGGTCGGCCTAGGCAGCGACTTGAGACCTTCCTTGCGAAGTCAAAGGCATACCATTGGGAGGATCCCACCCTTTACCATGAATGGGGGGATAGTGTCTGATGTTGGTGTATTCCTCAAGAGGAGCACCATAGCATCCTCATCTATTGCCACAAGCTTGAGGCAGGAGGACATCACTTTAGGAGACAGATATCACAGAAAGTTCTCCATTCCGGCCTTTGGTGGCCTACCCTCTTCAAGGTTTCAGATGAATTCGTGAAGAATTGCACTGACTGTCCAAGGAGGGGCACTTGTGGACAAGGAGATATGATGTCGATGCAACCCATTCACTTATGTGAGGTTTTTGACGCATGGAGCATCGATTTCATGGGTGAATTCCCTAAGAGATAGGGGTTTGAGTACATTATGCTTGTTGTAGATTTTGTTAGTCATTGGGTTGAGGCCAACCCCGCCCGATCTGCAAATGCAAAGACTATTTGCAATTTTTTGAGGAATAATATCATTTCATGGTTCGGGGTACGTAAAGTGTTTATTTCTGACAGGGGGACTCATTTTATCAACGACATTGTAAGGGATCTTGCTAACGAGTTCAGCATTGACCATAGAGTTGTCAATCCATATGATCCACAGACTAATGGCCTTGCTGAGGTTTTGAATAGGGAGATTAAGACAATTTCGTAGAAGATTGTCCACCAATACTGAATGGATTGATCATATCTTTTGGACTCGTTCTTGTGGGCTTATCAGACTTCGTTCAAGATACCTTTGGGCACATCTCCCTTTGGACTCGTTTATGGAAAGCCATGCCACTTACCAATGAAAATCAAATATAAGTCACTTTGGGAAGTTCCAAAGCTACTATTGGATCCCAAGAGTATAGGAGATCAGAGGAGAGCAGAATTGGCTGCTCTGGAGGAGTTGAGAGGCACAACCTTCTCAAGTAGCCTACAGTATAAGGATAGAGTGAAGATATGGCATGATTCCTACATCAACCATAACAGTTTGAGCCGAACCAGAGAGTATGTCTATTCGATGCTAGGTTGAGATTATTTCTAGGGAAATTAAAGAGTAAATGGAAGGGACCATACTTGGTTTGAAAGGTGTACGACAATTGTAGTATTTATATATCTGACTTGTCTTTGAATCCACCTCTCAAGTCAATGGTCAACATCTGAAGCCATCTTTTGAACATGATCCGCTGATTGTTGATGTTGCCCCTATTCATTTTGTTTGAGATGTGATCCTTTCTAACGTCATTTGCATCTCATACCTGATTTTCACTTCTACTCCGTAGTTGTATAGATCTATTATTTCTATATTATACATTCTTTCTTTTCAACACCTGATTCTCATCTTATGATTATGTTATACTTATGGTGCACTTTACCCTAAGTACAGGGGGTTTTTTAATATATGATTGTTCATTGATTCTATTACCTCTATTTTGCTGCATATACTTAGGAATATTTTACCCTAAGTATAGAGGAGGTAATATTTGTACATTATATTCTTCAGTTTTCCCCTTTTTGTACAAGTCTTCTACACTTAGGATTATTTGATCCTAAGTATAGGGGGATCACTGACTTCTATTCATCTAATTATTTTATTCTTTCATTCATTGTTGTACTATAGCATTCTTTCCACTTCCCAGTACTCAGCATGAGTTATGTCTTCCTTCATCGCTCTCTGATCACTCTGAGGACATCGTTCGAGCTAAGTATAGGGGTTGTCGTATATATTGTATATATATACTTTAGCCATAACTTGTACTTTGATCTGTTAATAACATGGCTAAATATCACCATAATTTTTAAAAAAATCTTGTAAATATTTGCAGAAATCTTGGTAAAAATTATTTTTGTACAAATATTTGTAAAAATATTTTGATTGTAAAATGTTTGTAAATATTTTTGATTCAAAATTATGTTAATAGTACAAAATTTTTGAAAAAAAATGTTCGAAAATAAATGCTTGTAAATGTTTGTAAAAATATTTTGCAAAGATTTTCCCTTATTTCCTGCATTTAAAAAAATAATTTCCATAAAAATTCGCTTATTTTTAAAAATTCCATGCAAAAAGTGTTTTTGTATATACATGCATGTACATTTTTTAGAATCAAGGTTGACATTTAAACTAGTTTGGAATTAAATTTAAAAATGGAGATTGGTTAAGACATTAATCCACTTAACTTGAGAGGAACCTTATAGGTTTTGGGGTTAAGACTTTTCAGGTCTATAGTGACTTAATTCTTTAAGTCCACTAGGCTATGTTCACATGTCATCTTCATAAGCCTAAGTAGAACACTTAACAACGCATGCATGACACTCAAAGACTTTGTAAATAATATATTTATTTTTGAAAATATGTATATAGTTCTAATAGTAAAATAAAAATAAAATAAAAAACAGAAAACACAAAATAAAATAAAAATAAAATCCACAATCCATTGTATAAAAACCACATAGTTGCACACACCACCTAATTATTTATACATCAATGTAAATTAAAAAAATCATTTTAAATTATTAATATTATGTTGTAAATAAATAAAATATAAAATAAAATGGATTTTTGCAAAAATAATTAAATAAAAATGCATGTATATAATACATATGTATATTATACATGTTTGTAATACACCATACTATATATATTTTGTATATATGATGTCATAAAAATAATGAAAAATCATAGAAAAATAGTTCACAAAATTACAATCATTTTTTATTTTATTCATTTTTTATTTTGAATCCATTTACTGTCTTTTATTTAATTTTGTAAATTCTCGCATTCTGATTTGTCCACGACGGATTGTTGACCGTGGTCAACCCCTCCTCCCAACTCACCCGACCCGATTCCTGATTCACCAGAGCTTCTTCTCCCCATATTCCTGATCGGGTTAGACCTCCATTCACCTGGATTCTTGTGCCCAGTTAGGCTCCTAAGATTCATGACCCTCGCAGATCCCTATGCATAGCCGAATCATCTTAGGGTTTCGCATAATCTTTCGATCTTTCTAGACTCTCGGGTTCTTCTATAAATACTCTCCTCCTTCCTCCCGAGCGAGGACTCATTCCACATGCCACTTTCCTTCTCTTAGCACCTTCAGCATCGTGACAGGAGCCCATGGGTGTCTTTAGGAGGTTGAATAAGTCATCGGGTGAGCTTGCTCAGCTCGTGGCCAGAGTTCCCTGTCGTAACAAGCCTCCCTACCTTCCACAGCTCGGTTGAGGCTACAACCACGTTGTTTGTCTCGCCTGAATTCCTGAGTACATCAGCAACTCCAAGTAATCCTTATCTCACATCCATCCTGTATTTCCTTTCGATTCGGTTCATTCCCTCCGTCGTATTTCATCTTCTCCGACCATCGGGTCTAGAGCCCCAGCACGCACCTCCACCCGCACCGATCGATTCGTCAACTCACCTATCACCCTCTAGCATGATCTGATCACCTTAGACTCGACATTTCAGTCGAGATTAAGACTCGACCTTCATCTCCCATGTAGCTGGAGGTCCAATTCTCTTCCCCATCGTTTCTCTTATCTATTTCAAGCATTAACGTGATCGGAGCTACGCCTCTGAGTTTGTTTTTCCCTTGCAGGTACCCTCGCGTACGAATAGGTCGGTTCGGGCATCATTTTGGGTGGCGGAATAGCACCCGGAGGAGCACCATCGCTCCAACCATCCTACCGTCATTCTTCTCATCGGCCTCCTCCATTCGACGAGGAGCACCCTTCTAAACGTTGGACCTTCTCGAGCCTTATCAGACCAGTAGAGTGGCACCAATCTCCGATCGAAGCCTCCCATCCTTCAGTTCTTCCAACATCCCATTCAACCGTCGGATCACCTATCTTATGCTAGATTCGATCCGAACCGTTATCTCATGCCCAGCTAATAACAGTCGGATCTGATCATCATTTCATCCGAGCTACACATCATCGCCAGCTTTGTCAATCGTCAGATCGGTACTGATGTGGCAGATGTATAACTAAACGTCCCCAACAATATTAGAGCCGTCAGATCCTTTTCGAGGGGAGTGTTAGAGCCGTAAGATACCCCACGTAGAAGGCATGTGCTTTGAGGGTATCCTGCACTTGTTATCCTATCGTTTTCCTTATTTAGCTTTAGTCCGATAAATATAGTGCATAGTAGAAAACATTTGCAATTAGACCCTTGTAATATTATTTGCACTTTAATCCGGTTGAGTCGAGTCCACATGCGTTCCCACGTGATTATTTGAGTAGTTGTAGTATTTTGCCTGAACTCTTTAACGGTTATGGAATGAAGTTTATATTTTGATATTTGCACTTATACCCCTGCGAGTTGTGAATCATGTGATGCGCATGTATTTGGTGGGTTAATTGCATAAAGTCCTCTATACTTTCTGGACATGTTATTTGCTAGTCCTAAAACTGAATCTATTTATAGAAAGGAACCTGCAAATTGTTTTTAATTGTATATCTTTTATTTATTGTAATAAATATTAAGTCAACCCCAAAAATTTCCTTAAATTTCCTTGTAGTCTTTGATTGCATGCTTCAAGTGTGATGATTTTTGCTGGTTAATTTTATTTCATTTTATATTATTAAAGAATTCAAAAACCTCTAAAAAGTGGCATGTTTATTTTTAGAAAAATATAAAAATTAGACAAATCATCTAAAATTTCTGGAAAAAGTATTGTAATTGTCTTTTAGTGTCTTTTATCTCGAATAATAATTTGTATTAAATTATCCTATAAAAAACATAAAAAATGGAAAACACTCGAAAACTTATAAAAATCCTAAAATAGTGTTTTTAGTCTCTGTTTGTAGATAATTAACTCTATTTTCTTATAAAAATCACTACCAGGAGTTTTGGCATTTAATTATTTTTAATTTGCAAATTACTCCTTGTTGTGCACTGTTTATTCTTTTTTCCATTATTTTATTTTTATAAAAACATAAAAACATTTAAAATTGTATGAAAATTACTAAAAATAATATAAAACATATAAGAACCAAAAATATTTTTACTATAATTTTCTGAGTGTTTTTGACCTGTTAGAAAGATACAAAAGGGAGTTTGTGTGAGAGAGAGAGAGAGAGTCTTTTTATTCCTTGTACTTGTTGTGTTTATTTTGAAAAATAAAAAATTGAAAAAACACTAAAAAGCCTTTCTATTTCTGAAATGTCACTACTTAGCTTTTAATGTGCTCCTTGTGTTCGACCCTAGTCGCTATACCAGGTAAAATTGTGAAACCGCTTACACTCATCGTTTTATTCTTAGTTGTTTGATTTTCTGGTTGATCGGTTTAATTGATTGAGGAAAATGATGATTGATTTATTTATTCCACCTTAGTCAATCAAGAAACCGTGACATCACCTATAAGTGTGGAGAAGAAAGTAAATAAAAGAAAAAGAAATAACCTGGAATAATTTTTGACTTTTAAACTCGTTTTACTAATTTCAATGTTTGGAGCTCATACAAGAACTTTGGATTAATGGTGTGTTCAGAACCATTTAGAGGTTAGGATTTGTGAAACAACAACCCTTAGGTTCCATACTCCCATTATTTAGTCCAATTCGCAACCAGGTCAAAACCATTCTCTCAGTCGCATGCTCTTGCTCCATTGAAATGATAAAACCATGTGTGTGAATTGGTTTAGCTCTTCCTAGACAAAACCATTGAACTACCAAGGTGTATGCTCTTTTGATAACTCATCCTCGTTAAGTCAGATATTTCCTTCTAAGGTCAGGTGTTTCCGGTCTTTACAACTGAATGGGATAGGAAGTTAGAAGAATGGGAAGAGAAGTCGGAATGGACTCGTGTAGTCTTCATTCCCGCGTGAAGTCGGTCAGTGTAACCGGATCTTCACCAAGAAGCAAGAATTTTCTAAAGCTCATATTTGTGGAGTCTTTGGTCGAAGTCTTCTTTGAATATTTTCTTTGACTTTGCATAGTAACTGCATTGTTGTTTGTGCCCTAGTGGATATAGCCTATTTTGTTCAACCCACTTTTTTTAAAGATGATTTTACAAATGATTTTGAAAACAATAGTCCAAAATAATTTTCACAATTAATTTTTACAAATAGTTACAAGTATTTGAAAACCATTTTGCAAGGGTTCATCAAACAGTATATATAGGTTTTTCAAAATATGTTTGCAACCATTTTCAAATCCATTTGCAAGAAGCTTTTCAAAACATTGTACTTCACATAAAGAAAAGGAATTTTTTTCAAACAAAATATTTTACGAAGGTTGAAAATATTTTACAAAATAATTTTCAAACTGTTTTCAAAATATTTTTCAATAAAATTTTCAAACTAATTTCCAAACATTTTTGCAGAGCATTGTTACCAAATCTTTTAGTCAATATATACAAAAATAATTTGAGGAATAATAAACATCTTTTTTATTAAATAAATCTATGAATTTTTATATAATTTTTTACAACATTTTAGACATATTTATTGGAAATACGAAAATACAAGTTATGGTTTAAATATATACGAAATATATATTGACCACCATATACATAGCTTGAGTTATGTCCTCATAGATCGAAGGAAAAGGAATTCATAACTCGTACTAAGTATAAAAAAGTCTATACTACAATGATTAAAGAACAGGATGTCAGTCGCCACCCCTATACTTAGGATCAATTAATCCAAAGTAAAGCAGTCTGTATACAAATGGAGGGAGGGTCGATGGTGGGAAACGAATAAATGAATAACTCAACGGCTCAGCATGTATCCCCCTATACTTAGGTTCAAATATCCCTAAGTACAGAAATAATGTCAAAAGTTGAGGAGATAGGTGAGGTATCAAAGAATGAGAACCTGAATTCATTAATCCCCCCTATACTTAGGATAAAGCATGTCCTAAGTATAGCTATGATGCATGGGATGAATGCGACTTTTCAGAAGAATAAACTAATAACGAATGACAAGAAGAAAAGAGGAAAATGATTAACTATTAAAAATTGTTTTTGCTAGCCTCATCTGATTGAGTAGATGCTTTGGCAATGTGTTCTTCATCTAAGACCACCTAAATTGAATCAACCACTATCAGAAATGTGTCATGTTTGAGATAAGGCTTCATAAGTTGTCCATTGATCATGAATGGTTGTGCGTCAGCTGACAATCCGGATATGACTATACTTCCATTGTCACACACCTGTTTTACTATGAAAGGCCATGTCCACTTGCTCTTCAATTTTCCTGGAAATAATTTGAGCTTTGCATCAAGCAACCCAACTTTCTGTCTTGGCTCAATGGTCTTGCAGCAAATGTGCTTTTCATGCCACTTCTTGACCTTTTATTTGTACATCAGGTTGTTATCATATGCATACTCGCGGAATTCAAGGAGTTGATTCAAATCTAACTTCCTATTCTATCATCCTTTCTTGGAATTCAAATTACATATGTTTATTACCCATAATGATTTGTGAATAAGTTCTACTGGCAGATGGCATGGGTTGCGGTATACTAGGCAGTAGGGAGACATTCCTAACAGTGACTTGTACGCGGTCCGATATGCCCAAAGTACTGAATCAAGCAACTATGATCAATTCTTCCTATCAGGGCACACAAGCTTCTGAAAAATTGTCTTTATCTCCTTGTTTGAACATTCAGCCAGGCCATTGGATTGTGGGTGGTACAGAGATTTGATACGATGTTCTATGAAGAATTCTTGTGTCAGCTTCTTCACCTCTCTATTGATGAAGAGGCTACCCCCATCAGATATCAATATTTTGGGGATCCAAAACCTTACAATGGTGTTATCTTTTAGAAACCAGAAGATAGCATGATTTTCAGCGGTTCAAGTTGGGATAGCCTCCACCCAACAGCTTATATAATCGACAATGAGCACAATATACTCAAATCCCTAGCTATTAGGGGATGGGCCCATGAAGTCAATGCCCCACGCATCAAACACATCTGAAATCAGAATGTACTTCAGAGGCATTGTATCTCTCATTCCTATGGTAGCACCCAGTCTCTGACAGTCGGTACAATGCTACAAAGTCTTCTGCATCTTTAAATAGAGTCAGCTACCAAAGGCTGCATTGTAAAACTTTCGTTGTTCTTCTTCTTCCAGAGTGGTGTCCTCCCGATTCTCAGGAGTGGCAATGCTCGAGGACACTGTGGAATTCCTCCTGAGGAATGCATCTTCTCCAGATGCAGTGTGCCCCCTCTCGAAAGAGATATGGATCCTCCCACTGGTAAAATAGATATCTGATAAGAACTTACCTCTTTTTAGCTTATTCCAATCTTGTTGAGTTTTCTTGGATACAAGATACTTCACAATATCGATGAACTAGGGGAGCGAGGTGATTGACATGATGGCCTCATACAGAAAAGTCTCTATGATTAGCAATAGGCTCTCCTCAGGAGTGTCTGGCTCTGACAATCTTGACAAGTGATTGGCTGATGAATCCATGATTCATTAACTTTTCTGTCGCATTTTGTCTTAAAACCCTTAACAAATACATGTAAATACCCATTAATTCTCATATTTTAACAAAACACCACTCATGTGTAAATATTCACTTTTAACTACTAAACTCATGTAAATAAATAAAGAACCAGAAAAAAAAGAGAGAAAAAGGCAGATTGAATATATGTATATATATATACAATATGACTTAAAGTATAAATATAGCTATAAGATATATTTATAGCTCAACCCCCGAGACCAAGTCAGCATGGATTGGTCGACAAACCAATAAGTAGGGGGAGATAAGGAAAGAAAATCAAAGAAAAATAATCTAACACATGTATATACACCTTTCACTATTTATAAAATAAATACAAGACTTCAAAGAATTTTAATTATTTCATATTAACATATTTTTCACCAAATCTTTCTCCTAATTATTTCTAAAAATATATATAAAAATATATAAATAAGTTTAAAATATTACCCTGTATATATGCCAAAAAATCCAGCCTACAAATTGTCAAAATCTCAACTTCCGAACATCATAACTTCCTCATACGAACTCCAATTTCACTCTACTCACCTTTAAAGTTCATAAAATAATATTATCTAATTAATAAAGGTGGTTTCATCGAATTCAGAGTCCATTTGCAAAAAGTCGGTTTTGGGACCAAAAGACAAAGGGGTTTCTGGGCTATTTATTTTATGTAACACACACTATTTATTATTTTCTTAATTTTATAATTTTTAAATTATTTCATGATCCTCTAGTTTCTACATATATTATTTCATAATTTTTGGAGACTATTTATTATTTTTATAAAATCAAAAACCCCAAAACTTAGGTATAAATGACATATATAGATACTAACCCTATTTATTAAAATATGTAAATTAATTCATAAAAATCTATAAAAATTCGTACAAGTCTTATTTAACACCCTAATAATTAAGAAAATATAAAATTAATTTTTACTTAATTATTTATTAAATTAAAAATCTAAAACCTATTTATAAATACATATTTATTAATAAAATATATATATTTTAAATAATATTTATTATTTATTAAAAGTAATTATACCAAAATTTAGAAAATTAATTTATTTAACTTTCTTGTATTTATACCTATTTAAAATAACGTGATTTACTAATTTATATTTAATTTATAAGTAATTAAAGGCTCTGGACAAACCAGGTGCTGACACGTGTCAGCACCTGGAGTCTTCTTCTCCAAGAAGCTGTTCAACCGGAGTTGTTCAATCGGCCATCTTCCACCAATTTTCCCGCTCGATTCCAGCAGCTTTCGACCTATCTAATCCGTCCAATTCCTTCTTCTAACTAACCACTATCTCGCCACCCTTGGATCAACCTTGTAGCCCAAGCCAATTGTCCTATAAATAGGCTCCAAGATGCCATAGCCAAACAACTTTTCCCAACTGCCTGAAGCTCCAGCTCCAGACTACTGACCCCCCACCTTCCTAGCTTGAATCCGGCCAAACCACGGTGGTGACAGCACCAAGGTGTAACCCGCGAGGAAGAGGAGTCGGCGGAGGAGGTTCCAAGGCCAAGCTTGGCCTTGCATCGCCACCATTGCACGTCCAGCTCCGGCCCAAAAGTCGACCGTCGAGCAGCTCGTCAAGGTAATATACCTTGACATTCCCATACTTTTTCGTCCACTTTAGTCGTTTTATTTCTCGATCTTCGTGCCATGATTAGCGTGGCTAATTGTGCTTTTTCAATAAAAAGTGAAAGCCACGAAACTCGATTCTTTTGCCTCATCAAAATGGCGCCGTTGCCGGGGAGGCGTTAGATTCCTTTGATTTTTCATTTTTCGTGATTTTATTTTTTTTCTTCTCTTTGTTTCGTTTCTCGTATGGCTTTTCGTACGGCTTTTCGTGTTTTGTTTTCTGAGTTTCTCTTTAGTTTTCTTACGGCTTTCTCGGCTTTCTCGATCGGCTTTCTTTGCTAACATTCTTTGCAGGCCTGCAGGATCAACCGGCTTCCTCGGAAGCCAAGTCAGTTCAAAGAGCAGAGGTCGGCTTCTTCTTCACGAGTCGACTGCAGAGGAGCGAAGTCATTAGTATCCTTTTATCTGTAAAAGAGAGAGAAAGGGAGAGAGTTGTACTTAGTAATAAACCCTCCATTTTTGTAGGGGCCTGATTCGCCGGATACCGTGTATCCAAGGATCAGGGCACCCACCGCGGTTTTCATCGCTCACCGGTTTTCCGCGGTTTTCTAGATGCTTGTTTAGGTTTTTACTCTATCTGCTTGTGCCGCGTAGCTAGTTTTAGGACTTGCAACCTAGGTGCTTGCTTTAGGGTTTTTAATAAAAAGACAAAAAAATAGACGTTGCCTGAAAAAACTATAAAAATCGCAAAACTAAAATCGGGACTGCTAAAAATATCTGATCAAAAAACCGTAAACAATTCAAGTGATTTGGGGAGAGTAACCCCCGCACATTTCTCAGAGTGCGCGAGCTCGAGAGCCGATACTTAAGGATAGAGACAAAACCCCGTATTTCTTGCGGGATACTACTGGGTCCATACACCTGATCACTATTCCTCAGTGGGTAAGCTCGGGTAGCCGGAAACGGTCCGGGTTTACTTAGCAGAGGGGGAGGTTTAGAGGACACTGTGCAAGGCTCCGTCGCCAAGTAACACGGGTAGCCGAAAACGGTCCGTACTTACTCCCATACTGGCTGAGTGCGAGTGGTCTCGTGTAAGGATTCGGGCCAGTGTCTCGGAGAAACTATCGGGCACCTATTGGCTTGCTCAGCCCGCGTAACCGCAACGTTTGCTAATTACAACCCTAAAACCAAAAAGATAAAAAGACTGAACTCTTACGGTCTCCATCAAGGTTGAGTTGGCGAAAATGGGGTTTGCTTTGTGTTTGTTTGCGGGGCGTGAGTTTTACGCGACTTTCGCATTTCTCCCTCATTTGAAACGTACACGTGATCTCCCAACTTCCTCTTGACATCGAAGATGACGTCTCGACGGCTTTTCAGCTCAGACTCTGTGAGCTTTCGACCGTCCACCGTCGAGCGTATGTCTTCACAATCCCGGGATGACCCTCTTCCCGAGCCGATCCCATCCGATCTCGAGGCGAGTCAGACCCAGACTCCCTCGCCTCCTGGCCAGATCATTGAGGCAGACCCTTGCCTCAATACATCATCTAGATCTCCTGAGTATTTTTTGCTGAGTTCTTACGAGAGTTTTCACTTTACAGATGATCATATGGCTCGTGGGAAAGCACCAGCAGCAGACGAGAGGCCACCAGCTGGAGAACGCCAGGAAGGAAGACCGGAGCAGAACGCAGATGTTACGACCGACATTCTCGATACACTTCAGCAGATGAATTTACAGATTCGAGAACAGTATAGAATTCAGACTGAACTGCAGGCTGAAATAGCCGCACTGAGAGCAGGAGCCGGGAACCATTTACCGCTTGCGGTTCCCGCAACTTTACGGGATGAGTATGACCCAGGCGCTTGAACGCTCCATCACTGGATTCGGCTACCGCCGAATCAAGGGCCATACGAACTCCGACCGTCCTTCATATCCTTGCTTCCCAAGTACTATGGGAATGCCACAGAGGAGCCGTTCACGTTTTTGCAGCAGTTTGAGATGATCTGCGGAACGGCTTGTTATCCAGGAGTAACGCAGGAGGCCGTACGCCTCAAGGCTTTTCCCTTTGCCTTAGCCGATAAGGCCCTTTATTGGCTGAGCCATCTGGGGAGAGAAATCTCCACCTGGGATGACCTGAAGTCCACCTTCATGTGCAAATATTTTCCTCTAGGAAGGACGAACATGATGAGGAGTCAGATCTCCAACTTTATGCAATTGCCGAACGAATCATTCCATGAGGCATGGGATCGATTCAAGGACCTGACGGAGAGATGCCCGCATCATGAGATACCAATGAAGGTGCTAGTGCAGAACTATTTTGGAGGACACTAGCCGGAAGTACAGGGGCTCGTGAGTGCCGCATGTGGCGGCAGTTACTTGAACAAGGACGCCGAGTCAGTCTGGGCCATCTTCGAAGGGATGGCCGAGAACTCGAGAGTTGTAGACTCTACTCGGGCATTTCAGAAAGCCCCGCAGCCACCACATCACCGAGAGCATCATAAGGTGGCGAATATATCAGACTCTGAATCCAACACCAACATGGGCTTTATTAGCGAGAAGTTAACGTTGGTGGACGTGATTCACAAGCAGGTCCAAGACCTACAGCCGCTGCGAGAGTTGGAGAAACTCTCATCTCTACCTCAGCAGCTGAGTGATCTTTCGAAGAAGGTCGCTGATCTTCAGAGCCAATACCAGCAGAATCATACTTCTTCGAACACACAGCCAGCACGGAGGATCGCACCCGCTCCACCCACCCGTCAGATACACTATGTCCAGAGCGAACCCGAGATTCCGCAGATTGATTGGCATGAGGATCAGTCTCATGCCAATTCTGGCCAGATCATCAGCACTGCCGATATGGAGGTAGAGCCGCAGTCCACTTTTGAGATTAACGGGATTTGGTACACTCCGGTGCAGCAGCCGAGTATACTGAATCATCATTAGCAGCAGTCGTACGGTTATCCGCAGCATGGACGTCCGCAATTCCAGCATCGCCAGAGCTTCATGCCGCAGCAGTCTCATCCGAATGTCTACCATCAGAGACCGCAACCTTCATATCAGCACCCTGCCCATTTATCACGGAATTATCCTTTTTAGCAGCCGCAGCAATCTTCTTCTACACCTCAGCGCTACTCCCAGCCTTCCACCTCTCAGCACTTCACGCCAAGGCAGGAGAGAGGAGCAAGCCAGGGCCACCACACCGAACTGGAGATGTCTTCACAGGCCCAGGCGCTCAACCAGATCATGGATATGCTCAGTACGCTCCATATTGCGCACAAGACAGAGATAGAGCAGGTTAACCATCGTCTGGACGAGTTAACCGTGCTGAAGACCACTCTCCCAGCCCAGCCTCAGATGAACCCGAACAACAAGAGGAGGCATCCAGACCAGGTAGATCCTACAGGTAAGATCTTGTTTCCTGAATTTTTGTCTAACTTCATTTGTCTCAAGAGCAGTAGATCACCGCAAACACCTGATGGATAAGAGGAGAGGGCACCAGAGGAGCACGAGCATGATCCTAATGCCGAGGAGGAGAATCCGCAAGAGGATGTGGACGCAGAATCAAGAGACGGGAGTAATGCCAACTCTTCAAATATGGATACTGGCGACTCAGACGATGATATCCCGCCAGATCAGGCAGAAACCCCGGACAAAAACATTTCTTCCCCTGTTTTAGAGAGTTTTGTAAAAAATTCTGAGACTCTCGATGTACAAGCTGATTCCACTGAGTTGAATAAAAGTTCTGATTTTCTGACTCCTGACTGTATTCCTTTTCCCGATGCTTTGTTTGGAAAAGGAAAGAAAAGACCAAAAATAATCCCGAATCTCCACAGATCAAAATGTTACTCAAAGATCACATCTTTCTGAAGATCCCTCTCCATGATGCCTTAGATCAATTTCCTACGCTCAAGAATCAATTGAAAAACAGATGCACCACGCGTAGGAAAAAGAGATCTCAAACAGAAAAGCATGTTTTGACTAAGGCTACATCCTGTGCGATACAGAATAAGCTTCCAAAGAAAAAGAAAGACTCAGGTGCACATTATGTCAGATGCGAGATCGCAAAAGCTGAATTCGATCGCACTCTATTAGATAACGGTTCCTCGATCAATCTGATACCCGCATCCTTACTCGAGAAGCTCGAGTTAGGTCCTCTTTACAAATCCCGCGCGATTCTTCAGTTTGCTGATAGATCCGTAAAGAGACCTAAGGGTATACTTAGGAACGTTATCGTAACCGTGCAGGGTCTGCAATTTCCAGTAGACTTTACTGTCTTAGATATGAATTGCCCTGTACAGTTACACCTTACCCCGATCATTCTCGGGAGACCTTTTCTAGAGACCGCAAAGGCTCTCTTCGATTGTGATACAGGGAAGGTATCTTTTCATGCCGAGGGCGAAAAGGTACATATAGAGATGGCGAGAGAATCAAACACCTTCAGTGATGCATCTTCAGATTTTCTGAGTTCTTTAGCCTCCTGCGATTACATGGATGAGGTCCGTCTTGACGACCTCGAAAGATATCAGGTAGAGACCCAAGAATGTCTGATAGAGGACGGGTCCGAGACTTTAGGAGGTAATTCTTCCGATGGGACTTTATATTTCAGTTTCGATGATAATGAGCAAAGGGATCAGACTTTTGATGAAATTAATGCAGATCTTTCATATTCAGAAACTCTGCATAATTCCTCCATCTCAGATGAATCAGAATTTTATCTTACTGACTTATTTTCTTTTGATCATTCTGAGGAGTTGGATGATGTCTTGAACATCTTCTGTAGTCCGACTCTAGAGCACATAGAGATGGTGGATAATCAAAATGCAGACACATCACCTACCGATACAGATCCCCATACAGCTACAGATGATGTTTCCGCAGATCCAGAGACTACCTTGCCAGAACTTAAAACTTTGCCACCAAACATGAAATATGCTTTCCTTGCGGGTCCACATCAACAGTTTCCGGTCATTATCAGCTCAACTTTGACCGATGATCAAGAATCTCGTCTGATGGGGATTCTAGAAACAAACCGCAAGGCCATTGGGTGGACTGTATCCGATCTCCGCGGGATTAATCCTGCTTTGTGTTCACATCATATCTATCTCGATCATGACAGCAAACCCTCCAGAGAGTTTCAGCATAGGCTGAATCCGGTTTTACGAGAAGTTGTCAAGAAAGAGATCAGGAAATGGTGCGGCGTAGGGTTCATTTATCCCATCTCCAACTTCGAATGGGTTAGCCCATTACATGTTGTCCCGAAGAAGTCGGGAATTCAAATGGTGAAAAACGAGAGTGGAGAGGAGATTCCAAAGAGAGTAACCACGTTGTGGCGAGTATGTGTTGATTACATAAAGCTGAACACCGCGATGAAGAAGGACCATTTCCCTTTGCATTTCATAGACCAGGTCATAGAACGGTTGGCAGGGAAGGGGTACTTCTGTTTCCTTGACGGTTACTCTGGATATAATCAGGTATCAATTGCTCCTGAAGACCATGAGAAAACCACCTTCACTTGTCCGTTTGGCACGTATGCCTTTAGACGGATGCCCTTTGGATTGTGCAACGCTCCCGCGACCTTCCAGAGGTGCATGCTTGCTATTTTTGTGGACATGGTCGGTGATTTTCTAGAGGTTTTTATGGATGATTTTTCGGTCTATGGTGAGTCCTTTGACGATTGTTTAGCGCACCTAGACCAGGTTCTGAAAAAGTGTTGTGAGGTAGATCTCGTTCTGTCCTGGGAAAAGAGCCATTTTATGGTTACTCACGGGATCGTGTTGGGGCACGTCATCTCCCAGCGAGGCATGGAGGTTGACCCTGCCAAGGTGGACGTCATCAAGAAACTCGAGCCACCGTCCAACATCAAACAGTTACGGTCTTTTCTGGGGCACGTCGGCTTTTATCGACAGTTTATTCAAGACTTCTCCAAGATTGCTCGACCGTTAACTGAATTGCTAGGCAAAGACATCGAGTTCGTCTTAAATGACAAATGTCTTAATGCCTTCCTCACATTGAAAGAGAAAATAATTAGTGCTCTTGTCCTACAGCCGCCTGATTGGTCTCTACCCTTCGAGATCATGACGGATGCATCAGATTTTGCGGTCGGGGCTGTATTAGGGCATAGGAGGAATGGACTTCCCATAGCTATTCACTATGCCAGCAAGACCTTAGATGATGCTCAGAGAAACTACACAGTGACAGAAAAGGAGATGTTGGCAGTAGTGTTTGCACTAGACAAGTTTCGATCGTATCTACTTGGCTCAAAGATCACAGTTTACACCGATCTCTCAGCTATCATATTTTTAATGGAAAAGAAGGATGCCAAGGCACGCCTTCTAACATGGATTCTTCTACTTCAGGAATTCGATTTGGATATCAAGGATAAACCTGGAGTAAAGAACGTGGTAGCTGATCACCTCTCCCGATTACAGTCAGATCATCCTTCAGATGAATACACACCAGAGATCGCAGAGAGATTTCCAGACGAGAGCATCATTGCGGTTACAGAACTTCCGTGGTATGCAGACATAGTGAACTTTCTGGTCACACAGAAAAGTCCTCAGGGTTGGCCGAAGAACAGAGTTGAGAAACTAGTTTCTGAGGCACGCTACTACCATTGGGAGGATCCGCTTCTTTTTCGTGAAGGACCGGATTGTGTTTACAAGCGATGTATACCTCAGGAGGAATATAATAGTGTCCTCACTTTGTGTCATTCTCTAGAATCAGGAGGACATCATTCAGGGAAGAGGACATCGCAGAAGGTACTACAGAGCGGATTATGGTTGCCGACTCTCACCAGAGATGCTTGCACATTCGTGAAGAGTTGTCCAGAGTGTCAGAGAGCTGTAGGGACAGTCGGTGCCAGAGATGCAATGCCGATGCGACCCGTCATTATTTGCGAGATCTTTGACGCATGGGGCATAGATTTTATGGGACCATTCCCTTCTAGCAGCGGCTTTGAGTACATCCTTCTCGCTGTAGATTATGTTAACAGATGGGTGGAGGCTATACCCGCACGAACCGCAGATAGTAAGACCGTTTGCATGTTCCTAAGGGAACACATCATCTCGCGGTTTGGGATCCCTCGTATTCTTATCTCTGACGGGGGTAGTCATTTCATTAATAAGGAGGTGAAGAAGCTAGTGAAATGGTACAACATCGATCATAGAGTAGCTTCTCCTTACCACCCGCAGACGAATGGCATGGCCGAAGTATCGAATAGGGAGGTGAAATCAATTCTCCAGAAACTAGTACGACCGGATAGGAAGAACTGGTCACTTCTTCTAGACCAAGTTCTTTGGGCATATCGTACTGCATACAAGACTCCCTTAGGCACTTCACCATTCAGGCTAGTTTATGGAAAGCCGTGCCACTTGCCTGTAGAAATCATGCATAAATCTGAGTGGGCAATTCGAGAGATACTGATGGATACACAGAAAGCAGGAGCCAAGAGAAAGATAGATCTGAATGAGCTGGTAGAAATTCGAAATCAAGCATACGAGAACACACTTATATATAAGGACAAAGTGAAGAAATGGCATGACAGACATATTCGGCACAAGAGCGTTGTCCCTGGGCAGAAAGTCTGGATGTTCAATGCAAGGTTGAGAATTTTTCCCGGCAAATTGAAAAGCAAGTGGGAAGGACCGTACATAGTCAGAACGGTGCATGACAATGGCAGTATTGTGATATCAGATGTGTCACCTGGTGCAGAACCGTTCGTGGTTAACGGGCAGATGCTGAAGTAATTCGTAGAGACTACTGATCATCTGGCCCGCACTGAAGTGATCTACTTTGTACAGGAATCATGATCATTCCTTCACTTCTTCCTGTACAAATTCTTTTGAGCCATTCTGGAGATTCACAACTCTTGTATATTCTTCGTAGACCACAATCGTCCCCGTTTTTGCTCATCTTCTATGCTTAGGATACCAGATCCTAAGAATAAGGGGGACCGATTGCCCGCTGATTTACGTTTTATTTTTTGTAATGATTCTTTTGTATAACCATTCTTTTTCACGAATCACTGGTACCCGATTTTTGGCTACACTCTTTTCTATACTTAGGATGCCATATCCTAAGTATAGGGGGGACCGAGTGATTTCGATGATTTCGTATTCTTTTCCTTTTGAACTTTCGTTATTTATCCTTTTCATTCAGTCATCACGTTTTTGCTCTCCCTTGATACTTACGATGACCTGATCGTAAGTATAGGGGGGGTTGACTGACTTGTGATCGATATCCCTTTTTCACCCACTTTTTACTTAGCACAAGTTATGTCCTCTTTTTTCTCTTTTAACGCTATGAGGACATAGCTCAAGCTAAGTATAGGGGGGTGCGTATATATTGTATATATACTTTCGGCCATAACTCGTACTTTTATGTATTTTCTATATCTATAAAATCCATAAAAAGTGGGTACGGGTTAATTTAAAATCTACTCTCTTATTTATAAAATCCTTGTAAATAAGTAAAATATGCTTAAAACTTGTATTTAAAATTTGTAATTAAAACTTGTACTTAAATTTTGTCCTTAAAATATGTATAATACTTATTAAAAATCCTATTTATTAAAACATGTATAAAAACCACTCAACTCTTGTAAAATACTTTGTAGATAAAACTTATAAAATACATTAGATACTTAACTTGAATAAAATATATCTTTAAAACTTGTGAATAAAACCTTGTTTATAAAAATCATAAAAAATCCATAAAAAAATACAAAGTCCTAAAATTCGTAAAAATTACAAAATCCTTAAAATCCATAAAAATGAGTAAAATTCAGAAAATATACTTCACAAAAACATGGTTGCATTTGCATTCGCATTTTTCAGAATAAGTTTGATTTCCGGAACTAAGGACTGAGTCTAGTCTAAAGGATGGAGCTTGATTACGGCTTTTAACTCTCGTTGTAAGGAGCCTGACTAGGATCTGGAATTTAGACTCTTCAGGTCTGGTGACTTAAAATCTTTGGGTTCCGTAAGACCATATTCGGGAAACCAAGTCATCTAAGCTTAAGTAGACCATTTGGAGTCATCTGTACAACTATACACCAGTGAACCAACCTTGAACACATGCACTCTGCACTTAGCTCAACTTGCATGGAGTTCCGAAGGGCAGTACACCTTGGTAGTGCGTTTCTATCCTTATCTTTGCGGCATTGACGTCTAAAGACGGGAGAGATTGGGGTTGCGATAGTTGCTTCGGATGAGGGAAGGATCTGCTGACACAATTTTTCTAAGACCTCAAAAAATGGACGGACTAAAAAGATGCTATATCCGTCGAGGCACAAAAAGATGAATGCAGTGCAAGCAAACTACAAAGTCAAGCAAAGCAGAAGCCACCAAATAAGACCAAACTGGTCAAAGCTTCCACCAAATATGCCTGCACATCTTAGTGGAGACTCAGCTACACCGGTTGGGCTTCACAAGGAGATGCATCTACACTGGTCACACTCCACTTCTTTTCTCATTCTTCTAACTTCTCCCTATATTCGATTGTGGACAAAGCAGAACTGAACTCAGAAGGGAATACCTCCCTCCCTAAGGAAAGAGTAGCGGGATGAGGAAGCCATAGGAGTGTATAGCTGGGAATGACGGTTTCTTCGGTTCTCTAAGCAGGAAGAGCTAAATCAATTCACACACTGTACAAGTTGACTTCAAGGATGATAGAGTTTGCGATATGAATAAGTGAGTCTGAACTAGCCGATGAAGTGATCTTGAGTAAGGATTATGGAACTTGAAGACTGTTGAGGATAAAATCCTAATCCTAGTTAAGGTTCCGACAAAATGCTTGTTTTAGGCCCGATCGAGCTCTGTCCTTTGTCTGTTCTCATGAATTGGTTTAGGAAAACAAATTCATTCTAACTTTCTTCTTTTTCACTTACTTTTTCAAAATAAGTGTTTGCTAAGGGACTAGCAAAGTTTAAGTATAGGGGGTTGATGAATCCATGATTCATTAACTTTTCAGTCGCATTTTGTCTTAAAACCCTTAACAAATACATGTAAATACCCATTAATTCTCATATTTTAACAAAACACCACTCATGTGTAAATATTCACTTTTAACCACTAAACTCATGTAAATAAATAAAGAACCAAAAAAAAAGAGAGAAAAAGGCAGATTGAATATATGTATATATATACAATATGACTTAAAGTATAAATATAGCTGTAAGATATATTTATAGCACAACCCCCGAGACCAAGTCAGCATGGATTGGTCGACAAACCAATATGTAGGGGGAGATAAGGAAAGAAAACCAAAGAAAAATAATCTAACACATGTATATACACCTTTCACTATTTATAAAATAAATACAAAACTTCAAAGAATTTTAATTATTTCATATTAACATATTTTTCACCAAATCTTTCTCCTAATTATTTCTAAAAATGTATATAAAAATATAAAAATAAGTTAAAAATATTATCCTGTATATATGCCAAGAAATCCAGCCTACAAATTGTCAAAATCTCAACTTCCGAACATCATAACTTCCTCATACGAACTCCAATTTCACTCTACTCACCTTTAAAGTTGATAAAATAATATTATCTAATTAATAAAAGTGTTTTATCGAATTCGGAGTCCGTTTGCAAAAAGTCGATTTTGGGACCAAAAGACAAAGGGGTTTCTGGGCTATTTATTTTATGTAACACACACTATTTATTATTTTCTTAATTTTATAATTTTTAAATTATTTCATGATCCTGTAGTTTCTACATAAATTATTTCATAATTTTTGGAGACTATTTATTATTTTTATAAAATCAAAAACCCCAAAACTTAGGTATAAATGACCTATATAGATACTAACCCTATTTATTAAAATATGTAAATTAATTCATAAAAATCTATAAAAATTCATACAAGTCTTGAATAACACCCTAATAATTAAGAAAATATAAAATTATTTTTTACTTAATTATTTATTAAATTAAAAATCTAAAACCTATTTATAAATACATATTTATTAATAAAATATTTATATTTAAAATAATATTTATTATTTATTAAAAGTATTTATACCATAATTTAGAAAATTAATTTATTTAACTTTCTTGTATTAATACCTATTTAAAATAACGTGATTTACTAATTTATATTTAATTTATAAGTAATTAAAGGCTCTGGACAAACCAGGTGCTGACACGTGTCAGCACCTGGAGTCTTCTTCTCCAAGAAGCTGTTCAGCCGGAGTTGTTCAACCGGCCATCTTCTACCAATTTTCCCGCTCGATTCCAGCAGCTTCCGACCTATCTAATCCGTCCAATTCCTTCTACTAACTAACCTCTATCTCGCCACCCTTGGATCAACCTTGGAGCCCAAGCCAAATGTCCTATAAATAGGCTCCAAGACGCCATAGTGATGACTGGGATCTTCCATCGGTCTAGAGCAATCCGCACAAGGCGGGATCACAATGTCCCTGAGGCGACCGACAAAAGATCCCAAAATCGATCAACAATTAACCCACAATAAATATATGCAATGAATATCCAAAAATGTGGAGTTAAAATTTATTATAACTCTACATGTAAATGTGTATAGTTGTAAGCACAGGTAGAGGTCGAACACTGGGAGGCGAATGGTTGTATGTAATGTATCATTCAATTATTCAATCATTGGTTCATGTCCTTTTATTGTTTTAGTGGGTTTTGGGTTTTGTAAATTTTTTTATATTTTTGTTTTTATAATTTTTATTTTGTTTTTATATTTTATATTTTTTTTATATTTTCTTTTAATATTTTTAATTATATAATATAAATAGATAGATATATATATATAAGACATATATATAAAGAGATATATATATATAAGAAGAGGGAGAGAGGAGTAATATGGTATATAGATATATATATAGACATAAATACTTGAAATATATATATATATAATTTTTTTAGCTTTTTTAATATTTTTCTAATTTTTTGTTATTTTTTTCTGAAATATTTCTAATTTTTATGTATTTTTAAATTCAAAAATGTCCACAATATAGGACTAAATAATTGGCCGAATAGAATTTGGGTTTTAAAAATATAAAATAAACTCCAAAAATTCCAAAATTCATTTTAATATATTAATAATAATATATAGATAATTATAAAAAAGAAAAATATATTTTTGGGGTTTTTTAAAGATTTTTCTATTTTTTGTTGGATTTTGGGGCTTTCTGATTTTTTTAATTTTCTTTTTCATATTTTTAGGGTTTTTCAATTTCTGGACTCAATATATATATAATTATACCATATATAATTTTTTGGGAATTTTTCAAAAACATTTTTTTTGTATTTTCTAATTTAGACAGTGCAAAAATGGCTTCTATTTCATTTTTAATAATTAGGAAAAATGCAAAAAATGCGAAATAAAATATGGGCGTGAACAAGCATAGCATGGAGCACCTATCCTAATTTTTGTTGATTTTTAGAAGCCATCTAGGTATTTTTAATAAATGGATAAAAGACACAAAAATAAAACTGCCTGGCAGGGGTATTTTTGCAAATAAAATAAACTCCAGGGGCATAAGTGCAAAAATACAACAGAAATACACATTTATTTTAATTTTTAGAACTATTTTATAATATACAAAAATCGCCAGGGGTTACATGCAAAATTTCCCGCGCCTCATGTGGGACTGCACGTGAGGCGCAGAAGAACCTAAATGTAATTTCAAGAAACTCAAGGGTCCTACTACAAAATATACAATTATTTTATAACGTGCAAAAATATTTACAGAATTAAATAATAAATACAAAAAAGGCGGGGGCTGGATATGCAAATTACCCCCAACGTAGGCGCTGATGGACGACTGATCTGCGTTCACTAATACACGTGGCGCCTCCACGTGCGCCGATGATGCTTCGCCCATGAAGCGCTAGGATTAGATCTCCGGACTGAGATCTACGGTCATGGCATCGCTCCATCGGACGGCTGTGGTTTGAATTGGGGCCTTCGTCTTCATCCAACGGCGGAGCGTACACGTGGAAGAACAGGGAAGAACACTCGCCGGGGCGAGCTTCCTCCGACCAGATCTCGCGCCTCCGCCGGTCTTCGCTGCACCTGAAGGTCCCAATCGCTTCCTGGAAGGTGGCTTGGTCTGCTGGAGGTGTTGGATCGACCGGAGGCACCCTGGAGCGCCGCCACGAGCTCGAAGAAGGATAGCAGCTCTAGGTACCTCCGCCCGCTTGAAACTCGACTCCTGGTGCTTCTTTGCGCACCTAACCTGCGCAGGAACGAAGCTCGGCTCGAGGCGGTGCTCCTCGGCCCAAAACTGAAGCTGTTAGCATAGGAAATGGGTGAAGGCGGCGATGCTCCGGCGATGCGGAGGAGGTGAGCATAGATCCGCGGATCCATATGCGAATCTGGTTGGACAAGGTGGCTGGAAGGTGGAGAAGGCGTAGGGGAACGAAATGAGGGTGAAGAGGTGGTCGGAAAACAGTCGGGGAACGGTGGAGAAGTCGCCGGAGCGGAGCTCCCGCGAACTTCGAATCGCCTAAATTAAGCTAATCTATTAACCTAAATACGAAATAAAATGCAGAAATGAAACGCTGGAATCGAAATCTACCTAGAAATATAAAAAGCGCAGCTCTTATACCTGGGGGCCGCCAGGGAGCAGGATGGCCGCTGGAGCGCCACCGTGACAAAACTTCCTCCATCTCCGGTCGAATCGAGGTGCTGGGAAGCGCCTCCTATCACGAGGGCTTCGCCAGGAGCTCTCTCAAGTACAAAGAAGGGGGTGAAATTGGCCAAATTCGGCGGAGAAGGAGAAGGGTTTTATTTATACACAATCCATGGGACCCCCAGTGACCGGCGATTATTAAAGAATCGGTGGTATGTACAAGGGATCCAATAGGACGACGAGAATCTTGGATGATCAGAGAACAAAATCCGTGAAGGATTCGAGGGCGATGGATGAAAGGGATGCCCAGGAAAAAGGCATGAAAATAGGGGAAAAGACAGTTCACGTCAGGTCAGACGCCTGGAGGCGCAGTTGACTGAGCGGTCAACAAACGCCAGGACCTGATTGGTCCACGTCAACCAGAAATTGACTGATTTATTTAACGTATTAAATGAATTAATTAGGTTTTATTTATAAAACAAAAAATGTTTATAAATTAATATCGTATTTAATTACCATTTTTAATTATTTTTTTGAAGTATTTTATTACGGTTTTATTAAAATATGGTATTTATAAGTATATTTATATACATTTATTTTTATATTGTTTATTTTATTTTATTATTTTATTTTCTTATTTTATAAATTTATAACTTATTTTTATGAGTATAAATATATTTTTATTTAATTTTTATGAGTTTATTTATATTTTTAGATAAATGTGTTTGTGTATATGTAAGTATACTTATAGGTATTTTACCTATATATTATATACATTTTATTTATTTAATGAATTTTATTTGTTTTTGTTATGGATTTGTATTTTTAATAAGATATATATATAATATATACATTATTACAAAAAAATAAAAGAATTGAATAATTAAAGAATGTTTTCCTCTTTTATTTATGTACATTCTTAACATAGGTATTTTGCCTATGTGATACATAGACTTATTTTATTTCACAAATTCTTTTTAGTTTTCTTTTAATCTCAATATGTACATGTAGTATATACATTATTTACAAAATTCTAAAAATATGAATTTATAAAAATAATGATTATTGAATAAAATGAATATTTTAATCAGGTATTACGTACAAGAAGGGCTAAAAACCTAACTTCCACAGATGGACTCCAAAAATCATGAAACCAATTTTATAAAATAGTTCTTGGAATGCTATATACAATTAAAGGTGAGTTTGGGTGATTTGGAGTTTTTATTTGCAAGATATGGGTCTGTGAAGTTGAGATTTTGGCTTTTTATTCTGTGTATAAAATGTACACTGAGTCTTATTTTTATACAAACTCAATTCTATAATTTTATTTACATTATTATCTACAACTTACATGTACAAAATGTCTTTATTTGATGAGTAAATAATTATATACAAAATAGGTGTCAAAAATGCATAAATGGATGAATAAATAAATGAGGTATTTATTGTACTCTTGGCCCTTATCTCCCCCTACTTTATTCCTTGTCGACCAATTCCATGCTGGCCTTGGTCTCGGGGTTAGGGTCATAAAATATTTGCAATATTTTATTCCTTTTTCTTTTCTTCTCTTTATTCTATAATTTTGGCATTAAAAACCTTATTTTCTGTATAATTGAGACAATAAAGAATGGTTTCTATTATGTACAATTTGAGGCTATTTACATGCATTTGCTGGGGTTTTTAAGGCCAAAATGATGGAATAAAGGTGATGAAATGGAGATTCATCACCCCCCTATACTTGCCTTTGCTAGTCCCTAGCAAACACTTATGCAATAAGTACAAAAGAACAAAGAATAAGAAGAAAAGAAAAAGCAAAAATAAAGAATTTAAAGAATAAATTGAATTGGTCATGATTATTAGACTTATCTGTACAAAATCAAAGTTTGGAGCTCAGGTTAGACCTTGGTGTGAAAATGTGTGTGGAACCTAGTCGGGAACCAGCTCTAAAATACAACAGCCTTCGAGAGTCACAGAACTTGGTTCAAATCACCTCAATAGCCAGGTCAGAACTAGCCTACATCATACGCAAACCCTTATGACTATGAAGCTGACTTGTACGGTGTAAGTGATGGTGGCTCTCCCCAACTGAAATGACAAAGAGATTGACTTCTCCAGAATGACAACCCAATGATTCCCTAATCCAACAACTCTTTCCTCGAGGAGCGGGGTATTCCCTTCTAAGTTCAAGTGGCATCCAACTCAAGAGGAGGAGGTAGAGAAAAGAATGGATGGCAGCCAATGTAGCTACCTATCCTGGGATGCAAGACCAGTGTAGTCAAGTCATCCAGCTGCAGGCTCACATGGTATAACTTTGATGCTCAAGCTTGCTTATTTTCTATACAACATATATACATACTCCGGCAGGCACTTTATTTTTTATTTTACAAGCCTGTCCACTTTTTTGGAGTTTTTCTTTTTTTTTCTTCTCTTTTTTTTATTTTTTTCAACATACTATTTACAGTAGCATTTACATAAGGAGTTTTTCCTCTTGAGCCAGAAGACTATCCCTCTTTTGAAGCATTATTGCAACCCACAATCTCCTGTCTTTAGACCTCATGGCTATTGGACCAGGTTGGGGTGCACTTCCCTCCCTAGACGAGGACGAATGTTTCCACCCGTGTGCGTCTCAGACTGGCAAATCCAACCCCCTCACCACTCCAACTGAGTTGAGCCAAGTGAAAGGTGCAAGTGTCCAAGTTAGGTCATGGTCGGCAAGAGTCATACGTGTGTCTTGAAAAGTTCTAGTTAGTCCACTGAGGTGACTTGAACCCAGCCCTGATTTCTCAAAGAATTAAGTCTGAACAGACCTGAAGTACCTTAGACCTAGTTCCCATAAGGTTCCAGTGCAAGTAGGTGCAGTAAGGTCCAACCAAGCTCCAATCTTCGACTTTATTGGACTAGTTCAATTATCAAGCTCAATCAAAGAAGATGAATGCAATGCAAATGCTATTTACAAATATGCAAAGAATAATGCAATTTTTCAAAGAATTTGAAAACAAAGAGAAGAATTTTTACACAAAGAATTTTTGCAAATATAATAATTTTGGCACTCAAAGTATAAATTATGTACAGCTATTGACACGGGCGTGCCGTTTTATTTTAATGATTTTTAAAGAATTTAGAATTTAGTTTTTATTTAAAGGTATATATATGTACACTTATTAAAGAATTTTGTTTATTTTTTTATTTAAAATAATAATATAGTATTTTAGTTATTTATTATATGTGACTATTCCTCAAACTTATTTGACACAAATTTTTTCAAATAATTTTTGAAAACTATAGTCCAAAATAATTTTTACAAACATTTTTACAAACATGTACACACATTTGAAAATCATTTTGCAACGATTTTTCAAAACAGTATATATAGATTTTCAAAATATTTTTACAACCATTTTTCAAACCATTTGCAAATCATTTTTCAAACATTTTATTTCACACAAAGAAAAGAAATTTTTACAAACCACACATTTTTACACAGGTTGAAAACATGTAACAAAATATTTTCAAAATAGTTTTCAATAGATGTTCACGAAGATTTTTCAAACTATTTTTCAAACATTTTGCAAAAAAAAAATTTCACCTGATTTATTAATCAGTATATACAAAATAGAATTTGAGGAATAATCACATTTCTTTTTATTAAGGGTTTTTAATGAATTTAAAGAATTATTGGCCATATTATTACAAAAGTACGAGTTATGGCTAAAGTATATACATAGTATATACGACCCCCCTATACTTAGCTTGAGCTATGTCCTCATAGATCGAAAAGAAAAGAGAAGACATAACTCGTACTGAGTATAGACAAGTCTAGAGAATATACGAATAAGAGATGAAGGAAATAGAAGTTGACCGCTCCCCCCTATACTTAGGATCAAGTAATCCTAAGTATGGCAGACTGTATACAAATCAGGTAGGGTCAAGGGTGGGAATAGACAGATGAACAAATCAGGGTGCACCCCCCTATACTTAGGACAATGTACGTCCTAAGTACAGAAAACTGACACAAAGGGGCGACACCGTTTATTTAGATTCAGAAGATAGAAAAGGAAAAGAAGAAAAGAAGAAAAGAAGAGATATGAAAAGATCGTGTAGAATATACGCATCACTCCCCCTATACTTAGGGTGAGATATCCCTAGGTATAGGCAACAACAGGAGTGACGAAACTGAACGACGAAAGAACAACTTGGTGTGTACCCCCCTATACTTAGGACAAGGTACGCCCTAAGTGTAGACACAAAGATATGGCGATAGATCTGGGGTACACTAAAACATACGGGAGAAAGGATGAAAAAGGCACACATATATACAAGCGGTGAAGAACTGGTGAAGTACGGGACGGTATCTAGTAAGCGACTACCGTGCTCTTGTCGTCGTCTCCCTGTGAGAACGAGGATGCAGTCAGAAGGTGAAAAGACACCCTGATATGTCGTCAGGTGGGTGTCGGCTACCGAGGACACACAGATCAGAAAGTAAAGTAGGGATTGGTAGCGTAAAGTTGGTGATCGGCTCATATGGTCAACATGAGGGAATACTGCCGATACCGTAAGACCGGGAGGAAGAAAGAGCAGTACAGACTCCTCCGGTCAATCATGGTCTCAGATAGATATGGAAGATAGAGAATAGGAGACATCGTGGCATTCAACGTTGGTGAGGTAGAAAGATCATAAGTACACAACGAATACCGCAGGCCATGGCTCAACCCTGCGAGGGTCCTCAAGGTGAGCATAATCAGAGAATAATCAGAAGACTCGGCTCCGTGCTCCCTCAGATAGGAGATACAACCAGGGAGGAGACCGGTAAGAAGATCAAAAGCCTCGGCTTCGTGCTCCCACAGATAGGAGACACCAGAAATGAAGCCGAGTACCTACAAGGTGATGTACCCTCCCGCAGATAACCCTCAGGGAGTAGTACATGCTAGTCAATGAATAATCAGAACAGAAGCTCACCCTTGCAAGAGTCGTCAAGGAGAGCGGGCTGAAAGGAGCCTGATCCATCAGACGGATCATAGAGACGGTCTCGGTAGGAGACAGATCGGCTACCAGCAGAAGAGACCGTCAAATCAAGAAAGTGTGGCAGCGTCCCGCAGATACCCCTCGGGGAGCGGGCTGCCAACTAGCCATGGGAATAGCAGATACCAGAAGCTCAACCTCGCGAGGACCGTCAAGGCGAGCAGACTCAAAGGAGTCTAATCAGACAGGTCCCATGATCCGTAGATCGGATAGGCAACTCAAGATGAGACCAAAAGTCATGTATTTCAGACAACTCGATTCCGTGCTCCACAGATCAGAGACACAGTCAGAAGTGGGAATCGAGCGTAAAGAGAGTGTCGCAGTCTCCCGCAGATAGTCCTCGGAGAGTACTGCGATCTAGGCAAGGAATAGTCAGACCGTATCTCTACCTTGCGAGGGTCGTCAAGGATAGAGAATGGCTCAAAGGAGCCGGATCCATCAGACGGACCCGCATAGTGGTCTCAGTAGTCGACAAGGCGGCTACCAACAGAAGAGACCAATCAGATCTGAAATATGTCATAGTCTCCCGCAGCTAACCCTCGGGGAGCTATGAACTAGGCGTGGAATAATCAGAAAAGTGGAGCTCTGCCTTGCGAGGACCGTCAAGGAGAGCGGACTCAGATGAGTCTAGTACATTGGCCTTGTGTACCAACAGGTTAGGTACACAATCACAGGGGGAGGCCAATCAGGCATATCATCTGACTCGGTTTCAGGTCCCATCACAATGGCGACCCAAGCAATGAATGAAATAGTAGTCCTAAAAATTGTTGCATTCTCCCGCAGATAGTCCTCGGGGAGGAATGCAATCTATATCAATGAAGATCGTGGGAATGCTGGCAAGTCATCTCAGGTCCTCAAAATTAATAAATCACTCAATCATTTGGAGGGCATAAGATCAGGCAAGGGAGAAAATAATCATGTCATTCACCAAACATCCCTTGGTTCAATCCAGTCAGCTGAGATGGCACGAAAAATAGTCAGTAATCCTCTAAGTGCCATGGTGGATCAGAGAGTCAGGAGATCAAGGCTGGGTCAATCAGGAAGATGAGAGATCACGTCGGATCCGCACACCTTTATCAAGAAGTCCAAAATAAAGTAATCAGTCAATCTTCAAACATCAAGATGGTTGGAACCTCAAGATAGATAGACCAATCAATAGTCATGAAATCTTCATCGAATCATTGCATTACATCACATCCCCAATCTGGTGTGCGAGAACTAAATCTTCAACAATTAATCACACCTAATGATCATGCATCATCAAAAATCCCCAATACGCTCGTATGCATGTATCAACGACAAATCCAACACATCAATCTCAGCAACCTCAACATCATAGGCCCGGCTTACACAAATAATCTGTATAAATAATCCTCGATGCGGGCCTCATTATTATGCACAGCGTTCCCGATTAAAGGGAAAGATGATACAGGGAACACAAGGAAGATGGATAAGAAGGGTAACAGAGTTAGGTGGAGAAGTTGATTGAGCGGGCGTGCCAATATCATGGGTAGTAGAAGAGTGATACAGAGGGTACGAGGAAGGGTGGGCGAGAAGATCGAGACGTAGACAAAATTGGGTGCTCCACACAGGGCAGGATCACCATCAAAATTGTGGTCCGAAGAGCGGTCTCTCCTCGAACCAGAGAAGATGGTACGATGGATACATAGAAGATGGTGAAGAAGCGGGAAACAAAGGACTTGGCGAAGAATGATTGAGCTCAAGCGCCAATATCACGACTCGATGCAAAATGAAGAGAGATATGTATAAGAGAGGTAGAGAGACTCAAAGATGAAAAATGCATGACTCACACGGTGGGACCGACTACTCTAGGGATGAAAGAAAAACACAATGAACTTCAAGTCACAATCAAAACACAAGGCAAACCCCCAATTCACCTACTCAACACAGTGAAGACCATCAGGTGACGGTCATTTATCTTTTCGATTTTAGAGTTAGGTGAGAATCACAAAAATTGCACAATCACTTAGGAGGCTGAATGGGATTTGGGCTCGACTCCTTAGTGTGTACGTGAGCACTTTAAAACGCATCCAATGAGGGGGTTGCACTCCCCAAGACAAGGAATCCATTACGTTTTATTTTTAAGTCCAATAGGGTTAACAGTCCCGATTTTATTTAGGTTATCACTTTTTTTGGGTATTTTCAATGCACGTGCCTATCGAGGTTCCAATTTCAATTAAGCATCCTAGGTTGACAAAATCAGAGGGAGAAGATTGGAAAAGCCATGCAAGTCGGAAAACGATGATGCATGCTAAGTAAGAAGACTTACAGTGCCTCCCAGCTCTCTCCATGCGGGATGCATAACAGAATTTGAAACCTATGCTATATACAAAATGCAAACCGAAGAAATCACCCTAGGTTCAGAAATTGCTATTATCGTGAAGCACCACAAGTCACTCATTCATCTCTAGCCTCGAAAAGTCTGATCTTGGCTCACCCCTCCTCTGTGCTCAACACACTTGAGCTTAGGAGAAAGCGCTTTGCGGGGCTCGCTGTGGCACAAAGGCTAAGAGACAAATGATCGGCTGTTTAGAGTTTAATCTAGGTCCAAAGCGAACTATAGGTACATGCAAATATTAGGGTGTTTGGACCTAACTATACGAGCAAGCAACTCCTAAGCTAAGGCTCATTCACACAAAATAATAAAAATGAAATAAAATAAAAGAAAAGAAAAAGAGTTCAAGTGATCGAGGCCCCCAAGGGAACAATCCCTCGGGCAATGGACCTCGGGAGTCGAAGTGTACCTGTGAGAGTCCTGTATTATTACAAAATTCTAAGGGTCACTCTCTCACATGAATATACATAATAAAATGAAATAAAATAAAATGCATCAAAAGTGTGGATTGTCTTCCAAAAATCCTCCTTCATCTGTCATTGATGCTCTCTCCTGTTGGCTAGGCATCGAAGAGCCAACTCCACCTCGCTTGGGTGCATAGGTCCTCCTAAGAGGGCCTCCATCGCTTGGCGGTCCCTCGCATCAAAGACAAAGAAAGGAGATGGTCAGAGCAGTCAATCCAATAATGTCAAATAAAAATAAAAACCAAACAAATAAACGCTGCATGATGGACATGAGCAAATAATTGAATAAATAAACAAATACGCTCACAAAATCATACAAAATCCGTTGCCTCCCCGGCAACGGCGCCATTTGATGACTGGGATCTTCCATCGGTCTAGAGCAATCCGCACAAGGCGGGATCACAATGTCGCTGAGGCGACCAACAAAAGATTCCAAAATCGATCAACAATTAACCCACAATAAATATATGCAATGAATATCCAAAAATGTGGAGTTAAAATTTATTATAACTCTACATGTAAATGTGTATAGGTGTAAGCACAGGTAGAGGTCGAACACTGGGAGGCGAATGGTTGTATGTAATGTATCATTCAATTATTCAATCATTGGTTCATGTCCTTTTATTGTTTTAGTGGGTTTTGGGTTTTGTAAAAAAAAATTTATATTTTTGTTTTTATAATTTTTATTTTGTTTTTATATTTTATATTTTTTTATATTTTCTTTTAATATTTTTAATTATATAATATAAATAGATAGATATATATATAAGACATATATATAAAGAGATATATATATATATAAGAATAGGGAGAGAGGAGTAATATGGTATATAGATATATATAGACATAAATACTTGAAATATATATAGATATAATTTTTTTAGCTTTTTTAATATTTTTCTAATTTTTTTGTTATTTTTTTCTGAAATATTTCTAATTTTTATGTATTTTTTAATTCAAAAATGTCCACAATATAGGACTAAATAATTGGCCGAATATAATTTGGGTTTTAAAAATATAAAATAAACTCCAAAAATTCCCAAATTCATTTTAATATATTAATAATAATATATAGATAAATATAAAAGAGAAAAATATATTTTTGGGGTTTTTTTAAAGATTTTTTTTTTGTTGGATTTTGGGGCTTTCTAATTTTTATAATTTTCTTTTTCATATTTTTAGGGTTTTTCAATTTCTGGACTCAATATATATATAAATATACCATATATAATTTTTTGGGAATTTTTAAAAAACATTTTCTATTTTTTTTATTTTCTAATTTAGACAGTGCAAAAATGGCTTCTATTTCATTTTTAATAATTAGGAAAAATGCAAAAAATGCAAAATAAAATATGGGCGTGAACAAGCATGGCATGGAGCACCTATCCTAATTTTTGTGGATTTTTAGAAGCCATCTAGGTATTTTTAATAAATGGATAAAAGACACAAAAATAAAACTGCCTAGCAGGGGTATTTTTGCAAATAAAATAAACTCCAGGGGCATCAGTGCAAAAATACAACAGAAATAAACATTTATTTTAGTTTTTAGAACTATTTTGCAATATACAAAAACCGTCAGGGGTTACATGCAAAATTTCCCGCGCCTCACGTGGGACTGCACGTGAGGTGCAGAAGGACCTAAATGTAATTTCAAGAAACTCAGGGGTCCTACTGCAAAATATACAATTATTTTATAACGTGCAAAAATATTTACAGAATTAAATAATAAATACAAAAAAGGCGGGGGCTGGATATGCAAATTACCCCCAACGTAGGCGCTGATGGACGGCTGATCTGCGTTCACTAATACACGTGGCGCCTCCACGTACGCCGATGACGCTTCGCCCATGAAGCGCTAGGATTAGATCTCCGGACTAAGATCTACGGTCAAGGCATCGCTCCATCGGACGGTTGTGGTTTGAGCTGGGGCCTTCGTCTTCATCCAACGGCGCAGCGTACACGTGGAAGAACAGGGAAGAACACTCGCCGGGGAGAGCTTCCTCCGACCAGATCTCGCTCCTCCGCCGGTCTTCGCCGCATCTGAAGGTCCCAATCACTTCCTGGAAGGTGTCTTGGTCTGCTGGAGGTGTTGGATCGACCGGAGGCACCCTGGAGCGTCGCCACGAGCTCGAAGAAGGATAGCAGCTCCAGGTACCTCCGCCCGCTTGAAACTCGACTCCTGGTGCTTCTTTGCGCACCTAACCTGCACAGGAACGAAGCTCGGCTCGAGGCGGTGCTCCTCGGCCCAAAACTGAAGCTGTTAGCATAGGAAATGGGTGAAGGCGGCGATGCTCCGGCGATGCGGAGGAGGTGAGCATCGATCCGCGGATCCATATGCGAATCCGGTTGGACAAGGTGGCTGGAAGGTGGAGAAGGCATAGGGGAACGAAATGAGGGTGAAGAGGTGGTCGGAAAACAGTCGGGGAACGGTGGAGAAGTCGCCGGAGCGGAGCTCCGGCGAACTTCGAATCGCCTAAATTAAGCTAATCTATTAACCTAAATACGAAATAAAATGCGGAAATGAAACGCTGGAATCGAAATCTACTTAGAAATATAAAAAGCGCATCTCTTATACCTGGGGGCCGCCAGGGACCAGGATGGCCGCCGGAGCACCACCGCGACAAAACTTCCTCCATCTCCGGCCGAATCGAGGTGCTGGGAAGCGCCTCCTGTCACGAGGGCTTCGCCAGGAGCGCTCTCAAGCACAAAGAAGGGGGTGAAATTGGCCAAATTCGGCGGAGAAGGAGGAGGGTTTTCTTTATACACAATCCAAGGGACCCCCAGTGACCGGCGATTATTAAAGAATCGGTGGTATGTACAAGGGATCCAATAGGACGGCGAGAATCTTGGATGATCAGAGAACAAAATCCGTGAAGGATTCGAGGGCGATGGATGAAAGGTACGCCCAGGAAAAAGGATTGAAATAGGGGAAAAGACTGTTCATGTCAGGTCAGACGCCTGGAGGCGCAGTTGACCGAGCGGTCAACGAACGCCAGGACCTGATTGGTCCACGTCAACCAGAAATTGACTGATTTATTTAACGTATTAAATGAATTAATTAGGTTTTATTTATAAAATAAAAAATGTTTATAAATTAATATAGTCTTTAATTACCATTTTTATTTATTTTTTTGAAGTATTTTATTACGGTTTTATTAAAATATGGTATTTATAAGTATATTTATATACATTTATTTTTATATTGTTTATTTTATTTTATTATTTTATTTTCTTATTTTATAAATTTATAACTTATTTTTGTGAGTATAAATATGTTTTTATTTAATTTTTATGAGTTTATTTATATTTTTAGAGAAATGTGTTTGTGTATATGTAAGTATACTTATAGGTATTTTACCTATATATTATATACATTTTATTTATTTAATTAATTTTATTTGTTTTTATTATGGATTTGTATTTTTAATAAGATATATATAATATATACATTATTACAAAAATATAAAAGAATTGAATAATTAAATAATGTTTTCCTCTTTTATTTATGTACATTCTTAACATAGGTATTTTGCCTATGTGATACATAGACTTATTTTATTTCACAAATTCTTTTTAGTTTTCTTTTAATCTCAATATGTACATGTAGTATATACAATATTTGCAAAATTCTAAAAATATGAATTTATAAAAATAATGATTATTGAATAAAATGAATATTTTAATCAGGTATTATGTACAAGAAGGGCTAAAAACCTAACTTCCACAGATGGACTCCAAAAATCATGAAACCAATTTTATAAAATAGTTCTTGGAATGCTATATACAATTAAAGGTGAGTTTGGGTGATTTGGAGTTTTTATTTGCAAGATATGGGTCTGTGAAGTTGAGATTTTGGCTTTTTATTCTGTGTATAAAATGTACACTGAGTCTTATTTTTATACAAACTCAATTCTATAATTTTATTTACATTATTATCTACAACTTACATGTACAAAGTGTCTTTATTTGATGAGTAAATAATTATATACAAAATAGGTGTCAAAAATGCATAAATGGATGAATAAATAAATGAGGTATTTATTGTACTCTTTGCCCTTATCTCCCCCTACTTTATTCCTTGTCGACCAATTCCATGCTGGCCTTGGTCTCGGGGTTAGGGTCATAAAATATTTGCAATATTTTATTCCTTTTTCTTTTCTTCTCTTTATTCTATAATTTTGGCATTAAAAACCTTATTTTCTGTATAATTGATACAATAAAGAATGGTTGCTATTATGTACAATTTGAGGCTATTTACATGCATTTGCTGGGGTTTTTAAGGCCAAAATGATAGAATAAAGGTGATGAAATGGAGATTCATCACATAGCCAAACAACTTTTCCCAACTGCCTGAAGCTCCAGCTCCAGACTACCGACCCCCCACCTTCCTAGCTTGAATCCGGCCAAACCACGGTGGTGACAGCACCAAGGTGTAACCCGCGAGGAAGAGAAGTCAACGGAGGAGGTTCCAAGGCCAAGCTTGGCCTTGCATCGCCACCATTGCGCGTCCAGCTCCGGCCCAAAAGTCGACCGTCGAGCAGCTCGTCAAGGTAATATACCTTGACATTCCCAGACTTTTTCATCCACTTTAGTCGTTTTGTTTCTCGATCTTCGTGCCACGATTAGCATGGCTAATTGCGCTTTTAGATAGGTTAATGATCCATCTTTAACGCATCTTCAAAAGCACCTCTCGATTCGATTCATTTCTCATTCAAATCAAATCGCATTCCATCGCCGTTCACAAGCAGCTGGTTGTTTGGCTGGAACTTAAGCTTTTTCATCATTTTTGGGGCTTGAAATCTTTCATTGGTTGGCCGATTCTACACGGATCGAGCACATACGTGTGTTCATTGCAGATCCAAGATCATCGCGAGCCATTTGCATCGAACTTGGAGCCTCCGTTCATCGCCGATCTTCTTCTCCAAAGTCGGACATCAGCACGGCTCAACCTCCAGGTGTACAGAACCACCATCTTCGTCAAGACTCCACCGCCGACTGGAGCACCCTCAGCCGTCACCCTACCGCGGGCGAGCTCGAGGGGTGGAGGAGCCACCCCTCTGGCCCCGCCGGAGCGCCAAAGACGTCGCCGGACGGCCGGGATAATTCGTAGAAGAAGCCTCGGTCGACTGGAGTTCAACAACTTCAAGAACAGCCGACGCACAGTCTTGCGACACGTGTCAGCGCCAGAACCATCAGATCGCGTCTGGATTTTCTAATCTCAGCTGTTTAAGCCGAACCGGTGGAAAATTTACATACTAAGCCCAGCCGACTTCCAGAGACTTCAACCTGCTTCCAGACTTTTGCATAATTGCATTTAGGTCCCTCTGTAGGGACCTAAATGTAAAGATTCTTGTATTTTTTTCTTTCATAACAGTCCCTAAGGACCGAATTGCAAACATTTTTAATAGTTTTTTATTGCACTTATGCCCCTGGGCTGTAGGGGCTGTTTCTTGTTCTTGTGACCTCGGATTTCGACGATTTCTTGAGGGTAGTTACACAACTACCCTAGCTACTTAGTATCAGCTTTTCGACGTGTTTTCGAAGTGTTTTGATTTTATCGAAAGCCGCCTCGTTTTGCTTTGTTTTCTTGTGTAGTTCGAGTTCGCGGCTCGAACCCCGTTCACCCTATTATATAGTATCACCTACATATTATCCGCCTATTATATAATAAATAAATCTCTTGAAAAAATATCCCTTTTTGAAAATTAAATAAAAATTTGAAAAGAATAAAATCAAATAAAAATAATAAAAATAAAACTCAATAAAAAGAAGCGTTTTGACTTAGAGAAGAATTAAAATAATATTACGAATAGGAAAATCTAGGGAATTTATTCTGCCTCCTTGAGTTCGACCCAGGAACACTTGCCTGGTTAAATATTAGTGAACGGTTTTCCGACAGAAAACCGTATTTGTTTGATAGGTTTAAGAATCGAAACCTTTTCTCGTTTCGCGGCTTTCGGCTACAACCGACAGCTTCCTTCTTAAAAAGTGAAAGCCGCGAAACTCGATTCTTTTGCCTCATCATTGGCCACCACATTTTTAACTCCATGTTTATCGTGAATTTCAAGGACAAATTCCTAGAGTAGAAGGATCCATCTGATTAATTGTGGTTTTCCATCCTTCATGGCTTGTATGTATTTGATGACATAATGGTCTGTGAACACTATGACCTTGGATCCAAGCAAATGGGATCTGAATTTTTCCAGGGCAAATACTACTGCGAGCAGCTCTTTTTCAGTGATATTGTAGTTTTGTTATGCTTCATCGAGAGTTCTGCTAGCATAGTGAATAGAAAATGGGATGTGATCCCTCCTACATCCTAGAACTACTCAATGGCGTAATCAGAAGCATCAGTCATGATCTCAAATGGTAGAGACCAATCTGGCAGTTGAAGGATATGTGTTAGAGTGATTATTTTTTCAACTGGATAAGTCCTGGAGGATGTTGTCATCTACAATAAAGTCTTCCTCCTTGCCTAAAAGTTTGATCAAGGTTCGGGTGATTTTGTTGAAATCCTTGATGAATCATCAGTAGAAACTGATGTACCCTAAGAGTGATCTAACCTTCTTTAAATTTGTAGCTGGATCTAGCTTTGAAATCACCACCACCTTTGTTGGATCTACCTACATGCCATCCTTCGAGATGATATGGCTGAGCACAATACCTTCGGTCACCATAAAATGTCCCTTCTCCCACGAAAGTACAAGGTTCACTTCCCAGCATCTTTTCAGAACTTGGTATAAATATGATAAACACTGATCAAAGTTGTCTCTGTAGACTGAGAAATCATCCATGAAGACTTCGAGAAAACTTCCAACCATATCTACAAATACTGCCAACATACATTGCTGGAGGAACGTTGCTGGAACATTGCATAACCCGAACAACATTCTGCGGAAGGCGTATGTCCCAAATGGTTATGTGAAGGTTGTCTTCTATTGATCTTCAGGAGGAATGGCAACTTGATTAAAACCAGAGTATCCATCCAAGAAAAAGAAATATTCCTCCGTGGTCAGTATTTCGACTATCTGGTCGATGAAGAGGAGTGGAAAATTGTCATTCTTGGTCGCTAAATTCAGGCGTTTGTAATCGACACAGATGTGCCAGGATGTTGGAACTCTGGTTAGGATCTCCTCCTCTTTGTCATTTTTTACCATGGTGATCCCTGACTTCTTGGGCACAACATGCAGGGGAATCACCCATTTTGAGTCTGATATAAGATATATGAATCATGCATCACACCTTTTCATGATCTCATTCATCACTATGGTTCATATTTAATCTATGCTGGAATTCGAGGGAAGGTTTGTTATCTTCATCAAGGTATATGTAATGAGAACATAGTGAAGGGTTTATCCCTATGGAGATCTGAAATTTTGGATCCTATGATCTTACGATTTCTTTCTAAAACCTCGAGCATATAAGATTATTATTCCTCGGTTAGTTGTGAATTTATTATTATGGAAAATGTTTGGTGCACCCGCAAGGAAGGCATACTTCATGTTTGCTGGAAGAGGTTTGAGATCAAGTGGGGGTTGGTTCAACTCAATGGTGACTTCCGCTACTGTGCACGGCGATAATGGTGGGTTTTTCATCTGTAGTGTATCTACCATTGGCATTATAGGCTCTGAATGTAGTGATGCACAGAATTCTTCGATGATTAAATCTTGTTCGCAGAAATTTTCAATGATGTCCTCTTGCCCTGCTAAGGACAGGTGTCCATGAATGCATTCATCATACAAGTAAGAAAAAATCACATCGTCAAGGATGTCTGGGAACTCGATGGTGTCGTCCAAGACTGCCTCTGTGGAGAGGAATGTTTGGGTCTGGATATCATCCATGAACATATTTGTATCACGAATCATGGCCAAAAAGTCACAGTCTTCTGTTTGCTGCTCTGTTGGCTCACTCTCGTCTGATCCAGATATTTAAGGTTTAGGTACTTGGAACGTCTCAATTGGCACCTTATCACTATTTGAACGGAATATTATCTGCCCGGTGCCATAGTTCACCACTGCCTTGGTCGTTTGAAGGAACGGTCATCCAAGGATTATAGGGGTATGCTGAAGAGGAGTTGAAGTGTCCATGTCCAAAACTATGAAGTCCACAGGGAACTGCATTCCCTGAATAGTGACATTGACATCTTCCAGGATTCCTTGGGGATGCCTAATGGATGTGTCTGCAAACTGGAGAATCATTCTCATTGTCTTGAGAGGTCCCAAACCAAATTCTTTGAGCAGTGAAGTAGGCATCAGGTTGACGGAGGATCCACTATCAAATAGATTCCAGTCAAACTCTTGATCAAACATCTGACATCTTACTAAAGGACCGCCCATATCATTCTTCTTTGTTACGAGATTGCTGATTGCATTTACTGTAGTCGTGGTGAGAATGAGCTTCACATTTCTTTCACAAGTATTTAGTGATTGTCTCTTCGAGATACATGCTTACTTTAAACCTTTCTTGATATTAGGCATGTACATGATGGCTTTGAGAAGAAGCATTTCAAGAACAAGATACTGAATGATTTCCACCACATCAAGGTCAGACAAGGCAATTTTCAATTTTTTATTTTTTTGGATTTCCTCATTGCATCAGGAAATAGAATATGTACATAATCAAAAGCAGTATTAGGAATAGTGTTCTTATTTACAACAAAAATTATACCCGCATTAGGCAGTACATGTGGATGACCAAAATGAGGAGAGTTATCCAAAAAAGGAGGGCATCCAAAATCTTCGAAAAAGGCTCCATCAGCTGGTGTCGGATCAAGTCCAGGTACGGTATCCTCGAAGGTTGGTTGGCTGGTGCTTCGGTTGTTGTTACTGGTGCTATATTTTTGGCATTTTTTATTTTACTTTTTTTTTGGGTTTTTAGTGGCGTTATTCCTTCTTCTTCCTCACTCGGCTTGGTTGGTGGTCCGGCTTATGTAGAAGAAGATGATGACTTGCTCGCGATTGCTTTATTCTTTCTCTTGCAAGTGGATGATGGCTGCAAGGTCCTACCGCTCCTGAGAGTGACAACATTAGATAAAAACAATTCATATATATCTGACTCGGTAAGACCAGATGGAACTTCAAAGACTACCTGCTCTTTCTTCTTAAAATTATTAGGGTTTGCCTCCACTTGTGCGGGAATGTATGTCTTGCCTATTGTAAAATCGTCCAACTTCTGGCTGAGATCTGCAAGGCCCTTGACAAGATAGGCCAGACAGTCCAAGGTTGGGTTCATAGGAGATGCAACCTCAGATATTTTAGCGTGATGGCCATGTTGGTATTGCTGATGATGTTGATATTGTTGGTTGGGGTACTAAGGATGATACTTATGAGAAGGGTGATCTTGATGGTACTTCTGAGGAGGATGATACTGATAGGGTACAACCATTACTGCTTGTTCTGTTGATATTGTCGGTACTTCGGTTGCTGGTACTGGTTCTATCTCCAATTGCCATGGAATTGTGGAGACTATTAGTATTGTTGGTGTTGAGGGTGGTTGTTCAGGACAAACCTCCCTCCCCGCTATTGAGGGAACTGGTGGGAGTTAGCAACCTGGCCCATCTAAGGTCCGCATGGAGGGGTCGACTGTGCATCATTCGACCATACGCCATTCACCTCCTAAATAAGAGATGGTGGAGGGGAGATTTGATCTGGAATATACTGGGGTTTCGGTAGATAGACGACCATCTGCTACTGTAACTACTGCGGAGTAGATGGGTCTAGGGCCTACATGTAGTAAACGTGTTAAATCATTGGCTGAGGCTAACTCGGCTGAGGAGGTTGAGGTGGCGCTTGTTCCTTCATCTCAGCAGGAGTGGAAGCCAATGCAAACACGGAGTTGCAGGAACTGATTGTGCTCACCAGCAGCTCCAGTTGCTTGATGATCTTATCTAGCTTATCAGGTGTTGTGTCCTTTGTTCCATAATGGCAAGTTTTTCCAGGTCTTATGATCGCTTTTCAATGTTGTCTACTTTGGACAGGTGGCTCCCAATAATACTCAAATTGGAGCTCTCATCCCTGTCTGGCTCGTAGGATGCTTCCATATGCACAGGCTTTTGAATATTCTGTGGCTAGCGCTTATAGGCTCGGGACGACGATAGAGCAGCCTCTCAGTCGGCCATTTCTTCGAAGATCTGCCATACGACGTCCTCATCTTTATTGAAATGTGAGCCACCACACGTGACATCAACAAGCTTCTGACTTTCTGTAAGTTCCCCAAAGAAGTGTTGGACCAACCTGTTCCTAGGAATCTCATGATGGGGACACATTTCTTGCAACTCAATAAACCTATCCCAAGCCTCATGGATGGATTCATGAGTGGCTTGGGTGAAGTTTCGCTATGCATGCGCACATCTGATTGAGTCACCCAAGAGGATAGTATTTGTGCAAAAAGGAAGACTTTAGTTCTTCCCAGGTGGTGACGACCTTCACCAAGTGGTTCATCCAATGAAGGTCCTTATCCTGAAGGCTGAAGGGAAATGCAGTCATCTTGACTACCCAAGTGGTATTCCAGGGTAGTGAGTAGTGCCACAGATGCATCCGAACTATTGTAGATGAATGTAAGGTTCTCCGTTAGCAATATCTCGGAAGGTAGGTAGGAGCGCCAGTAGCTGAGTCTTAAATTTAAAATGGGCATGGATTGTGGGAATCTAGACTCATTCAGTGACTTGTCCTGCCCCAGGATTGTATGTTTCGTTGAAAGTTAGCTTGGGTCGCTCTACAATAAGCTCATTTTTTGGGCCTCTACCACCTCCACCTTTGATATTTTCTTTGAATCCTCCTCGCTCATTGTCTCTCCTTATCTGTAAGTCATTGAGCATGTCTTCAAAGCCAAACTGTGCTAAATCCTGGTCCATGAGTTGTTGTTGGATGGCCTGAATAGATGCAAGGATTAGGACATTTACTACATTATGATCTGGCTGCGGGCTCTGATCTGGCTGAGGTGGTGGTTGCGGTCCCTTTTATTTCCTCCATGAGCCATCTCTTTCTCAAATCTTCAGTCTGATTTTATCACAATTTCTTGCTCCAGATTGGGCTCTCGATCTTCAAATGGAATAATACCACGATCCCCTATGTAACGAATCAATCTACGTTAAGGTCAACACGAAATTTCATTAAGGATGGTGATGTGCAACGAGTGAAATCAATAGCCATCCAAAATGGGCAATGTTTGGGACAAGAGTGATCCTAGATTATTGTAGAAGATGGGGAGTCTGGAGAGTGGTTCATGGAGTCTGAAACAGATTCTCGGGAATCATCCTGAATTATCGGAGGTGACGAGCATATGGAATCGATGATGGTGTCGGTGGGGTGGTCACGACTAAGCCTTCAATGTGTCGCCATCTCAAAGGTCAAGAGGAGATCGAGAATGGAAGAATGATACGAAGGCCAAATAAGAAATAAAGGGATTGTAAAATAGTAGAAGGCGAGCAGGGGGTCAAGTAGGGAATCAAAATAAAGTGCAAAAAGACACACAATGTGCAGGACTGATATTAGAACCTTAATCTAATTCAAACAAACACAAAACAAGGACAAGTTCACCCACTCCACACATGTGAAGCTGTAAAAGTTCAGCTACTTTTATCTTGACAATTGTATTGTTATTTTCAGGAAATCTTATAACAAATCCTTAAGTACGCTAACCCCATAGGAGAGTGTGTACTACCAAGAAAGTGCCTCGTACTTGTTCCATCCCCCTTTGTAACTTGTGATCTGTGTGCTTAAAGGTCCTTGATTTCATGCCTCGGAGGCTACTCAGCCAAAGAAATAGAGAAAGGAAGCCAATAGATGAAACCCAAACCTCGCTCCAAATGGAATCACCCGTAAGCATGCAAGGACCTACTCGGATGCAAACTGATGAGATAGACACACCTGTGAGGGTGTGGCCTAAGCTCAGTACTTTAGACCAAGTCAGATGCTCCACACAAGGTGGGAACACTATGCTCGACTAGGCCCTACTCGGTCACGTATGATAGAACTGTTAATACTTCGCCAACCCACGTGATAATCAAGGCACAACAGATCAGGATTTGGGCTCTTATACTTAGTAGGTTGCACATCACTCAGTCTGGATTGTACCTGAAAATAGTGTGGGCTTTATGAACCCCAAACATTGAATGGTTCATTATGAATTTTAATCAAGGTCAAGTTTATTTAGCAGACGCTATTTAATTTTTGGGTTTTCAAATTTTTAAGTATTTTTCAAAGCAAGCCATCTAACAATTTTTTATTTATTTTTCCTTTATGTCCTTGGTGATATAAACACGAGGATGAGGACAGAAAAACCATGCAAGTTGTTACTAAGGTAGAAATCTTACCTTAGTGACTAATGATGCATGTAGAGTTAAAATCACTTACTGTGCTTCCTAGCTCTCTCCATGCGGGATGCAAGGCGAAATTGAAATATTTACACTATATGGTGATATGCAAAGGTGAGAAAACGTCATAACAATAGTTGTTATTATCGGGAAGAACCAGATGCTAATCACTCAAAAATGGATCCTTTGTGTTCGGTCTTGGAGACCTCTCGGTGATTGCCACAATGAGTCCTGCAAGTGTTGTATGAGGTCTCTCACGACTCGTGGTTCCAAGTTTGAGTAATTAGCAATTAATTTTGACCAAGTCCAAGTGAAATATACTATAGGTGCATGTAATGTTGTTAGGGCTTTGGACCTATCCATCGAGTCAAGCAACCTACTATCTAAGGGTTCACTCACAGAAAACAAATATAAACAAAGGTGGAAAGCTCAATCATGGAAAACAAAATAAACAAAGGCTATAAAACATGAAAAATCCGATACGAGGCCCCCAGGTGAACAGACACCCGAGCACTAGACCACGTATGGTAAAGAGAGTAGTGTCCCAGTTAATTACAATTATTTTTGCAAAATTTAAATCTTTCTCTCACAAAAAAGAAATAGAAAATTTTAGGCTAAGTCTGTTCTTTTCTTCCTTACATGTTCCTCTTTCATGCTCTCTCATGGTCATCTCACAAAGACAAGGATGGCCTCCGCTAGCCTCGGGTGTGCCCTCCTCCTAAGAGATAGCCCTCGTCAAGCGGTCCCTCGCAAGAAATATTAACAAGTAAAATGGAATAGAACAATAAAATAATTATCAAGGAATAAAAGGCAGAAAAATGCAAGTAAATAATGAATAACAATATATACAAAAATGTGCTATAATCCGTTGCTCCTCGACAACAGCGTCAGTTGATAATTGTGATCTTGTGAGGGTCTAAAGTAGTCTACACAAGGAGAGACTATAGTGTCACTGAAGCGACTGCTCATGAAATCCCAGTCAACCAACAATTAACCCATGGGAATAAATCAGCAATGAAAATACGGGGTGGATTAAAATTTATTATAAACCCTACAAAAATTGGTTGTATAGTGACAAGCAGAGTGGGTGTCAAACACAGGGAACACACGATGTAGCACTCGATATTATTAATAAATAACATATGTATATGCGTATGTATAACTATGCACAATATTAGTCAAATAATGTGGGTTTTTAATTATTTATATTTTCTCTCTTTTTTTATTTTCTTTTTTTATTTTTAGATTTTGTATTTGCTTTTACTTTTTACACACACACACACACACACATATATATATATATATAAATAGTATATATACAATAATAGATAATATAGAATTAAATATACTTAAAATATCCAAAAATTGCAGAATTAAATGTTTTTGGATTTTAAATGATTTTTAGTCATTTTATGGATAATTTTTGCTAACTTTTTGATAATTTTAAAGTTGAAAATTCCCTAACACAGAGATAAAATAATAAACCGAAACTAAAATGGGGAAGAAAAATAACAATTAGTATTAAAACGTCTTCAAATTAATTTTAATATGAAGATAATAACATAGAGAAAATTAGGAAATAGAAAATACTATTTTGGGGGGTTTTAAGATTTTTTTTAGATTTTTATAAGTATTTTTGGGGTTTTCAGTTTTTAAGCACTTTCTTTGTCTATTTTTAGTGGTTTTTGGTCTCAAAGTTAAAAATACTTAAATAAATAAAATATATTTTTCCATAATTTTTCAAAACCTTTTTATAGTTTCTTTTAGCTTTTTTAAGACAAACAAGGACTTATCCATGTAATATTTGATTTTTATAAAATAGGAAACTGATATAAAATACAAATATAAATTTAGAGTGTAAACAAGCATGCATCCAGATACCTACTCCTATTTTTTGGTGATTTTTAAGGTATTACAATTATTTTTAATAAATAGAAAACAAAGCACAAAAATAGTTAGCCTGGTAGTGGTATAATTGCAAATATAAATAAAGACGAGGGTCCCAATGCAATTTCACCTGACACTAATATTAACATTTAATATATTAAAAGATAATTGCAATAACCTACATGGTCTTCCATGCAATTTTCACAGGATAAAACGTGCGCCTGCACATGACTCTAGTAGGGACTAAATTGCAATAAACAAAAGTTCAGGGGCTACGCGCAATTTGTCCACAAGTTTTAAAACTACATAAAATATTTACAGGGATTTAAAGAAATTACAAAAAGCGAAGGGGGTTCATGGTAATATACCCACTTATGCACCTGGGATCCAGTCGTCTTGTAGTCAACACGTGTCTGATCGTGCGACCTCCCTCGCATACCCCTTCGCTGATAATCAACAGTCCAGATTTGATCTGGATCGTTGTTCTTGATTGAACATCATTGAGGGGTGTTGCAATAACTGCCAAGAACACATTGCAAGTGAACTTTTATCTCTCATTCCTTTGGGCTCCGGCGCTCAATTACTCCTCCAACAAGTCCAGCTGATAGTTGGGCTTCTGCCACGTGCGGCTACATGGTCCAGGGAAGGCGAGAGGGCACTTGATGCTCCAGCGAGATCAAAGCACCTGGAGCACCTCCAGGTGGTTGTCAGGGGCTCTCGAGTGTCCCTAGACTTGTAGGATACCAAAAAAAGATCCTGGGTGTGAGGGCTTCTTCGCTGCCCAGGAATTGCTCGGAATATCGTAGCGAATGGAATGAAGGGAGGAGCTTTGGCAATAGGCGGCAGAGGGAGCTGTGAGTCCCAGATCCACGATGGATATGGGATGGATGAAGTGGGGATCTTTTAGAGAAGGCGAGGAGGTGTGAGATGACGTGAAAATCAGGGCGAACTAATGCTCGAATTACTGTGAATTCGGCCTAGAGGATGAACTCTGGGAATTTGGGGATTAGCATATTAAGCAGTAATCGCTTGATTGAATCTAAAATTAACGATGGAGAATGATATATATACTACAATGTTACCTAGAAAAGCAGAGAAAAGGGGCTTGACAGAACATGGGGGCTCTGGAGCGGAACCAGTCGGCTGAGCATCAGTGGTGGGGTGGATGTGCCTCCGCCTGACTCCTCCTAACTGCAAATTGGAGGAGAAATAATCCTGTCACAAACATAACAATGAAGAACCTAGTTTGAGGGTTTAACAGTGGGTGAAAGGCGATAAAAATCAACTAGGGGCATTGGGTGTATATTTATAGGAAAGATTTTGGTAATTTTGGGAGGACGATGGTGTAAGAAGGAGCGGGGGTTGGTGAGGATTCTATGACGAGCGAAGATGAGGGATGAAGAGGCTACACGAAGGTGGTGGTCTTGAGGACAATGAGTGAAGATGGAGGCGGGGAGAAAATAGCGAATTGGCTCCGTCGTGAAGCTTTGACAGAGGGTAGGCTGGACAGTTGACCGAGGTCAACATAAGGACATGCCCCGTTGGTCCACATGGACCAACCAGGAAATTTCAAGGCAAAAATGCCTTAGAAAAATAGATAATAAATACTAATTTATTTTATTATTTTTAGCTTATAAAATAAATGATATTTCTAATTTTCTGTAGTATTTTATGCATAATTTTATTTATTTTTTAGAGGTGTTTAATTACAAGTTACTTTTAAGAGTTTCCTTTATTGGTATATTTACCTATGTTTTATATGTTTTATTTTAATTTTGTATTTTCAATTTTATTATTTTATTTTGTTATTTTATATATTTACAACCTATTTTTATATACTTAAATATATTTTTATTAATTTTTTATGATGTATGTGCACTTAAATAAATACGGTAAATTACAATTTGGGTCCCCATATATGGGTCTGATCCTAAAATGGGTCCCGAACTTTAAATTGTAACGATTCGGGTCCCAGGTTCATTAATGTAAGGAACTTTTTGAGGCTATTGATGAGTATGCCCTTGTTTCAAAGTTGGAACCCAACAATCATTCCCTTCCCAACAAGGGCATATTCGTCATGAACCCTAAAATCCCATTTCTTAATTGGTTTTGGGACCCGAATCGTTACAATTTAAAGATCATGACCCATTCTGGGATCGGATCCATAGATGGGGACCCAAATTGTAATTTACCCTAATAAAAATGGTGTTTTTTATGTAGGTACAAGTATAAGTATTTTATCTATGTATTTTATATAAGTATTTTATTTTAATGTCTTATTTATGATTTTTTTTAGTTTTACTATGTACATATACTACAAATAATATTTACAAGATTATAAAAATCTAAACGGATAAAAATAATAAAGAATAAATAAAATGAATATTTTATTCAGATATATTCTACAATAGGGGTCCAAAACCCAACTTTCATGCCTTGACTCCAAAAAAATATGAAACCACCTTAATTAAATTGCTTATTAAAAGTTATATACAATTAAAGTGATTTTGATACATTTTGAGTTTTTATTTGGGAGATATGGGTCTGTGAAGTTTGGATTTTAGGATTTTATTCTATGTATAAAGTATACATTATATGTTATTTTTGCATGAAATAAATTTTTTATTTTGCTATTCATTATTATATATAACTATCATGTACAAAGTTTCTTTATTTAATGTGTAAATAAAAGAGAACATAATATATCCCAAAATTTAGTTATTAGCCTATTTTGTAGAGTTATTTGTTTATGTTTTCTGTACACTTAGCCACCCTATCTCCCCCTACTTTATTCCTTATCGACTAAGTCTTCGTGATGATTGAGTCTCGGGGGCCAGGGTCACTTCAGTGTCCTTGACACTTTATTCTTTTTGTTTTCTTTACTTTATTCTTTTATTTTGGCAATAAATACTATACACATACATTATTTTATACAGTATTTGGTACAAATTAATGAACATTTATTTTGAGAAATTAATGAGATATTTATGCATTCCGCTAGGGTTCAAAGGCTAAAATGAAAGAATAAATGTGATGAAATTGATATTCATTAGTATACTCTTGCCCTAGAAGCAAAAGTACACCTTCCTAGTACCATAATCAGATACAACCTTAGCTATCTCCAGAAAAGGTCGTCCTAATATGATCGGGGTATTGGCCACACATTCAGGGAACACCATGTCCAACACGATGAAGTCCACGGTGAATTGCAAACCCTAAATAGTGACGATAACGTCCTCAATCAATCCCTTCGGCCTCTTAACTGATCTATTAGCAAACTATAAGACCATCCTTCTTGGTTGAAGATTCCCAAACACGAGCTTGTCGAGTAAGGAAGAAGGAAGGAGATTGATCGGTGATATGCTATCTAATAGAGTACGATCAAATGTGTGATCTAAAAGATCTCATCTGACATATGGTGCTCATGTGTTTGATCACTTGGCTGGGAGACGGTTCTGGATGGCATGACATGTTTCCTTGGTAAACACATGAATATCTGATTAATGATTACGCTGCCTCTTCTTTCTACGAACTATAGTGCACTCTTTAAGACCTTTTTGCAGAAGAGGAATGTGTGCCAAGGCTTCCAAAAGAGTGAGATGGATGTAATTTTGGCTAACATCTCTTTCATCAAATCAGTCATATGAGTCTTTTTGGGATTTTCTTTTTCATCTCCTTGTTACAAGCAGAGTGCTTGGGGAAAAGGAATCTGGATATTCTCCCTGTTAGACTGTACACTAGGAGGATCAGATAAAGAAGAAGAAAGTATTTTTCTAAAACAGGGACTAGATGCATGTAAACCATCAAGAGTATACTCATGAGCTCTAGCTGAATCAACTGTCTTATCTTTATTCTTCTTTTTGGAATTTATCTTTTGTACATTTTTTGTATTTTTCTGTCGTCATCACTATATACAAAGAACGGCAAAGCAGTCGCATTAGCAGAAGACTCTTGCTGCTTCTCATCAGTCTTCGTGGCTTCAACACCACCATTAATATCTTCAAAGGGAAAGGCGGCTTCAACACCGTCATCATCATACTCAACAAGCTCGCTTGTATTATCAAGTGTTTACTCAATAAGCCTAGTTGAGTCTCCACCTACGTGTATCCTACCGCTCCTAAGAGAAATGAAATCAGTGTCATCACAATAAAGGTAATAATATGAAAATACATGTGACTGGAGGATCGGCTCTGTCAAATGTACATGCTCTCACTTTCTCTTCAGATTATTCAGATTTGGCTCTATCTGAGAAGGAATAGTAGACTTGCCTTACAATATCAGTAATATGAGTTTTGAACTCATCCATCTCTAGCCTAAGGCGACTTGCTGGTCTGCTATCAGACTAGTGACATATTCTAATGTCGGGTTCTCATGAAAAGGACCATGAGACATGAATGAGTCACTTCGATGGTATTGAGGTTGCTGCTAGGCTGATTGAGATGTAAATGGCAACTGCAAAGAAGGATAGGACTGTGGATACATGAGAATTGTATGCATTTTGTCTCCACTGAGGGGATGGAATCAACGAGGACCTGACTGATGCTGCTCTCTAGTCTACCCCATATGTGCATGTGGTGTCTACTGGGATGAAGTACCTCCTGAAGACCAATGAAAACCAGGATGATCACGGCGGATCCCTGGTTGTTGTGATTGATTACACCAAATCCCATTAACCTCAATCAATGGCCCAAGCATCTCTGTATCAATTGGGGGCAACGAAGAAAGAGGTTGATAACTTTGATACACCGCCATCTGAGTGTCAGAGGATCGTGTCTACTGTGTCTGTGGGTAAGCAAGAGACTATTTAGTTGGCTCTGAATGCACATGGTAGATGTGTTGAATAGTAGAAGGTGGTTGTGGAAGTATGCCTCGGTCCCCATCCACAATATCAACCAGTGATCTGGAAGACTTCGTGGAGCATGTATGTATTTCTTGAAGGAACATAATTTGAGTCTTCATATCACATAGACATCTCTCAAGCATGTCGATCTTGCCGAGCTTGTCCAAATTACGGTACTTCTTTCCAATGATTTCCATGCGATCCAACTTCTGACATATGGTTCCCATATCAACTAATGAGGAATCAGAATGGGTAGAAGTAGAAGAAGAAGGATTCCCTTCAATTTTGCCACTCAAGAATGCTTGTGGTAAGATGATGGCTTGGTTTGTGTGTAGACCCTAGTTTGAGAGATCGTGATATAGTTTTATATCATTTCCTTATAGATAGCACATACTTGATCCTCATGCTTAGAGAAGTATGAACCCCCACAGGACACATTTACCAGTCCCTATAACTCCGGTGTCATCCCACAAAAGAAGCTTTGCACTAGGTTTGGCTTCAATATATTGTGGTGGGGACACATATCGATGAGCTCTCTAAATCGGTCCCATGCTTTGTGAAACTGCTCTTTCCCTAGCATGGCGAAATTACTAATAATAGATCTTGCATCATTTGTACAACCAAGTTGGTAGTATTTGTTCATGTATTCATTTTGAAGATGCTCCCAAGTAGAAATATATCTCCCCAAATACTTCAGCCAGTAGGCTACTCTGTCCACAAGGGAGAATGGAAATGCGATCAGCTTGATCGTAACCTCATTGACATATGAATCATGTACAGTACTACAGATCAGCTCAAGTTCTTGTAGGTGCAAGTGTGGCTCCTTGGTAGAATGCCCATGGAACATGGGCAACAATTGTATAGTCTATGGTCAGAGCTCAAAATTACCATGAATGGCGGGGAGATGAATCCACCGATGCGTAGTAGTAGATACAGGTTTATAGAGTTGCTTCATTGTGTAGTTAGGACCAAGTGGAGGTCTCTCCTCGATTCGGTCTATCAATCCCCTCAGCACATGGGATATCAGTATCTGGAATATCTCTTCGTGCTCTCAACTATGTTAGCTCAGCTCAAACATCGTTCATTGATCTACCTTGCTCTCTAATCTAATTCTGCATATTCTCAGGGGAAGCAAATAGGCTATTATTGATAGCTGCCTGATCGATCACTATGGAAGTAGTCTGTGGCTGCTTCTATCCTTTTCTAGTCATGGTGTCTGAAAAGGAAAAAGAATCCACATCAGATTCTATCAGGTCAACGTGAAACTGCTGAGGTAGAACAGGGTTCTCTCGAACCTAATGTGATGATGATGGAGAAGATGATGGAATGGGAGAAGAAATTCCAGGGTCGGAGTCACTCTTGGAAGAGGAGACACAATGGGACATTGGTTTGGGAAGAGGGACATCCCAAACCAACCTAGATGAATGGGCAGATGTACGAGAGAGAGGGTCGACCCAAAGTCAACTGAAGCCATCGCCTACCCATCACCTTGACTAATAAATAAAGAGCTGACTCTAGACAAGACAAGACATGGACGAGAGGTAACTGCTAGAGATCTCAAAGATCTTGGACTCACACCACACAATCAAACACAAAGCAAACCCAGATTTTACCAACTCAACACGGTGATGACCATGAGAGATTGATCATTAATCTTTTTGATTTTAGAGTTATTTGGCAATGCGATCATTTCAACAGATTACGCGAGCTGATAGGTGTCTGAATTTCCCAGAAGGCTGTCCGGAGTGCGTACGGCTAGTTGCACCTATTTTCATCTAGTATGGGAGTACGTACATTCCATTTTTGGCTACCTATTTTACTTTAGGTTGGAGCCTTATGTAGTGTCCTCTAAACCTCCCACTCAGCTAAGGAATCCCAGACCATTTTCGGCTACCCAAGAGTCCTCACTAAGAAGGAGCTAACAGTTTTTAGACTCAGTAGTCTTGAAAGATATCCAAGCTTTGTCTCTAACCTTAAGGGTCGTCTCTCACTCACAAATCTGGAGAGTATCTACAAGTCATCACGAGGATAGCTCTGCCAAAACAAGTGGAGTCATTTACATTTAGTTTTAAATTCGAATATAATTAACGGTCTTGGTTTTAATTTTCGGTTATCACATTTTTTGATCTTTTTACAAACATGTCTAAATTATTTTTATCTTTTTAATTTATCATAAGTGAAGGAAAAACTAGGTTACACGGCCTAAAATCTAACTACGGATGCCTAGATAGGAAAATGAAAAACCCTAATCAAGTATATAGACTCAAAAATCCACGAAATATAAAGAAAAAATGTGAGAAATATAGCTATGAGTGCCCTGTTCCCCCACGTGTACGACACCTGGTAAAATAGACCTTGAGAGAAAATAAGGCAAGGTAAAAGTCGGGATGCCCTTAAGGGGCCCCTACTATAAAGAGGAAAAACGGGCAAGTGCCCTTTAACTTTTTACAAAAAAAATATAGGAAAATAAAAAAAAATCATCTTTCAGCTCTTTCTTGCACTATTCAAATCCTGCAACACAACTCAGAAACGAAAAGATGTAAAGTAAAAAATGAGATGATGAAAAGGAGAAAAGAAACCCTAAAACCTAAGGATCTAAAATCTACCCTAGTGCTGCATCCTTGGCAATAGTGCCATCTGAAAAACACATTAGACCTAATGGTTCTGAAGGAATAAACTATCGTCGTTGTATCAGTGATGAAATTTACAGGAAAAATTTATTTCATTTTTATTTATACTCCTAAACTAGATGTGTATAGTGTTAGTACGGGAATGTCAAACTTAGGGAGGCAAACTGTGGAAAACTAAGGTAAAATAATAGAAAATCTACAATAAAAGGGATTCCTAATTTTTATTTGATTTTATATGAATTTTATGGATTTTTAGAGAGTTTTATGAATTTTATGTTTTTTGGTTGTATTAATATACATATTTAAAAATATAGGTATAATAATATATTTTTATATTTAGTTTTTGTTTTGAAGTTTTATGTGCTTTAAGTATTTTGTAATTTTTTGTAATTTTAGAAATTGTTTTGTAATTTCTATTTGGTTTTTAAAGTTGAGAACTATTTTTTATTGAAAAAGGGTTTTATTCTTATCTTAAAAATAGTAGAAAGCAATATTTTCTTTTTATTAATAAGTAGATGCAAATACCTTTAAAAGGAGGTACTATACGTAATTATACAATTTATATTAAGATAGTTATGATTTTATGAAGTTTTTAGGTATTTTATATTTTTGAATATTTGATTTTTATGTTGTTTTTTGTTTAATATTTAAAATATAGTAAAATATACTATAGGTAATTTTTTAGGATTTTTAAAATTATGTTTATATTTTTTATGTATTTTATGAGTTTAATATATTCTTGTAATTTTTATATGACTTAATTAAAATAGATTATTTATTTTCATAATATTGAATAAACTATAAATAATACTACGTATGTTTGTGTAATTGTTTTTCTATGCTTTTATTTTCTTTTAATATGTATTTTATAAGTATTACATAAGTATACAGTAGAGGGGTATAATTGTAATTATATGGAAAGTATGGGGTATTTGTGTAAATGGTAGAAATGAAAGGGTATTCCTCGTAAAACACCAAGGAGAGCACGTGTACACACACGTGTACTAGTCTGAAGCAGGACCTACTTGTAAATTCAAAAACATCGGGAGGTTTATAAGCAAATTTCACAAGAGATCATGTTCTTGGGCACCTGCTCGGCACCGACAGGACCTGCTTGTAATATCAGAACATTCAGGGGTATCCCTGCTAAATCATCAAGGATGCATGTGCTTCGCGCATGCTAGCCCCAAAGTAGTAGGGCAGCGGCTTTGCTTCGGTGGCGATGCATGTCGAGGTGAGGTTTGTCGATCTTCTGGTGATTGTGCGGCTTGCAGCAGACATTTTGAGATGTCAATAAGTAGCACAGTGTATACTGCTCGATGGATTGGTCGATCCTGTGGCCCTGATGCAAACTAGAGGGAACAAGGTACTCTCCTCTTTTTATTGCAGAGGCGGCGAATTTGGTGGTTTCTCAGTGCCGTGTTCTACTCCAAGCGATGAAGATGTTCCTGATCGATGGTTGGTGCGGTGGCTCTAACAGTAGATCTCCAAGTGTAGCTTTGTTCTTTACTGTCGTCTTCTCTGAATGGAAAGCTCCAGTGTGATTCAAATCTCAATCGCCAAAGAAGACCTGGTGATGCTCGATGTTGCTCCAAAATTGCATCTTCAGTGAAGGTTCTAGGGGAGTGCTGCTTCGGCAGTTAATCAGTTCTCCGTGATGGCTTGTATCCTCGAGGTGATTGTATGGGACCGATGCTCTTCGATCAATGTTGAAGAAGTCTGTAGCATCTACAATCTATGATCTCTGACTCGAGGAACAAGCCTCAGCCAAATGTAAATAGGAATGGATGAATGGGGGAGCTTCGACGGGCGATGAATGAAGCTCCAGGATCCGATCACAGTATGATCGGAGATGGGCAGATATAATGGATAGAATGTAAAGTGAAGAGGCTCAAGATGTGCTACGGCGATCAGAGAATGGGAATGGATCAAATCATGACAAAGTATGATGACGTAGAGAGGGATGGATGGAGAAGAGAATAGAGGAAATGATAAGAGAAATCAGAGGGATAAGAAGAGAAGGTGAATAGGAAAACTAACCAGGAATCGAAATGGAATAGATGGAAGTGGCGCCTGGGAATGGAGCTCGACGAAGAACTCCACGGTCGTTACCTCAATGCCTGAAAATTGAAAAGATGGGAGTCACTAAGTAATGGTCTAACAATTCAGGCTCACTATCGCTGAGGCGACTACTCAAATCCTCTCGTTGATCAATAATTAACCCAAATAAGTAATTAAGCAATTAAAAGCAAGAGTTAAAATTTAGTATTCCCTACTAAGAATGTATAGTGGTAAACAAGTAGGGGTCAAACATAGGAAGCAAGGGAATAGAGCAAGCTTAAGAGAATTCAAAGCACCAAATATCTCTACAAATACTCAGCCAAGTAGTATTTTTTGTGGGTTTTTAATTTTATATTTTATTATTTGATTTTTATTTTATATTTGATTTTTAATTTTCTAATTTTGTATTTTCTTTTTATAGTTTATATATATTTTTTATTTTCTTTTTTTTTCTTTTGAAAATATAAAATAAAATATATATACAATAAAGTAAAGAGAGATAATATATATATAAATAGGTAAAAAATAATCAAAAATACATGAAATAAATATTTTTGGGTTTTATATAATTTTCTACTATTTTTGTTATTTTTCTGTATTTTTTTCTAATTTTGTGGTATTTTTAAAGTAAAAAATACTCCAATAAGGGAGTAATATAATTGGAGTAATGCTCTGGATTTCCTAAGAGGTCCTAGATTTAGCCACTCATAGAGGGTTGTAGGCATCAAATTAATTGAGGATACATTATCTAGGAGAGTGCGTGCAAACGCGGTGTCATTGACATGACTCACCACATAATGGGCACCCATGTCCCTTCGTTTCCTTGGAAACGCATTCTTTATGGTGCAAATAGTGGGTACTAACAGAACGTGCTTCTCAACACGGCTTTTGGTCTTCCTGCTGACCCTAGTAGGTGTGCATCTCACCTTAAGATACTTCTGGAATGCATGTGTCATATCCACATACTTATCGAAAGGGATTGTGACCTTGATGTATTTATTGTAGAACTCTGCTTTCTCAGGGTCATCTTTTTGGATTTTTTTAGTTTTCTTCTTTCCACCCTTAAGGGCTCGGGGGAAAGGGATTACTGATGCTAACTTGGATTCTGAAAACTGAAAGATCTTCGTTGAAATGGGAAACTGAGTTCTTTACATGACTCGGACTCTGACACTAACTCTAACTTGGACTAAAAAGAAATTGTTGTTGCGAAACCGGTGATGCGTCCTCCGCGACTACTGGAATGTCCTCCTCGGATGGAGGTGCGGGCTCCTCATCAATTTCGTCGGACTCACTGACGGTGCCATTCTCCTTCTTCTACGAAGACTTGGAAATCCTCTTCTTCTGCCGATGGTGGTGGTGGTGCTCCTCTGCCTCCAAGTTCTCCTCAAGTAGAAACTTGGCGGCGTCTTCCTCCTGTGCTCGTGCCCGGTCATGGTCCTTTCGCTACTGAGGGACATATGATTAACGTTATCATACGAAAGGATCTCATGTTCAGATAGAGAGTTATCTGAATAGTATACCTAATCTCGTGATCGATTCTGGCCCTGAATTAGGCTGTTTTGGTTGGCCTGAACCTGGGCGGGAATTGGAGTCTTTGGTGCCATCTGCTGATCCTTGGTGCATGAGACGTTGTTTAGATCAGTTCGGATATCCATGTAATCATTCTGCATCTGATGGACCCTATCAGTCAGGGTCTGGATCGCCCAGGTGAGGGACTCCAATTCGCTTGTGGCCAGGGCTTGCTGCTACTAACTAGAGGGCGAGTGTCTATATTAGCCCGGTTGGCCATGCTGGTACTGCTGCTGATGGGAAGGTGGTGGAGGGCCATACTGGCCCGAGTGGAGCATGCACTGCTGCTGGTGCTGCTGAGGCAAGTACCCTTATCTGGGCCGAAACTGTAAGAAGCGTGGTTCGGGGACGGAGTTAGTTTCTTGGTAAGCTAGGGAAGGTCGGTGTGGCTGACCGTTCCCTATCCATGACTGTCTACCAACTGGGTCATGGTTGTACCATAGCCCGTTGATCTCGAACACCTACGGAGGCTCCTTGTAGACTGTCTCCACTTATGGGGGTGTATGATGCTCCTATTGAGTGTATTGCTGCTCCTCTACCCAGCTACCCTGAGGCCCCTGTACCTGCTCTTGTAGAAGATGGACTCAATGTATAGGCACATGTGGTCCGGAAGGGGTAGGTAGTCATTTCTTGGCTACCTTCTCAGTCCATTCCTCCACTTGTTTCGGTAATAGCAAAAGTACCTCAAGGTCAGTGACCCTCTTGTGAATCTGCTCGACCGTGGTTAACTTGTCTGCTATTATCCCCATGCTAGAGATGAGGTCATCCGTCAGATGCACTACAGTCCTCCTAGTTGTCTCGTTGGATAGGCTTGAGGGAGAGAATTGATAGGCCCTAGTGGCCTGAGATCTGCTTGTTTCCACCATCTGCTCCAGAATCTTCCATACGACATCTTTGTTTTTGTCGCCTCCACAGGCTGCACTCACTAATCCCTGCATCTCCAGGGTCATGCCACAGAACAAGGTCTAGACTAAGATCGCCTTTGTAATGCCATGGCAAGGACATTTCTTAGTTAAGTAATTGAATCTATCCCAAGATTCATGGAAAGGTTCATTGGGTCCCTGGGAAAAACTCATGATCTTGGTTCTCATCTGGTTAGTCCTACTGAGTGGGTAGAACTTCTTCAAGAATAAATCCTTGAACTCTATCCAGGTCGTACATCTTACCTCGAGATATTTCAGCCAATATGCAGCCTTATCTCCTAAGGCAAACAGGGTAGCCTTCAGCCTAATGTAGTCTTGCCCATCCTTAGGGTGACTAAGGTTTTTGCAAACTAGCTTGAAGTCTCTAAGGAATGCATATGGTTCTTTGTTGGCTTTTCCATTGAACTTCGACAACATACTCAGAAAGTGGGGCTTCAGCTCAAACGCTTTTGGGGGAACCTCAGGTACAAATCCAACTGTATATTTCATTTTCTGCTGGGTTATAGGCATCTACCATGGGTCGGCCAATTCCCTCTACCTCGTTTATGTGTCCCATACTAGACATAAGTTCTGCATTTAGCTGCTCAGCTCTAGCTAACCGGGCCAAGATTTGGTGCATGGGATCATCTTCGGGTTCCTCTTTATCCGGGTGTTTCTTCAGAGGCATCTTGTCCTCTTCTCTTGGGTAAAGAAGATAGTCTAGGTTATAGGACATATCAATGAAGACATTCTCACCGAGGCGATGGTCTTCCTCAGTGAGATTAGAGGAGATAAAAGGGTTGGTTTGAGGGTAACCACCCTCATAGTGATGGATACCAAACTCAAGAGGGTCATGAGCTCGGGTTGGTCCAAGTTGCGCTTGGGCCGATGAAGATGAACTTCGTGAGGGGCTCAAGGAAAGATTTGCAAATCTGGAGTAGATATCCCCCCCAGTCAGTCATCTTGGATGGCGAGAAGAAGAATCGGGAGAAAAATGTAAGATAGGATTTTACTCCTGCCTGAAGCAAGCAAGTGAATCTGAACCCTGATTTTCACACTCAACATGGTGAAGGACCTGAAACCGAGTCCGATTAGTCTGGTTGATTTTAAGTGTGAATTTTCAGACAATTAGTAAAGGTTATGCGGCCTATAGGGGAGTCGGCTCAAAGCCGGATGCGTCTCCCCTATTTAACCTATCGCCTAAGATACCAACACCCTTCCTTTCTCGTCTCCTATCACCAGCCGAGAGTTCAAGGACCTGCGCCTATCTACCTATAGAGTAGGCGGAGGTTGACAAGGCTTTAACATCACCCCTATCTACCTACCAGAGCAGGCAGAGGCAACTAGCAACTTGTCGTGGTGCACCGCAATTTCGCCCCTATCTACCTATCGTAGTAGGTGGAGGCTACTTGGCACTAGTCAGTTGAACCCATAGTTCAGCTTGTGATATTTTCTCAGATCAAGGTACGTGATATGGAAGGCGGGGATTTTTGGCTCCGCCTTAGGGTATGTATACACACTCTAGTACCCTCACTCAGCCTGAAAACAAGGTCAGGGTTAATCTCCCACAAACAGGATTTCCGATTTTATTGATTTTTTGGTGAAATGTTATTTAGTAGTCCTGATTTTAAGTTAGGTGATCACTTGATTAATCCAACCACAACGCACGCCTATCGTCCAGTCCCAATTTCCTTTAGACCTAAGTTTGAAAAACCAAGGGGGAAGGAGTAGAGAAAAGTCGATGCACGATAAAAACAATGATGAATGCCAAGTAGAGAAAACTTACAGTGATCCTTTCGCTTTATATGCGAGATGCAAGACAGAATTGAAATTTTTAAACTATATGCATGCAAGCGATAAAAGCCGCTCCTAGAAAGGCAGTTCTATTAGCGAGTGAATAACATGTTTGATTTGGCTAAGATCTGCAGTGTAAGTGTGTCTTTTATGTGTGAAGTGTGGTCCTAGAATTTTACGAGCAAAAACAGGACCTAAAGTAGCTCTAAGAGCCACAAGTACATGTCCTATTCTATGCAAAGCAATCCACACAGCACACGGGGACACGTTTTTACTATGACTACACATGCGAGAACCCAAACGAGAAGCACGAGAAAAATGCAAAAATAAAAAAGAAAAATTCCAAGTCCTCTAACTAACTCTCAAGTTATTTTAATGCAGGTCCTTGGCTCATTTGGCGATGCACCTTCAAAGCCTCGTATTCCTCGCATGAAAATAAATGGAGGTCAGATAAAGGATGATACAAAATAAATAGACAAAAATGACATAAAAATATTCACAAGAAAAGCCAGGAATCAGACGACCTGGGGATGGAACATCTAAAATCAAAATTCTCTAAAAATTAACCTAAGCCGTGCCTCCCCAGCAACGATGCCATTTTGTAAAGCACCTTGGCTACCCTTGTTAATTCAATCGGATTAGTGATCTAATTAAGTTTTATCGTTCGTTGCAGTCGGGAAATCGAGAACTTGTCAAAAACACCACTCAGATTTAATTTTCGATTAAACGCAAGTAGTAGATTTATTTTACTTGGGCAAGCCCAAGGTCGAACTCAGGGAAGCAGCTTTCTCCTTAGGTAAATTTTAAGTTAATTCCAATGTCAGGTTTTCAGAAGAAGATTTTTGGTTTTTTGTATGCAATTAAGGAAAACACAATGCAATTTCAAGCCAAATTTTAGGTTAAATCAAGAATGATAGTCAAATGAAGACCAAAATAATATAAAGGACAAGTTACTCTACAACATGTAATTTTTGGAATTTAAAAATAATGATAAATGGATGCCTAAATATGCATGCAAACACATGGACTAAAATGCAAAACAGAAAATAAATTTGATTAAATTAAAACATGCATGCAGTGACTAAAGTGTAAATACCTGTAACGCAGAGGACATGTATGCAATTTGTCCACAGGAACACATGCTCCTCATGTGACGTGCATGGTAGGGACTGAAATGTAAATCTGAAAAGATACAGGGGCCTCAGTGCAAGTTACCCATTCTCACATGAAAGACACATGAGGTACTAGGCTCGGGAGGTGTAGGAGGCTCGGGCGGTGGCTAGGAGGCTCTGGAGGTTTGGATGCGCATGGTGAACCGTTAGATCTAGATTGATCCAACGGCTGCTGGAGTTGAACGCATGGCTTGCCTAGGAACCATCAGATCAAGATAGATCTAACAGTGGCGATGGCTTCTGGAACGAGGCGACGTGGAATGATGCAGGTTGTTGGATCAAGATGAATCCAACAGAGGCTGGAGATGCTGCGAAGGGTGATGTGGCTGTGTAAGGGATTTTAGATTCTCCTGATCCAACGGAGGAGGGCTTGGGGTGACGTGGCTCGATCGGGACCGTCCAATCAAGATGATTGGACAGTGGATGCTTTTCATGTTCCTCTGGTCCGTCAACTCCTGTGGCGGAGTTGGTGAGGCTTCGGCGAAGGGGGTCTGGCTCCGCCGCCCTTCCCCGTGGTTGGTGAAGGTCGCTGGCAGCTCCGAGAGATCTCAGACTGTCGTGGAGGCATGGCGGAGCGACAGGAGTGTCTAGACGGAGCTGGGGAGGTTCGTAGGTCGGAGATGTCGAAGCTCGAATGCAGCTCCGGTGAGACGTCCGATCAGTGAACATAACACGTCTGCAGTGTTAGATCATGCCAGAAAATAGGAGCTCATGCTCATAGGAGTGCGTAAGTGTGTGAGAGGCTTGAGAGCGAGGCGATGAGCGGCCTGTGGTCTTCCTCCGCCGTGAAGGCAGAGCTATGGTCGGAGGGGGGTCGAAGTGTCGTGAGGGTGAACATATGGTATAGTGAAAATGGGAGCTCCACGGCGGAGCTCAATGGATGGTCAGCGAAGGGTGGAATCGATTAGAGAAGGCGGTAAAAAGGAGATAAAAATCAAAGGAAAGAAGAGGATGATCGGAGAATGAATAGAGGGATCTACTTGGGGATTGGAAGCATGGAGGATGCTTCCGGTTGTCGCTCGAGGGTCGATAGAGGGACCGAGCTCAAGCAGCTCGTCAGAGGAGCTACAGCACGACGAGGCTACGTTGCGGATCTCGCTAGAGGTGAAGACATGTCGTCGCTCACTTTCACTTGAAATTTCTATCACCAATGGATAGATAGGAGCTCTAGGATACCTCTTGCTATGGCGGATGGGGCGGACGTTCGCCGGAGATGGGGTATTTATAGGAAGGAGATGGAGGTCTAGGTGATGGAGGTGTGATGTTCGTGGAGTTGGTGGAGTGTAGGAGAAGGAGGACATGGTGTGCGTGGGTCCTAGTGAGGATGAGTGGTGTCGGAGCTACGTCGTGGAGTGATCAGTGGGTGTAGATGGTGGTCGTGGTGGTGCCGAAAATAGAAAGGGGGAGGAGGCGACGTGAGGTGGGTGACGTATGCGAGGAAGATGGCCGGAGGTGGAAGACGAGCTATGGATCATTGGATCTCGTTATCCAATGGCCAGAAGATGGGCACGAGAGAAGGGCCAGGATTAGATCCAGGGGTCGAGATCGAAGGGCGTTGGGTGTGACGTGTGGCAGGCGAAAAACGAGGCAGAGATGAACAGCGTGGATGAGATCACGAGTGGATCGAAGGGTGATGAATTGAGCTACATGGCGTAATGGGATGACGGCACTGACAGAAGGTGGAGATGAGATCTGGGCTGATGAATTGGAGGGTCTGGGTTTAGATGGGATGAGCGGTTGAGATCTTAAGCACATGGAGGTGATCAGATGGTGTTGGGGTGCACCACGTGGCGCTAGGAGGGGGAGGTGCTGACGAACGACCCATATGAGATCTGGGCCTCGATCAGATGGCTGCAAGGTGATGCAACGTGAATGGCTGAGATCTGGCGGAAGGAGGTGCCATTGGACGGTGGAGAAAGAGGGGCGCGTGGTGCGTGACGAGTAGGGCCGCGTGATGCAACCAGAGGGCTCCACATGGCCCAATCTGATTGGTTGAGGAAGAATGTGAAATCAGAGGGAGGTAATGGTCGAATTTGGAAAAGCTTAAAACATGAAAGTTGTAGATCTCAATGAGATATACAAGTTTCATGTTGGCTAAAAATGGAAACGAGGTCAAATATAGTAATAAAATACAAGGGTACAAATATACGTGCATATAGAATACAATGGGGGCCCAAAACCCAAGTTTTGCATACGAGCTCCAATTTAAATGAAATTGGTCTCATTTTGAAGGTCTCTAAATGTATTTTATTTTAAAAGTAAGTAGAACTAGATCGGAGGTTGTATGAGAGTGATAATGCATTCTAAGGTCCATGATCTCCAACTTGGTTTGGGGTTTTATTTGTCAATTTTACAAGTTAGCATTTTTTTGTATTTTTCTTTTATTAATGTTAGTAATATATACAATATAGAGTGAATTTATGGGTTTGAGGGTTACTGTAAAATATGTACCGAAGGATGAATTTTACAGATGACTCTGGCTTCTTATTTAATGCAGATGCGAATGCTAAAATACAAATGTTGTCAATGCATGCATGAATGCTAATTATGCAATATTTGTGGAAATATGCTCCTAGTTACTCGGGAACAAGGCTATTTTCAACTTTAAGAGTGATGAATCACAGATTCATCACCCTGCAAAAATGCCACAGATCACATGCCCCAACACGCTCGCCCTGGCAAGGACCAATATGCAATTATCACATATATTAGGGGTTGCCTTACAAAATGTCCAAAAATGATACACTAAATATTCCAAAATTCTGACTAAATTATAACTACTAAAACCTGCAAAGGTCTGGATGCAAAAATCACATGTTTTGTCGGCTGACCTGGACGAGGTCTATTATGCAATTAAAATAACTATGGGGACCTTTTTGCAAATATTACAAAAATATTTGAATGACAAATGACAGTTTTAGGTACGAATATTAAATACAAAAAGGAGGAAGGGTGTCGACGCCAAATACCCGTCCAAGGCACGATCGAACGGTGCATCTCCCGTCACTTATCCACGTATCAGAGTGAGGGAGGGCGATGCTGGCTCGCGGATCAACGGCAATGATCAGAAGGTCCGGGATGATCCGACGGTGCAAGATGGCATAATCCGACAGTGGCTTTAGATCAGGACGACAGAGATTGATCGGACGGCGAGGGGATGTCGATCAAGAATAGGGAGGAACTGGTTTTGGGGTGACTTTCTCTGAGCAAAATCCATCTCCTTCGATGATTATAGAAGCTCCTAGGTGGTCGGAGAAGTTCCTGGATGGGTCCTCGAGTGGCAGGCGGCGCCAAAATGGCGAGAGGTTGGCTGGAGCGTTGCCGCTAGGTCAGAGAAGGAGGATGGCTCCATGTACCTTGCTCTAGCCAAAATAAGCCTCGATAGAGGCTTTCTCGTGTTGATACCTATAGGGTTCACACATATATAGGAAAACGAAGGGACTAGATGAGCTCAGGGGATGAAATGAATGGTGGATGCGAGTGGAGGTAGCTCTGGTGAGGTAGAGGAGGTGGAGTTCCGAGAGTCTTGCTCTTTGCAAGAGCAAGGGGAATGGAGTGGCGTTGGGTGATCAGAACGTGAGAAGAAAGGAAGGAAGGGTGCTTGACGAGGCAAAGGGAGTCGAGTGCGGCCAGAATCAACTAGCAGAGCAAGAAGCTCCGGCGGATAAACTTCTTGAGATTTCCGTGATTTAGAATGGACTCAAGAAGAAACGTTTACAGATTACGACTACTGGGAATCTATAGAATTAAATGAGCATGAAGAAGGAGGGAAGAAAGCTCACTGGGTACGCCGGGAGCGAGCTCCGGCAACGTAGCTCCGACTAGCTGGATCAGCTCGATTTGACACCCACGGCGGCCCCTGAAGGCAAGAGTCAATTCCTATTATCACCGGGAAGATCCTCGAATGCCTAGGATTAGGGTTTAAAGGTGGAAGAGTGATCAAAGGTCAATGTGAAGATGGTGATGGTTCTTATGCATGTTGACGAGCGGGTCCAAAGGATGATGGCATGTGATCGATGCATCGATTCAAAAATCGAGATGAACCATTGGCGTGAATCCTCGATAGATGGAGAACAAAAGTCAAGAAGGACTCGAAGCCAAACGATGAAAGGCACGGCCTAAAAAAATCGGAGAAATCAGGTGGAAACCAAGATTCTGACACTGGTGCAGCTAGGAAAAACCTGCAGAAAAAGATTAATAAAATCTATTAAAAATAATAAAATACTTTATTAATATTAGATTACTAAATAAAAATGTTTAATATCTTATGAATTATTTTATTAATATTTTTATTTATTTTCAGGGTTATAAAATTACAAGATACCTTTTATGGGCTATATATTGGTATATTTGTCTATATAATTTAATGTTTTATTTTTATTTTGTATTTTTAATTTTATTAATTTGTTTATTATTTTACATATTTATAACTTATTTTTATGCACTTAAATATATTTTAATTTTATTATTCTGATGTACTTTATACAATTAAATAAATAGTTGTATTATCTTTATAGGCATACTTATGGGTATTTCATCTTTTTTTTTTATACAAGAATTTTATTTTTACAATTTCTTTATGTTTTTGTTCATGTTCTAATATGTAAATATATTAGAAATAATATTTACAAAATTATAAAAATATAAAATTATAAAAATAATGAATAATAAACAAAATGAATATTTTAATTGATATAAGTATACAATAGGGGTCTAAAACTCAACTTTCAAATTGTAACACCAAAAAATATGAAACCACCTTCATGAAATAGCTTGTTAAAAATTATATACAATTAAAGGTGATTTTGATATATTTTGAGTTTTTATTTGAGAGATATTGGTCTGTGACATTGGAGTTTTGGAATTTTATTCAGATTATACCTTTTTATCTGTACATTATTTTTGTGTGAAATGAATTTTGTATTTTTCTATATTTAATAATGTACAACTTTCATGTACAAAGTTTCTTAATTTGGAGTATAAAAAGTGGAAATAGAAAAATAGGTCCCAAAAATGAAGGGAAAAAAATGAAATAAAAAGGTATTTTTATTATATTTTGGCCCTTATCTCCCCCTACTATATTCCTTGTCGACCTAGTCCTTGAGATGCCTAGGTCTCAGGGTTTCGGTTCATAAAATATTTGCAATATTTTATTCTTTTTCTTTTCTTTTCTTTATTATATAATTTTAGCTTTAAAAACAGTATTTTATACACCTTTTGTGCACAAATGCATGAATGCTAAAATGCCTAAATTAAGCATATTTACATGCATTTACTAGGGTTTTAAGGCCAAAATGATAGAATAAAGATGATGAAATGGAGATTCATCATCCCCCTATACTTGCCTTTGCTAGTCCCTAGCAAACACTTATGCAATAAATGCAGAAAAAGAAAAAAAGAAAAGAAAAAAAAGAAAATGGACTAAATTTAATTATTAAACCTGTCTTCACAAAATCAAAGTTAAGAGCTTAAATCAGACTTTTTGAATTTTAGTGTGGGCGGAACCTTAATGGGAATTGAATTTGAAATCCAACAGCCTTCGAAAATCCCAAAACTCTGGTCAAGTCTCCTCAATAGATAGGTCAGAATACTTCAATTCACACGGAAATCCTTACGACTATGAATCTGACTTGTACAGTGTAAGTGATAGAGGCTCTCCTCAACTGAAATGACAAAGAAACTGACTTCTCCAGCATGACAACCCAATGATTCCCCAATCAAGTAACTCCTTCCTCGAGGATCGGGGTATTCCCTTCTAAGTTCAAGTGACAACCAGCTCAAGAGGAGGGGGTGAAGAGAAGAATGTACAGTAGCCAGTGTAGCTACCTATCCTAGGATGCAAGACTAGTGTCGTCATGTCATCCAGCTGCATGCTTACATAATTTAAATTTGGAGCTCATGCTTTCTTATTTTCTATACAACATATATACTCTCCGACATGCACTTTATTTTTATACGAGCTTGTCCACTTTTTTGGAGTTTTTTTCTTTTTTTATTTTTTTTTTTGAAATACTATATACAACAGCATTTACATAGGGAGTTTTTCCTCTTGATCCAGTAGACTATCCCTCTTTTGAAGCTTTATTGCAACCCACATTCTCATATCTTTAGAATTCCTCATCACCAGATGGGTTGGGGTGCACTTCTCTCCCTAGAGGAGGACAAATGTTTCCACTTGTGTGCATCTCATACCGGCAAATCCAATCCCCTCACCACTCCAATTAAGTTGAGCCAAGTGAAAGGCGCATGTGTCCTAGTTAGGTCATTATCAATAAGAGTCGTGTGTGTGCTGCGAAATACTCTACTTAGGCAGTCAAGAATCCATTGAACCAAGTCTCGTGATCCTCAAAGAATTAAGTCAACTAGACCTGAAGTACCTTAATTCCATATCCTATAAGGTTCCTGTTATTAGGTAGATTTAAGGTCCAACCATGCTCCAATCTCCAGATTTTACTTAGACATGTTCAACTATCAAACTCAATCCGAAAAATGTTCATGCTATGCAAATGCTATGCAAAATGCGAAAAATATTTTTGTGATGCAATTTTCAAAGATTTTGAACTTTTTTATGGATTTTTGAAAAGGATGATGCATATGCATTTTTTTTGGTATTTTAAAAAAGATTTTTCAAATGTTTTTGGTATTTTAATGTTGTAAATATTTTTGGGAATTTTTGAAAATAAAAGACTTTGGCTAAAAACTAGGTACACATATTTATACATGGATGCATCTTATATTTACAAGAAGTGGATATTAGGAATTTACAAAGGGTAAGTGGTCAATTTTATATATAAAGAATTTTAGTATGATGCATATATTCCTCAAACTTATTGGAAAATTATTTTACAAATAATTTTGAAAAAACTATAGTCCAAAATAATTTTTACAAACAGTTTTTACAAACATGTACACACATTTGAAAATCATTTTGTAAAGATTTTTCAAACAATATATATAGATTTTCACAATATTTTTGCAACCATTTTCAAACCATTTGCAAATAGTTTTTCAAATATTTTTATTTCACACAAAGAAATTAAATTTTCAAAATAAAACAATTTTTCAAAGGTTGAAAACATTGAACAAAATGTTTTCCAAATAGTTTTCAAAATATTTTTGAAAGAGATTTTCAAACTTTTTTTCAAACATTTTGCAAAAAAATATTTTCACTTGATTTACTTATTAATAAATACAAAAGAATTTGAGGAATAGTCACCTTTTTTATTAAAGTTTTTAATGAATTTTAATAGTATAATTAGCCATAATTATTACAAAAATATGAAATTACAAGTTATGGCTAAAGTATATGTGAAGTATATACGACCCCCCCTATACTTAGCTTGAGCTATGTCCTCATAGATCAGAGAGAAAAAGAGAAGGCATAACTCATACGGAGTATAGAGAAGTCTAAAGAATAAAGAACAAAGAAATGAATGAATAGGAAGTTGATTGACCCCCCTATACTTAGGTCAAATAATCCTAAGTATAGCAGACTGTACACAAAGTAGGGAGGGTCAAGGGTGGGAATGAACAGATCGTAATCAGACTATATTCCCCTATACTTAGGGTAAGATATACCTAAATAGAAAAGAAGAGGATACAGTGGAGATGATCAAAGAATAGAAGAACTCGGGGTGCATACCACCCTATACTTATGACAAAGTATGTCATAAGTGTAGAAAATCGAAAAAAAGGGGCAACATCTTTTTGGTAGAAAAAGATAATAAAAAAGGAAAAGAAGAAAAGAAGAAATATGAACACATGGGTTGCACATCCCCCCTACACTTAGGACAGAGTACATCCTGAGTGTAGCACTGATGAAGGGGATGAGACCTTTTCAGTAGAATAAGAGAGGAAAGAAGGAAAAGAAGAAAAGAAGAAAAGTCATTCAAAAATGTTTTGCTCTGCTTTTTCTTCTACTGCCACTTCGGAAGTATTAAGTTCATCCGCATGGATCACTTGAATAGAGTCAACGACAAACATAAATGTATCATGTTCAAGGTAAGGCTTCAGGAGCTATCCATTGACTACAAATGGTTGTGCGTCAGCTGACAAACTAGATATCAGTACGCTTTCATTAGCACTCGCATGCCTTACTATGAACGACCCAGTCCATTTGCTTTTCAATTTACTTGAAAAGATCTTTAATCTCGCATCAAACAACCACACCTTCTGACCCGGCTCGAAGGATTTGTGGTGGATATGCTTGTCATGCCATGTTTTTACCTTCTCCTTGTACATCAGGATGTTGTCGTATGCATAGTCTCTGAATTCCAATAATCTTTTCAGATCCACTTTTCGATTCTTCCTGGCTTTCTCAGAATCCAAATTACATATGTTGATGGCCCATAAAGATTTGTTAATTAGCTCAACAGGTAGATGACATGGCTTGCCATACACAAGGCGGTAGGGAGACATTCCTAGGGGTGACTTGTACGCAGTTCTGTAAGAACAAAGAACAATGTCAAGCAGCTGAGACCAGTTCTTGCGATCCTAACGCACAAGCTTTTGTAAAATTGTCTTTATCTCCCTATTTGAACACTCAACTAAGCCATTGGAGTGTGGGTGGTATGGAGAAGCAACACGATGTTCTATGCAAAATTCCTGAGTTAGCTTCTTTATCTCATTGTTTATGAAATGACTACCCCTATCAGATATTAGAATCTTGGGAATCCGAACCATGCGATGATGTGATCTCTCAAAAATCGACAAATAGTCTGACTGTCGGCAGTTCAGGTGGGAATAGCCTCACCCAGCGACTGACATAGTCGACAGCAAGCAAAATGTATTCATAGCCTTGGCTGTTCAGAAATGGGCCCATAAAGTCGATGCCCCATGCGTCGAAGACGTTTGATATCTGAATGAATTTCAGAGGCATCGTGTCTCTCATTCCTATGGTTCCACCCATCTTCTGACAGTCAGCGCAACACCTAACATAATTTTCTGCATCCTTGAATAATGTAGGCCACCAAAGGCCACTCTGAAGAACTTCTGTTGTCGTTCGTCTACCTGAATGATGTCCTCTAGAGACTTGATCATGGCACAATGTGAGGACACTTGGAACTTCCTCTTGAGGAATGCACCTCCTCCAGATACAGTCTGCCCCCTCCTAGAATAGATAAGGATCCTCCCACTAGTAGAAATGAATTTTGGATAGAAACTTGTCCACTTTTAGTTTCGTCCATTCTTGCAGGTTTCTCTTGGGTACAAGATAATTCACAATATCAGCATACCAGGGGAGTGAGGTGACTGACAGAATTGCCTCGTCTGGAAAGGTCTCTGTGATTGGTTGCTACCTCAGCTCAGGAGATTCTGGTTCAGGAAGTCTAGATAAATGGTCGGCCACCACATTCTTTACCCCAGGTTTATCTCTGATTTCAAGGTCAAATTCCTAGAGGAGAAGAATCCACCGGATAAGACGTGGCTTGGCATCCTTCTTCTGCTGTAAATATTGGATGGTCGAGTGGTCTATGTAAATGATCACTTTGGATCTGAGGAGATAGGATTTGAACTTTTCCAAGGCAAAGATTACCACTAGTAGCTCCTTTTCAGTGACTGTGTAGTTTTGATGGGCTTCATCGAGCGTTCAACTAGCGTAGTGAATTGCAAATGGTACATTATCTTTCCTCTGTCCGAGCACAACACCAGTGGCATAATCTGATGCATCGGTCATTATTTCAAAAGGCTGAGTCCAGATCGATGGCTGAAAGACAGGGGCCTGAGTGGTAAGTTCTTTCTGCTGATTAAAGGCAAGGAGCACACGGTCATCCACGATGAAATCATTCTCCTTGCCTAGAAACTCGATCAAAGGTCTAGCCAATTTACTGAAATCATTGATGAATCGTCGGTAAAAAATGACATGGCCCAAGAATGACCTGACTTGCTTGATTGTTATTGGTGGCTCAAGTTTAGAAATCACCTCCACCTTGGCTAGGTCGACCTTCATGCCATGTTTAGAAACAACGTGACCCAGCACAATTCCTTCGATCACCATCAAGTTGCTCTTTTCCCACGAGAGCACCAGATTTACTTCGTAGCACCTCTGTAAGACACGGTCTAAATAATCAAGACATTGATCGAAGGAGTCCCCGTAGACTGAAAAATCATCCATGAAGAGCTCAAGAATATTTCCCACCATATCAGCAAAGACTGCGAACATACACCTTTGAAATGTGGCTGGAGCATTGCAAAGCCCGAACGGCATCTGTCTGAAGGCATACGTACCAAAAGGACAGGTAAATGTGGTCTTCTCTTGGTCTTTAGGAGCAATAGCAACTTTATTATACCCAGAGTATCCATCCAAGAAGCAGAAGTACTCCTTCGCAACCAATCTCTCCAGAATCTGGTCTATGAAGGGTAAAGAAAAGTGGTCCTTCTTGGTGGCGAGATTAAGTCTTTTGTAGTCTACACACACTCGCCAAGAAGTGGGTACTCTGGTCGCGATTTCCTCTCCTTTGTCGTTCTTCACAATGGTGATCCCTGATTTCTTTGACACTACATGTAGAGGGCTCACCCATTTGCTGTCAGAGATGGGATAAATAAATCCCGCATCGCTCCATTTCTGAATTTCTTTCATAACAGCCTCCTGCAAAATTTGATTGAGTCTTCTCTGAAACTCTCTGGAGGGATTGCTATCTTCCTCAAGGAAAATGTGATGCGAGCACAAGGATGGATTGGTCCCATGGAGATCCGAAGTTTTCTAGCCTATCGCCTTGTGGTTGCGTTCAAGAGCCTCTATCAGACGAGATTCTTGATCTGTGGTCAGATGCGCATTGATAATGACCGGATACATGTTAAGTTCTCCTGCAAGAAAGGCATATTTCATATTGGAGGGCAAAGGTTTCAACTCGGGCGGGCTAGGAGCTGACTCAAGGGTGACTTCAGCTACTATTACTGGTGGTGATTCTTTCATCTGTTTGGCATCCAACTTGCTCTGTTCTACCTCATCATTCAATAATTTATAGATTGTTTCAATGATTTCCTCTTCCTCGCAGAACTTTTCAATAATCTGCTCTTGATCTTGAAGGCACATCATCGCCACCTAGGTATCCTTAAGTAAACCAGCAACTATCTCATCATGATCGATAAGGGAAAATTCGACTGCGTTCTCCAATCCTTCCATGGGATAGAAGAATTCATGGATCTCATTGTCATCCATAAAGAGATTGGTGTCTTGAATTTCAGCTAAAAAGTCGTAGTCTTCAGAATAATCAATCACCCTTGCACATGATGTAGATGTTCCTTCTGGCGGTCTTGCATCAGACAGGGTCTCTATTTTGATCATTTCACTGCCAACGCCGAAAGTAATTTCTCCAATCCCATAATTCACCACTGTGTTCGACGTCCGCAAGAATGGTCGTCCAAGTATGGTTGGGGTTATGAGAAATGGAGTAGGGACGTCCATATCTAATACTACAAAATCGGTCAAGAACTGCTTCCCTTCAACCATGACTATCACGTCCTCCAACACACCCCTAGGCTGCTTGACTGATTTATCTGCAAATTGCAAAATCATCTTTGTGGATTTGAGCGGTCCTAATGGAATTCAATGAGTAGTGAGGCTGGCATCAAGTTGACAGAAGACATGTTGTCTAGCAACGTGTGTTCAAACTCGTGATTAAACATCTGACAACGCACAAGAGGTGCTCCCATATCTGGCTTCTTATTCGGGAGGTTGTTGATAGAATTAACTATGGCCATTGTGAGAATGTGCTTTTCAGACTTGCCACCCTTACTTCTAGAGTTTTGAGGATGAGGCCTACGCCTATTTGTACATGCATCTTTCAGTCCTTTCTTCATAGTTGGCATGTACTCAAGAGCTTTCATTAACGACATGTTCAAGATCAAATTCTGGATAATCTCAATGATGGCAGGGTCAGGCAAAGCATTTTTCAAATTTTTCATTTTTTGTTCTTTTTCATTGCTTCAGGAAAAGGAATATTTACAGAATCCTTAATAAGATAATTCAATATTGTGTCCATATCATTAGTTACAAGTAGATGGAAAAAAGTTACATGATCATCTATAATGTATGGACCAAAAACTGTAGGCTCGGCTTCTGATGCTGGCATTGGATTCACTGCAGGTGCAAGATTCTTCAAGGCTGAAGCTGGTTTCGGGACATGTGCATGTCTCCAATGCCGGCAGATCTCCACCGAGGTTGTTGTCATCTGATTGTCTTTTTGTGTTTTCTATATTTTTTTGTGAGTTTTCTGCATATGGTGTTCCTCCAAAAATGTGGCGTGGCCCTCGTGTTGGCAAGACTGACGACTCCCCATTAGATGCAATGTGCTTTCCCTTCGCAGTTGCTGATGGCTGTAGTGCTCTACCGTTCCTGAGACTAACAACGTTAGATATAAACAAATCATTTCTACATGAATCAGGCAGATCACTACAAGCTACTTGCTCCTTGCGTTGGAAGTTATTAGGATTGGCCTCAACCTGGGATGGTATGACGGTTTTAGCAATTGTCAGGTCGTCAATCTTCTGGGTCATCTCAGCCATATTTTTGACGAGTTGTTCTAGACAAGTGAGGGTCGGGTTTACTGGACCAACCTCAGAGGATTCGCCCGCTTGGGGCCTCTGGTTTTGATAATGTGGGTGAGGTTGTTGCTGGTACACCTCTGAGAATTGTTGAGGAGAAGGACGAGATGAGTACTGTGAATACTGATGGGAGGGATGAAAATTTTGATAGGATGCAACGGACTGCTGCAGAGAGAAGCCCTAATGACAGTAGTCGGATTGTTGTCGGTATCCATGCCTCCATGTGTTCTCGTACTTCGGAGGTTGATGGTTTTGAGGTTGGAAGGGTTGAAAGTTTCTACCTCCATGCTGCTGCTGGTGAGGTGGCCGGTTGGCTAAGTTCTGACCCTGGGAATGTCCCTGATGACGGGTCAGCTGCTGCTCGTGTTCCCACAAACCATTGATCTCTTGAATTTTGCGGTGGGGGAGGAGGAAACTGCTCTGGGTATAATGGTTGCAGCTCTAGTTGATAGACAGCCATCTAGTTCTAGGATTGCGAGGGCTTCTTTGGGACATGCACGTAATATACATGCTTAATTGGCAGAAGCTACAAAAGACCCATCTGAGGATGTTGTGTATGTGGTGATTCCTTTTACTCAGTGGCGTTCTCGAAAGTAGCATACTAAGAGTTGCAAGTGTTGGCATTCAGGGCTCGAACTAGCTGCTCCTTGTTGAGAAATCAAATCAAGCTTCTCCAAACCCTGGGTTCTCTTCTCAATAACAGATAATTTTTTGAGGTCTTGGGACCTCTTCTCAATGATGTCTACCATAGGCAAGTGGCTTTTGATAATGCTTAGATTGGAGCTCTCATCCTTGTCTTCGGTGTGGGTAGCTAAATTGACATGCTTGTTGATGGTAGTGGGCATCTTCATGTAGGCGCTTGATGAGGACTGAGCGGCATCTCCTTCATCCATCTCCTCAAAAATGTTCCACACAACATCCTCATCCTTGTTAAAATACGAACCTCCACAAGCGGCATCGATGAGTCTTTGGCTTTCCAGTGTCATCCCACCGAATAAATGTGTTGCACGAGACTAGTCTTGGGAATCTCGTAGTGGGGACACCGTTCTTGTAATTCCTTGAATCTCACCCACGCTTCATGGACTGTCTCGTGGGGTTGTTGGCAGAAGCTAGAGATGCCAGCGCACATCTAGTTCATGCGACCGAGAGGATAGAATTTGTGAACAAATGCATATTTTAACTCCTCTCATGTTGTGACTACCTTCCCCAAGTGGTTGACCCAATACAAGGCCTTGTCCTGAAGGCTGAAGGGAAAGGCGGTCATCTTGACTACCCCCAACGGAATACCGGGGTAGTGGGCAGTATCACAGATGCAGCCGAACTTTTTGAAATGGATATAAGGCTCTTCGGTGGTGTTCCCATGGAATGTGGGGAGCAGGCAAAGAAACTGCGGCTTTAGCTCGAAGTGGGCATGGATCTGTGGAATATGAATCCACTCAGTAATGAGGCCCGCTCCAGGGTTATATGTTTGCTTCAACGTAGGTTTCAGTAGCGTTCGTCCTTCCTCCCTTCTCTCGAAATAGGTTCCATCAACGGAAAATTCATCCCCCACACCTCCCTGATTTGGTTCATCTTCAGGTTCAGGTTCTCCCTCCCTTCTACCATCTCTCTCATCGGCCCTTCTCCTTAAGTCATTAAACATATCTTGGAATGCGTTCTGGGCCAAATCCTAATTGGTCAGCTGCTATTTGATAGCCTAGATAGAAGCGAGCAACTGACTGTTGACCTCATTCTATGTAGTGTACTGTCCTTCTCCCTAGTCTGTTGGTTCGACTGGCTGGGGCTGCGGACGCTTTCCTCTGCTAGTTGGAGCCATCTCAGAATAGACTTGAACCTCATGCTTGTGATCAGGATGAGAATCTGCATGACGGAGTAAACCCTCATCAATTTCTTTCTGAACACCAATTGCTGAGATGAATATGGAATTAAGGTCAATCCTAGAATACTATGAAAGGAGCAAAGGATAATGACTGAAATCGATCTCCATCCATAGAGGATTAATTCGGGGACAAGAGTAATCCTGGTTTCTTTACAGGGAAGAGCCAATTCAGGTTGTGAGTCCATCCCAAATAGCAGATTTATTAGGGAAAGACAAGTGTTGAAAGAAGAGAGAATATGGGAGTCCATGGAAAAAATCGCAAGATCCAGACTAACTTCTTGGAGATCACCCCGCCTTATTGAAGATGTTGGTGACACGGAATCGATGTGGGCGTCAGCGGGATCCCGACTAAACCATCCGTGTGATGACATCTTGAGAGTGCCAAAAGAAATAGATGATGGATGAAGAGTACGAAGGTAGACAAGAAATAAAAGGAATGTAAAACAATAAAAGGTTCACAATGAGTAAGAGTCAAATGGAAGGAGTGCAAAATTTCACAAACGCGGGATGTTTTTGATCTTGACCTTATAAGGTTAATCAATCAAACCTCAAAGCAATGTATTCACCAACTCGACCCGTGAAGCCGTGAAGCTTCGGCAATTATCTTAGTTGTTTTTTAGATTTGAATTCAGGCAATTTATCTTTTAACGAGTCCTTAGAGTGCAATACCTATAGGAGAGAGAGTACTACTGAAAAAGTATCTTGTACTTGTCCTCTTCCTTTGTAACATGTAGTCTGCACTTTTTAAGGTCCTTGTAACCCTTCTTGGATCCCAACTCAGCCTAAGAAATAGAGGGAGGAAGCCGATAGGTGAAATCGATATCACCCGTGAGCGTGTAAGAATCTACTCTGACACAAGACGATAAGACAGACACCCCCGTGAAGGTGTGGCCTATGCTCGATACTTCAGACCTGGTCGATGCTCTACACAACAGAGAGCACCATTGCCGACCAAGCCCTGCTCGTCCACGTACGATAGAAGCGCCAATACTTCGGAAATCTAGGCGATACAAAATGCAGCCACAGACTGGGTTTTGGGCTTTAATCCTTACGAAGTTGCTCCCTCACTGGGAAGGAGACCTTCCAATGCAACTTGAAAACAAATGAGGGATTTGCTCACCCAAGGCAATGAGTCCAATTAATCAATTTTATTTAGGTCAAGTATTTTTAGCAGCTCCTTTTTTAATTCTTTTGTATTTTCACTTGATTTGAGTAGATTCAATACAAGCGCCTAATGTTTTGGTGTTTTCTTTGATTCCTAATTGATCCAAAAATAGAGGGAGAAGATCGGAAAAGCAATGCAATGCGACATTAAGATGGAAATCTAACCTTAGTGCCTAAATGATGAATGCTCAGTTAGAAGACTTACAGTGCCTCCCAGCTCTCTCCATGTAGGATGCAAAATAGGAATTTATAAACCTATACTATTTGCTGATATGCAAACAAAAATCGTCCTAAGCAGGCCATTGCTACACGTGAAGAACCAAATGTTAAGTACTCAGAATGAATCCTAAGTCCGGTCTCTGATGCCGATCGGTGCCCGCCACAACGGGTCCTGCACTCGTTGTATATGACCTCTAGCTAGCGGCACGCGATTTCGAGACTAAGTACTTTAGCAATTAATTAATTTCTAAGTCCAAATGTGGAGAATATAGGTACATGTAATGGTTATTAGATGTTTGGCCTTAGATTACACGATCACGCAATCCTAAAGACTAAGGGCTAATTCCACAAAATAAAGAAAACCAAAATCGAGAAATAAAATAAAAAAGGCGATGAAATCCGTTGAAAATCGCGGTGAGCCCCCAAGTGAACAAACACTTCGAAATTGGGCCCTAGAGTTCAAATTCCTGAGTACTTGTATTATTACAAGTTAAAAGACAAATGAATCTCTCTCTCACAAAAAATCAAAAATCCTAAATGCTCCTCTCTCTCTCAAGAGCCTCCTGCTCTCTCCTACCGGCTAGGGTATAATAGCTGACTCCGCTTCCCGAGGTTGCATAGAATCACCTAGGCGATCCTTCTCGGTCCGTGGTCCCTCACAAGAAGACAAGAAAGAGATGTCAGATAGATCCAAAAATAATAATAAACCAAAAAAAGATAATCAAAAAATAGCTAAGCAAGTGCAAAAGATAAAAGTTTACTTTACAAGCCGATGCTCCCTGGCAACGTCACCAATTGAAAATGAAAAGATGGGATTCGCTAAGTAATGGCCTGACAATTCAGGCTTACTATCGCTGGGATGACTACTCAAATCCTCTTGTTGATCAACAATTAACCCACACAAGTAATTAAGCAATTAAAAGTAAGAGTTAAAATTTATTATTCTCTACTAAGAATGTATAGTGGCAAACAAGTAGGGATCGAACACAGGAGGCAAGGGAATAGAGCAATCTTGAGAGAATTCAAAGAACCAAATATCTCTACAAATACTCAACCAAGTTGTAATTTTTTGTGGGTTTTTAATTTTATATTTTTTATTTAATTTTTTATTTTATATTTTTATATTTGATCTTTCATTTTCTGATTTTATATTTTCTATTTATATTATATATATTTTATGTATTTTCTTTTTTTTCTTTTGAAAATATAAAATAAGATATATATATATATAATAAAGGAAAGAGAGATAATATATATATATATATTGGTAAAAATAATCAAAATTACAGGAAATAAATATTTTTGTGTTTTGTATAATTTTCTATTATTTTTGTGATTTTTCTTTATTTTTGTTAAATTTTTTGGTATTTTTAAAGTCAAAAATACTTTAATCAAGGAATAAAATAATTAGTTGAAATAAAAATGGAGATGAAAAATAGGAAATAGAGACAAAACTTCTCCAAATTAATTCTAAAATAGAGATAATAATATAGAGGAAATTTATAGGCAGGATATTAATTTTTAGGGTTTTTAAGGTTTTTATATATTTTTATAATGATTTTAGGGATTTTTTAAATTTTATAAGTTTTCTTTTATATTTTTTAGTGATTTTTGGTCTATAGTTTAAGGACACTAAAATATATAAAAAATATTTTTTGGGGGAATTTTTCAATATGCCTTTATATTTTGTATATCTTTTCTAATGCAAACAGGGAATAAAATGCATGTTTTTGATTTTTTATAACTATGAAAATGCTTCAAAATGCAAAATAAAAATATTTGCGTTACAAATAATCCAACATAAATACATTGATATTTTTTAAGTTTTTTTGGAGTTTTGTAGATGCATGAAATAAATAAATAAAACAAAGAGAAATTACATTACTAGCAAGGGCCTTTTTGTAAATATCATAATGAATGAAGTCCAAAGTGTAAATTTCACAGTACTTTATAACTGAATAAACAAGTTATAGGACTGAATCTAAATATGCAAAGCTGCAAGGGCTACTCTGCAAAAACGCCACAGATCACGTGCCCTAACACACGCGCCCTAGCGAGGACAAATATGCAATTATTACAAATATCAGAGGTTGCCTTATAAAATGTCCAAAATTATTACACTAAATATTCCAAAATTCTGATTAAATAATAAATACCAAAACCCACAAGGGTGTGGATGCAAAAATCACACGTTTTGTAGGTTGACCTGGACGAGGACTATTATGCAATTAAAATAACTATGGGGACCTTTTTCTAAATATTACAAAAATATTTAAATGACAAATGAAAGTTTTAGGTTCGAATATTAAATACAAAAAGGAGGAAGGGTGTCGACGTAAAATACCCCTCCAAAGCACGATCGAACGACGCAGCTCCCATCACTTATCCATGTGTCAACGCGAGGGAGGGTGATGCTGGTTCGCGGATCAACGGCCACGAGCAGAATTTCCGAGATGATCCATCGGTGCAAGATGTCGTGATCCGACGGTGGCTGTAAACCTGGGTGGTAGAGATTGATCGGAGGTAGGGGGAGGTCCAGCAAGAACAAGGAGGAACTGGTGATGGGGAAACTTTCTCTAGGCAAAATCTGCCTCCTCTGATGATTATAGAATCTCCTAGGTGGTCGGAGAAGTTCCTGGACGGGTCCTCAAGTGGCCGACGGTGCCAAAATGGCGAGAGGTTGACCGGAGCGCTGCCGCGAGGTCAGAGAAGGAGGATGGCTCCAGGTACCTTGCTCTTGCCAAAATTAGCCTCGATGGAGGCTTTCTTGTGCTGATACCTGCAGGGTTCGCACGTATACATGAAAACAAAGGGACTAGGGGAGTTCAGGGGTTGGAATAAACGATGGATGCGAGTGGAGGTAGCTCCGGCGAGGCGGAGGAGGTGGTGTTCCGATAGTCTTGCTCTTTGCAAGAGAAAGGGGAATGGAGTGGCGTCGGGTGATCTGAACGTGAGAATCAACTGGCGGAGCAAGAAGCTCTGAGGGATAAACTTCTTGAGATTTCCACGATTTAGAATGGACTCAAGGAGAAAAGTGTCCAGATTACGACTACTGGGAATCTAAAGAATAAAATGAGCATAAAGAAGGAGGGAAGAAAGCTCACTTGGTATGCCATGAGCGAGCTCCGGCGACGTAGCTCCGACGAGCTAGATCAGCTCGATTCGACACCCACGGTGGCCCCCGATGGCAGGAGTCAATTCTTGTTGTCACCAGGAAGATCCTTGGATGCCTAGGATTAGGGTTTGAAGGTGGAAGAGTGATCAAAGGTCAATGAGAAGATGGTGATGGTTCTTATGCATGTTGACGAACGGGTCCAAAGGACGATGGCATGTAATCGATGCAGCGATTCAAAAATTGAGATGAACCATTGGCGTGAATCCTCAGTAGATGGAGAACAAAAATCAAGAAGGACTCAAATCTAAACGATGAAAGGTGCAACCTACAAAAATCGAAGAAATCCGGTTGAAACCAAGGTTCTGACACAGGTGCAAGGCATGTCGCCCCCAGGTTATTCCACGTGGACCAACCAGGAAAAAACTGCAGAAAAAGATTAATAAAATCTATTAAACATAATAAATGATATTATTAATTTTAGATTATTAAATAAAAATTATTTATTGTTTTTTGAATTATTTTATTAAGATTTGTTTTTTTTCAGGGGTATAAAATTACAAGTTACCTTTTAGGGGCTATATATAGGTATATTTGTCTACATATTTTATTGTTTTATTTTTATTTTGTATTTTTTAATTTTATTAATATTCTTTATTATTTTATATATTTATAACTTATTTTTGTACACTTAAATATATTTGTACTTTATTTTTCTGATTTATTTTCAGTAATTAAATAAATAGTTGTATTATCTTTATAGGCATACTTATGGGTATTTCTTCTATGTTTTTGATACAAGTATTTTATTTTTACATTTTATTTATGTTTTATTCATGTTTTAATATGTAAATATATTATAAATAATATTTACAAAATTTCAAAAATATACAATTATAAAAATAATGAATAATGAATTATAAATAAAATGAATATTTTAATTGGTACAAGTATACAATAGGGGTCCAAAACACAACTTTCAAACCGTAACTCCAAAAAATATGAAACCATCTTCATTAATGAGCTTGTTAAAAATATATACAATTTAAAGTGATTTTTATATATTTTGAGCTTTTATTTTAGAGATATGGGTTTGGGAAGTTGGGGTTTTGGAATTTTATTCAGACCATAACTTTTTATCTGTACATTATTTTTACGTAAAATGAATTTTGTATTTTTTATATTTAATTATATATAATTTTCATGTACAAAGTTTCTTTATTTGAAGTATAAAAAGTGGAACTAAAAATAGGTCCTAAAATGAAGGAAAATGGATGAAATAAAAAGGTATTTTTATTGTATTTTGGCCCTTATCTCCCACCACTTTATTCCTTGTGAATCTAGTCCTCGAGATGCCTATGTCTCGGGGTTTCGGTTCATAAAATATTTACAATATTTTATTCTTTTTCTTTTCTTTTCTTTATTCTATATATGGGCTTTAAAACAGTATTTTATACACCTTTTTGTACACAAATGCATGAATGCCAAAATGCCTAAATGAAGCCTATTTACATGCAATTACTAGGGTTTTTAAGTCCAAAATGATAGAATAAAGATGATGAAATGGAGATTCATCAATGCCCGATAGAGACATAGGCTGGCACACACGTGGTGGAGTCGTGCGGCGACATTGTCGGCGGATCTCGCCACTCCTCGAGCTCAACTTCCCTCAACGATGGAGAAGAGAGACCCTATTACAGACCATCGCTCGCTCGAAGCTCTGGAGAAGAAGGAAAAAAAATGGGGGATGAAGCTCACGGATGAGGGGATTAGGGCTTTATATAGGAGGCTTTGCTTGGGGCCCAAGCCGCCAGGTACGGTCACCTAGGCGGTAGGTGGAGAAGGAGGCGGGGGTAAGGAAGAAGAAGTGATGAAAGAGGGATGCATGAGGGGAGAGAAAAGGGAGTAAAAATAAAATAATCAATTAAAATAAATAATTAATAAATTAATAAATAAGAAAGAATTAAGAAATGAATTAAATAATTAAGTAACTAGTTAAATAAATAATTAATTAAATACTTAAATGTATAATTAAAAAAGAATTAGATAAATAATTAAATAAATCAGTAACTAAATAAACAAGTTTTCATTTATTTATTTATTTTAATAAAGTATGAAAATATAATAAATAACTTTTATTAAATAAAATTACGATACATTATATAATTTATACCAATTTGGTCCCAAAACCCACTTCTTGCATATTAACGTCGATTTTAGTGAAATCAGTTTCATTTGGTAGATACTTCTATAAAACAAACTTTAAAAGTGAGTATGCTTAATTCAGAGTCCATATGGCCGAGTTATGAGGTCCGTAAGTTTAGGGTCACGGCTTCGTGGCTTCAGGATTTATTGGCATTTTATCTTAAGTTATATTTTTATATTTTTCTAGTAATTTTTAGAAATATTAGAAAAGAATTAAGTCTAACAGGCTTAAGAATAATTAATTAGAAATAAATAAGATACACATATATAGTATATATATACAACGGGGTCCAAAAGCCAAAACTGACATTTTTGTTCTAATATTTTTTGATATTTTTAGTAAATATTATTAACTATAAAATGAAAAGTGAGTTTGGTCAATTTAAAGTTTTCCATAAATAGTTATGAACCTTAGAAGTCTGCTTTTACGGATTTTTCGGATCGTCATAATTAATTATTTATGTGATAAATAATTTTTCTGATATTTTTACAAAATAATATATATTATTATAAACAACTATTGTGAAGAAAATATTTTAGTTTGAAATGATCTCAGTGATAAATAAAATAGGTGAAATATTTATACTATGAAAGATCTGTAAATATATCTTTATGCTCTTAATTTTCTGACATTTTTATACATTAGGATCCTTATCTCCCCCTACTTATTTGTTTTGTCGATCAAATCCATGTTGACCAAGTCTCGGGGTTAGGATCAGTATGTATATATTACATATCTACATCCTTCTTTTTCTTTTAATTTTCTTTTCTCTTTTTATTTTATTTTGGATAAAATAAGTGTTAAATATATATTATTAACAAATGTTACTAGAGTATTAATTAGTGAGAATTAGTGAATAGTTACATGTATTTTACCAAGGATTTTTGCCAAAATGAAAGAATAAAGGCGATGAATTATAGATTCATCAATATGCAATATTACTCAAACACACAATCATGTTTCAAGTGAACAATTGGGTTAGTTTTAAATAACTTTATGTTAACCATTTGTGTGATAAATATTAACAATTTGTTTTTTAAATCAAGTATAAAACAACTATCAGGTATCACCCAACTGAGCACATCACCGATGCCTTCTTCAAGCAAAAGAAGACTTGTCATTAATGAATCCAATGAAGAGGAAGAAGAATCGTATGAAAAAGACTCTGATGATGACGATGATGACTCTGACAATGAAGAGAATGATTGATGACACGCTTGAGACTCAGCTTAAGTATGTAAATAAACAAAGGTCATTGTGACCTAAATCACCATGCGCGGTCAATCGAGAAAAATAAATGAACCACTCAGAAAATCAAGAAATTAAATGTAAGCGGTTTTCACTATTCCTTTTACCTGGTATAGAGATCAGGGTCGAACACAAGGAGCACGATTTAAAAACTATGCAGTCAATTTTCTGAGTGAATTTTTAGTGGTTTTTTTAATTTATATTTTTTTTTATTTTTCGAATAAGGCACAAAGGATAAAACACACGCACACCACACTATTTTTGTATTTTTAAAAAAGGTCAAAAATGCTCAAAAAATTAAAAGGAAAATGTTTTTGGTTTTTATATATTTTAAAATATTGTTGGTAATTTTTTCGGATTTTTCTGATGTTTTTGTGATTTTCTAAAAATGAAACGGTGGAAAATAAACAAAATGTACACAGTAAGGAGTATTTTACAAGTTAAAAATCATTTAAGTACTCAAAAATCCTGAAATTTATTTTTAAAAGAAAATAGAAAGAAATATCTACAATTAGAAACTGAAATCAGAATTTTTAGATTTTTCTACAATTTTCTACAATTTTTAAAGTTTTTTAATTTTTCGCACTTTTTTGGAGTTTTATAAATGGAAAATGCACAAAATTTGGTCAGAAATTAAAAGAGATCAAAATAAACCTAAACTAATTTTTTTTGGAATTGTCAGGGTATTTTTCGAATTTTTATGAATTTTCAAAATTTGGACAGTCAAAAAGTCACTGTTTTTTATTTTTTAAATATATTAAATAAAAATAAAACACAATGAAAATTTTATACAATGACTAAAACTTTAGCAGGAGAAAATACAAAACTTTTTGGCAATTTTATAGCACAAATAGCATTTATTTTTAGGAAAAGATCAAGCAAATTCGAATCTGGAAGTACAGGGATCTAATCGTAATTAGCCAAAAGTTTTGCATCAAATAGAACAAGAAAGAAACAGAGGAAGATAAAGGTAAATTACCCACTACACAGGTGCCACACACATGATTTCTGGAGTATGGGGGTGTTTTTGCAATTCTGAAAACTTCGGAGGGCTTCAACGTAATTTTTCCAATTTTTTATTCTAAAAACATAGCCCTAGGGCTTCCTTCGTTTCCAATAATCCAAAGAGGAGGAGAGGCCGCTGCCTCCTCTTTCTCTGGAGATTTACGAGGCGAAGGTGGGAGCGGAGTATGCGGGTCGGCGGGCGGCGTCGAGGTTCTGGGCAGATGGGACGGTGGCGATGCACGGGATGTACGGCGACTACGCGCCACGGTGGAGCTCGCGACGGTGCAGGAGGAGGTTGGCATGGCTGAGAGGTCGCGCGCTGGCGGAGCGGGCGCTGCGCGCGACGGGAGTGGACCGTGCCTGGTTGGGCGGAGGGATGGGGCCTTACGACGGTGTAGGGCGGCTGTCTGGAGCGGGGGGGGTGCTCGCCATGCGGGCCGCGCGCATGGACGGCCACGACGGGGACGGCGGCGGAGGGTCGCCTGATGCGGTGGGGTGGAGCGGCGTGCGTGGAAGGGGCAGCAGGGGGCGACCTACATGGAGGAGGGCACGCGCGGTGGGGGCGGCGCTCGGCCGCGCGCACGGAGCGGGCGGAGGGGCTGCCCCCCTTTTTAATTTTTATATTTTTTTATTTTTCTGCAGGAAATGTCAGAAGGAAAAATAATGTATATTTTTTTTTATTTTTTTATTTGATCAGAAAATGTAAACAGTAACAATAATTTTTTTGATTTTTTTATTATATTTTTTATTTTTTTGGTAAACCTACAAAACAATGATAAGAGAGAAGAAATATATTTTTTTATTTTCCTGCAAAATAATCGTTAGAGAGAAAAGACAATAAAAATGTTATTTCTTTTTTTTAAGTTTTCCCTACAAAAATAAATGTGAGATGAACAGGAAAAACAATTATATGATTTTTTATTTTTTTATTAATTTATGCACAATAATAGGAAGTGTGAACGGTCGGATCTTGCGGTCGTGGTAGAATAGATCTGGAGATCCGACCACCGTGCATGGTCGGATGTGAGAGGTTGTGCAAGGTAGAATGTGAAATGCGAAGATCAAAAAATGAGATGAAAATCGATTTCTGAGGTGAAAAATGTGTGGTGAATATTTTTGTGATTTTTATTATCTAAAATTTAATAAAACCTAAGCAAAGATTAACCAATGATTTACCTAAGAAAAATGACGAGAAGTAAAAGTGGATCTCACTTCAGGGTTCAGAAATGCCATGATGGCCTCAATTAGGACCGAAGCGCTGTCACCGGACGGCTCGGAGGCTAGGCACCCTTCTTCAATAAGATGACACTCGGAGATCGGGCTCCGCTCCGCCAAAGATCGATCAAAGAATTAAATGAGGAGGAAGAGCCCATTAAAAAGAGAGAAAAAATGAAAATGGCAAGTATATACAAATAAGGAAAGTTTTTATTGGTTAATAAAAATAAATAAAATAACTAAATAAATTAATTAATTAAAAACGAAATTCGGAATTAAATTAATTAAATAAATTTAATAATTAATAGAAATCAATTTACCACCATAATGGTGGCCATATATGGTGTAGAATAAAATCATATATACAAGGCAAGTTATTAAATCAAATAAATTCAAATAAATCCAATAAATTAAATAATTAAATATGAATTTCGTAATTAAATAAAATTAATTAATTAATGTGAGATAATAATTTTTTTGGTGATTTTTATTTAAGGAAGTTAATTGTATACATATATTATACACATATAATACAATATACATAGGTAAAAATAAGGAAATAATTTTTATAAAAGATTTTATTTATTTTTTATTTTTTTATTTTATTTTTAATAAAAATAATATTTAAAATAATATTTAAAATTATATACATTATTATAAAAATAAATATTAACAAATATGTACAACAAACAATGGTTAAACTGCACAAAACACCCGAGAAAACCGACTTTTTAATAGCAACACCAAAACATATGAAACCACAACCATTTGAAAGATAATTTAATTTATAGTATAATGGAAGTAAGTTTGGTACAATTTGAGCTCGTATGGATCCGGAATTGGTGTTTCAATTATCAATTTGCGGCTTTTTCTAGGAGTGATTATTTGCAATATATACACTATTTTATTTTACATTTATTTTTCTTTTTTGCAACACATTTTTATTAACAACTTTTATTTACAAAAATAATTAGTTTGAGGTCAACTTATGTACAAATAAAAAATGTAAGATTTATACAAATACACAGGAAAAATATTAACAAAATATTTTTGGTTTTTCTGACAGAAGACCCTATCTCCCCCTGCTTTATTCCTGGTCGATCAGGTCAAGCCTTGACCTTCTCTCGAGGTTCGGGTTAGTCTGTATTTATTGCATAAATATATCCTTTTCTTTTTCTTTTCTTCTTTATTCTTTTATTTATGTACAAAAAGTGTTAAAAATAAAATTTTAACAAATGCATGCAAAATGGTAAAATTATGAAATTAGTGGGTATTTACATGTGTTTGACTAAGAAAATGAAGCTAAAATAAAAGAATAAAGACGATGAATCTTGGATTCATCATTCCACTATACTTTACCTTTGCTAGTCCCTTAGCAAACACTTATTTGGAAAATAAGTGAAAAAAAATAAAGAAAAGAAAAAGGAAAGAAGTTAGAACAATGTTGACTTTTAAACTTATCTTCATAAAAATGTAGTATGGAGCTCTGTCGGACCTTTGGATTATTAGTGTGTCAGAACCTTAATGGGAAATGGAATTAAAATCTAACAACCTCTAAGTTTCATAAGAATCCTATTCAGGTCTCCTCAACTATCAGATCAGAACAAATCTACATACACAAATTCGTATGACTATGAGTTCTTACTTGTACGTGTAAGTGAAATATAGCTCCTCATCTCAAAAGTAGCAAAGAAACAGCCTCTCTCAACAAGGTAACTCTAATCCCCCTGTCTGGCAACTCTTTCCTCGAGGAGAAGGGATATTCCCTTCTAAGTTCAAGTACAACCAGCTCAAGAAGAGGGGATGGAGAAAAGAATGGACGATAACGAGTGTAGTTACCTATCCTTGGATGCATGACCAATGTAGCCATGTCACCCGCTGCAAGCTCACAAATATATGACTTTGAAGCTCTTAATCTTTTTTTTACTTGTATATACACTCTGGCAGGCATTTTATTTTTTTATTAGGCATGTCCACTTTTGGAGATTATGCATTTTTTTCTTTTTTTCTCTTTTTTTGAAAATATATACAAGTTGCAGCATGTACATAAGGAGTTTTTCCTCTTGAGCCAGTAGACCATCCCTCTTTTGAAACATTATTGCAACCCCACAGCATCCTGTCTTTAGACCTCAACATCACCAAACCAGGTTGAGACGCACTTCCCTCCCTAGAGGAGGACGAGAGGTTCCGCCTAGATGTACTACCCTCGTATGCTACCCCAAGTCAAAAGATTCTGCCCCCTCACTACCTCCTCCATGAAGAGCTACGTGTAGAGTGCATTGTCCAAGGTAAGCCACGGTCTGAAAGAATCATGCGTGTGTTGTTAGATATTCTACTTAGACTTATCAAGATGACATGCGAACATAGTCTTATAGATTCAAAGAATTAATTCACTAGGACCTGAAAAGTCCTAACTCCAAATCTTATAAGGTTCCTCTGAAATTAAGTGGATTAAGGTCCAACTAAGCTCCATTCTTCAAATTTATTCCAGACTTAGTTTAAATATCATTATCATCCTAAAAAATGCTCATGCAAATGCAATAAAATATGTATATGCAAGGAAAAGAAAATAAAATCTTTTTTGTGAAACAATTTTCAAAATTTTGAGATTTTTATGGATTTTTGAAAAATGATGCACATAAAAAAAGTTTTTTTAATGCAAATAGTTAGTAACATATACAAATATATCCACAATTTTTTTGTTGTTTGTTTTTTTAATAAGGGTTAGAGAAGATACACACATATTTACACAGGAGTGAGTTGATTATTTTACAAGGATCAGATTAAAGGATTTACAACTTGAGTGATTTATACAGATTTATACATAGTTGGATTTTTTATTTTTATTTTATTCATTTTTTTATTTTTATAATGCATATATTCCTCAAATTTATTAGAAAATGATTTTACAAAGAATTTTGAAAACTATAGTCCAAAATAATTTTTCACACAATTTTACAAACATTTACACACATTTGAAAACCACTTTTGCAAATATTTTTTAAACAGTATATATAGATTTTCAAAATAAATTTTTAACCATTTTTTCCAGAATATTTGCAAATAGTTTTACAAAATAATTTTATTTCACGCAAAAAGAAAATTTTTTTACAAACTACAATATTTTTACAAAGGTTGAAAATATTTTTCAAACATATTTCAAATAGTTTTCAAAAGATTTTTCAAATAGATTTTTAAACTACTTTCAAAATACTTTTCAAAATATTTTAACCTGATTTATTAATCAGTATATACAAAAAGAATTTTAAGGAAATATCTGCATCTTTTTGTTAGTTAGTTAGTTAGTTTTTTTAAAGAATTTTTTTAGTATTTACACATTATTTTAGCCATATTAAAGAAATATGAAACTATGAGTTATGGCTAAGGTATATATATAATATATACGACACCCCAATACTTAGCTCGAACTATGTCCTCATAGTGATCAAAGAGCTGGAAAGAAAGACATGACTCGTGCAAAGTATTGGGAAGCTAAAAGAATACTATGCTACAACGACGAATAAAAGAATGAAATCAATAAGAGTCGGTGATCCCCCCTATACTTAAGATTGAGTAATCCTAAGTATAGAAGACTATACACAAAGGGAAAACCGAGGAGTAGAATGTACAAAGTCTACCTCCCCTATACTTAGGGTAAAATATCCCTAAGTATAGGCAGCAAAACAGAAGTAAAAAGAATCAAACGAATAATCACAATTCTGGCACCCCCTATACTTAGGGTAAAGTACACCCTAAGTATGGAATGATCGTGAGATGGAGATGGGGTGTGAGATAGAAAGAATGTATGATATAGACATAATGATCTATACAGATGTGAGTCGTGTTGAGGTGCCTCTCAACAAGCGCTAGAGTTTACGCCCCTAGCTGGGTGAAAATGTTAGGATAACGCCGTATCGAGGTTCAGGACGACATCTGTAATGCGAATACCGTACTGTTGTTGTCTCAGTGGGAGAACAACAATGGAGTCAGAAGGGTCAAGAGATTAAATGATAACACCCAAGTAATCAATCAGGCGGGTGTCTTCTACCGGGTCAAGATATGGGTAGATGAAGTCGGGCTCCGGTAACACAAAAGAAATCATCGGCTCAAGATCTGTATGGAGTGAAAGGGCAGAGCCGAAGAAGTCGAACGTGGAGAAGGAAGGATCTGTCAGTGAATCCTCCACGTTAATCACAGTCTTGAATAGATATGGAAGATCAAGATCAGGAGACTCACTAGAAAGGCTGATATCCAATGCATATAATGTAGACAAATTAGTGAAATCATCGAATACCTCAAAGATCCGGTCATCCCCGCGAGGGTCGTCGAGGAGAGAAACCTCAAACTCATTATCAAAAATATCTAAATACTCGGTCTCATGATCCGACAGATCGGATGCACTCTCAGAAAGTGAAATCGAGTACATATGGTCCATGGCATCCTCCCGCAGATAACCCTCGAGGAGTAATGCCGAATCATCAGGGAACTGGGGATCAATGTTGTCAAATGTCATGTCCTCCAAAAATGTATCGACCTCATTAAATGGGAGGACACATGGCTCAAATATGGGACTAGCAAGGTCTGTCGAATCAAAAATCGATCCCTCATCGAGCTCTCTATGCTGAGATGAATCCAAATATATCTCTGAATCTGAGAAGATCTCCTGAAGACAAGACACTGAATCAACTGCGTATGGATACTGGAAATATTCAGAGGATGGTTGAGATGTGGATTCCACCTCTATCTCTTGGGATCCTAGCAGATCTAGAATCAAGAATCTTCTACGTGAAAGAGAGGGACTGTCTCAAAATGTGACTGTAAATCCATTTGGTCCTCGACCAATGTCCGGCTCTGGGAACTCACAACAATAGGCAACACATCCATCATATGAAAAGTATCAGCATCCATATCCTCTGATCGGTGTGTGATGTTTGAATCAGAATGATGTGTCACGTATTCAACTGTTGTCATCTCTCCCTCATGTGTTGTCCTAAATAAATCATCTTGTGAATATGGAGTGTCTGAAAGTGAATCCAAGATGGTCTCAACTAAATCCAGGTCAGGACTGTGGTATGAACCACCACACGAGGAAATGACATATGCAATCTGCTTTGTGGTCCTCCCCCTCATGGCGATATGGATAAGGTCAGTCATCCAAAATCCATGATCAGGAAATTGCCTCAAAAGTTCTCATAACCTTAACCATGAATCTATCAATGGCTTTTGAGGGTTAACTGAAAAATCACGAATACACGACCGCATCATTTCTGCTCTACTCTGGGGGTAAAAATTCTGCAAAAACAATGATCGTAAATCTCCCTATGTAGCAATCTTCCTTCCCAATCGTCTGTGCCAACTCTTGACTCTACTCCGAAGTGGGTATCGTGTTTGGTCAATCTGGTCTCCTCGGGCTTCACTCACAGCATGTCCCGAATGGGAGGGTGGGTAGGGAGAAGATGGGAAATCAGACGAGGTTCCGACCTCCCAAGAGAGTGGGCGGGAATGATGGGCATGAAGATAAGAAGCTGCGGAATCCGGCTGGAATGGAAAGCGGCCCATCGTGACGAGAGGGAAATGAAGGGAGGGAGGGTGGGATAGTAGAGACGGAGTGAAGGAGAGATAGAAGGTGGAGAGGATGGGATAGAGACAGAAGGTGACTGCTAATGATTTAGAGAGGATGAGCGTAACCGACTCATGGCAATGACATACAATACACAAAGCAAACCTTCAATTCACCAACTCTACAGAATGTGAAGACCGTGAGATTTGGTCTTTTATCTTTTCAATTTTAGAGTTAGGTGATCAATCAAAGTTGTACAAATACTTAGAAGTCTTGAATAGGATTTGGGCACTACTCCTTAGTGTGTATGGGAGCAATTAAAAGCGCAGACAATGAGGGGGTTGCTCTTCCAATACAATAAAGTGGTCAATTACGTTTAATTTTAGAGTCAAGTTCAATTAGCAGTCCCAAATTTTTTTCTATTTTTTTGGATTTTTTTCAAAAATAACGCCTAACGAGTTTTTCGATTTCCTCTTTGATTAATTTGAGTCGAAAATAGGGGAGGAAGTCGAAAAAGCCAATGCATGGTCAAACACGATGATGCATTCGGAGATAAAAAATGCGTACCTTTCTCCAGCACTCTACATGCAATATGATCCGCGCATAAATTAAATACAAAATGTAAACTAATTATATGATGCACGTGGAAATCGGCCTTAGACAAGCAACTTCTATTGATCGTGAAGAACAAATAGTTAACTAATCAGAGAGAGAGGTCTGAGTCCAGTCACTGATGGTGATCGGTGTCCGCCACAACGGATCATGCCAACGCTGTATACGGCCTCTAGCGGCACGTGACCTCTCAAACGATTATGTTAACTTTTTCAGTTAATTTTTATCAAGGTCCAATTACGTTCTATAGGAACAGATAATCTATTAGTTGTTGGGCCTTAGAATATTACGTCACAATCAACCAGAAAATCCTACGTCTATGGACTAAAACCACAAAATCAAATAGCGAGTTATGGCGGATAAATCAAAAATACGAAAAACAATGGTGAGGTCCCCCAAGTGCACCGGCACTTGGCAAAACAGACCCCGAAAAGAAAAAAAATAGTCCAAGTCCACAGTTCAAGAGTCCTAAATTATTACAAGAATAATTATTCTCTCTCAAAAAATAAAATTCTTCTTCAATTCCCTTCTCTTTTTTTTGTACGGGTCCTCAAAAAGTAAACTCCAAATCGTCCAAGTAGTACCTCGGACAAAAATCAAAGAGAGAAGGTCAGAAAATAATTATAATATAGAGAGAGACAGTAGAAAAATGACTACAAAGCCGTGCTCCCCGGCAACGGCGCCATTCTGATGACACGTCTGAGACTTGGGTTAAGTATGTAAATAAGATAAGGTCATTGTGACCCAAATCACCAAGCGCGGTCAATCGAGAAAAATAAATGAACCACTCAAAAAATCAAGAAATTAAATGTAAGGGTTTTCGCTATTCTTTTTACCTGGTATAGCAAACAGGGTCGAACACAAGGAGCACGATTTAAAAATTATGCAGTCAATTTTCAGAGTCAATTTTTAGTGGTTTTTTGAATTTTTTTATTTTTAGAATAAGGCATAAAGGATAAAACACACACACCACACTATTTTTGTATTTTTCAAAAAGGTCAAAAATACTCAGAAAATTAAAAGGAAAATGTTTTTAGGTTATATATATTTTAAAATATTTTTGGTAATTATTTCGAATTTTTCTGATATTTTGTGATTTTCTAAAAATTAAACAGTGGAAAATAAACAAAATGTACACAATCAGGAGTATTTTGCAAGTTAAAAATCCTTTAAGTATTCAAAAATCCTGAAATTTATTTTTAAAAGAAAATAGAAAGAAATATCTACAATTAGAAACTGAAATCAGAATTTTTAGATTTTTCTACAATTTTTTTAAGATTTTTTGTTTTTCACACTTTTTTGGAGTTTTATAAAAAATGCACAAAATTTGGTCAGAAAGTAAAAGATATCAAAATACACCTACACTAGTTTTTTTGGAATTTTCAGGGTATTTTTCGAATTTTATGAATTTTTAAAATTTGGACAATCAAAAAGTCACTATTTTAGATTTTTAAATATATTAAAAAAAACACAATGAAAATTTTATACAATGACTAAAACTTTAGCAGGAGCAAATACAAAACTTTTTGTTAATTTTTATAGCACAAATAGCATTTATTTTGAGGAAAAGATCAAGAAAATTCGAATCTGGAAGTACAAGGATCTAATTGCAATTATCCAAAAGTTTTGCATCAAATAGAACAAGAAAAATCAGAGGAAGATAAAGGTAAATTACCCACTACACATGTGATACGCACATGACTTCTGGAGTATGGGGGTGTTTTTGCAATTCTGAAAACTTCGGAGGGCTTCAAGCAATTTTTCCAATTTTTTTATTTAAAAAACATAGCCCTAGGGCTTCCTTCGTTTCCAATAATCCAAAGAGGAGGAGAGAAGGTTGTCGCCTCCTCTTTCTCTGGAGCTTCACGAGGCGGAGGCGGGAGCAGAGTACGCGGGTCGGCGGGAGGCGTCGAGGTTCTGGGCAGATGGGACGGTGGCGACGCGCGGGATGTGTGGCGGCTGCGCGTCGTGGTGGAGCTCGCGGCTAGAGGCGGGGGCCTCGCGACGGCGCAGAAGAAGGTCAGCACGGCTGAGAGGCCGCGCGCACGGAGGCACGCTGGCGGAGCGGGCGCTACGCGCAACGAGAGTGGACCACACCTGGCTGGGCAGAGGGCTGGAGCCTCGCGACGGTGCAGGGTGGCTGTCTGGAGCGGGGGGGCTTGCCACGCGGGCCGCACGTGTGGACGGCCACGGCAAGGACGGCGGCGGAGGGCCGCCTGATGCGGTGGGGTGGAGCGGCACGCGTGGATGGGGCAACAGGGGGCGACCTGTATGGCAGAGGGCGCGCGCGGTAGGGGAGGCGCTCGGCCGCGCGCACGGAGTGGGTGGAGGGGCTGCCCGCCCTTTTTTATTTTTTTATTTTTTTATATTTTTTTATTTGATCGCAGGAAATGTTAGAAGGAAAAACAATGTATATTTTTTTATTTTTTTGTTTGATCAGAAAATATAAACAGTTACAATAATTTTTTTGATTGTTTTTATTATTATATTTTTTTATTTTTTTGGCGAACCTATAAAACAATGATTAGAGAGAAGAAATATATTTTTTTATTTTCCTTCAAAACAATCGTTAGAGAGAAAAGACAACAAAAATTTTATTTCTTTTTTTTTAAGTTTTCCCTGCAAAAACAAATGTGAGATGAATAGGAAAAACAATTACATGATTTTTTATTTTTTTATTTTTTATGCATGATCACCACCCAAATGACAGAGGTAAAAGGTCTAAAGAAATAAATCACAATGTCGTTGCGACCTCAATCAAATGGACTAAGTGAATCAAGAAAAATAATCAACCACTCGAATAAGATAAAATCAAGCAAGCACAAGAAAGAGCGGTCTAGCTATTAGGTTTTAACCTGGTATAGCTCCCAGGGTCGAACTCAAGGAGCACAGATTGGCCTTGCGGCCTACGATGTAGTCAGAGTCCAAAAAGTCTTTTTTTTATGGTTTTTATTTGTTTTTGTATTTTTTTAGAATTTTTAAAAGATGAGAAAATGAGAAAAAGTGAATGCAAGGCAACTTCAACAATTTATACAAGACACACAAATGATGCAAAAATTCCAAAAAATTGGTTTTTATGTTTTAAATGTTTTTTACTGTTTTTGGTGAATTTTTGGAATTTTTCTAATGAATAAAATATTTATTAAAAATCAAACAAGGCAAGAAACAATGGGTACTGTCCAGCAAGGTTAGAAACTCAAAAATAAAATATTTAAGAGCTTCAAACAACCCTGGAGATAATTTTCCTATAATCTATGAAGAACAAGGAAAATTTAGGCACCCTAATTATTGTTTTTGGATTTTTAATTTATTTATTACAATTTTTATGGGTTTTTAGGGGTTTTTCAATTTTTAGGGTTTTTAAGTGATGAAAAGTAGCCAAAATTGGCTAGAAAATCAAGCAAACAGTAAACAACAATGTCTAATTTTTTTGGAATTTTTGGTGAAGTTTTTATATTTTTTTGGTATTTTTAAAGTCAAACAGTAGCAAAAATAGGGGTTTTTGAATTTTTAAAAATAATAAATGAAATCCGAAATGTCCCCAAAAATCATAGAAATTCCTACACCATGGCAGGAGCCATGTGTCAAAATTTCATTGGATTTGGAGGTCGTTTGATATTTTATTCAAAAAGAAAAGTGGGGCACTGTGCACAGGGACCTATGTGCAAATACCCAAAAGTTCTGGGGGCCTGGTGCAAAATACCCAAGAAATCACGTGCCAAGCACGTGTCTGGGGCACACAGGGACCAAATGGTAATAAAAATAAGTTCCGAGGGCTTATTGGTAACAAGTACCAAAAGTCCAGGGACTTATATGCAATTTACCCAAAATAATTCGCACATGTGCAAAAACAATGCTCACAGGGGCATAAATGCAATTTCACAAAACATTTTATTCATTGAATAACATCCAGAACTACAAGGGGTTCTATGCAAATAACCCAACAAAACACGTGCCAAAGCACGTGGGTCTCTACTGGCAGGGGTATAAATGCAATTAAAATAAAGCGCGAGGGTCTCTATGCAAATATCCCAGAAAATAAACAACGTGAATTAAAAGTTACAGGACTAAACTGAAATAAACAAACTACAAGGGGGCCCTATGATATTTACCCCTTTATTCGCCAACGGTCGGATGTGCGCCACGTGGGTGATCTGACGGCTAGGAATAGCTGGCGCTTCACCCCTTTGGCCTTTGGCTCTGATCGACGGCGGAGGGAGAGGCACGTGGACGATCTGACGGTGATGGACTCCGGTCTCTCTCCTCTGCTACGGATGGCTCCGATGCGCTCCTCAAATGGATCAACGGTCGCTGCTCCTCAACAGATGGACGCTCAGGATCAGATCTGGAGCTGGAGCATCATCGGACGGCTCTGGAGGGTCCTCGAAGAACTGATGGCCGGCGAACTTCGCCGGCCTCGTGCGTGGACTCCGGTCCTCCTCAGCTGCGCCTGAAGGTCGGAGAAGCTCCGCTGGACGATCCCGCAGCTGCTGGTGGTGGCCAAGGCCTCGGCCGAACCCTGGAAGGCTCCGGCGAAGTCGGGGAAGAAGAAGCTCCTGGCTGAACTGTGAAGGAGGCTCAGACACCTCCCTTGGACCTGCAAAGTAGACAAGGAGCTTCGCGGGTCGAGGGCAAAGTGCCTCGACCCAAGAAGACGGGGTGAAGGTGGACGGTGCTGCGTGGCGAATGAGCTCCGGCGAGGCGACGGCGGTGGAGCTCGACTCCCAGATCCTGTGCGATCTGGGTTGTGTGGAGGGGTGAAGAAGGTGCGTGAGGGCACGGTGAAGGTGATGGTCGGGTCGGATTGTGATGAAATCACGCGAGATGGTCGGAATCGAGAGGATGCGTCGGAGATGAAATTTGGGCGAAATCCTAAATTAGACGAAATTAAAAGGAACTAAGGGTACCTGATGGCTGAAGTAGACTGGGCTGGAGATGGGCTATCTCCGGGTCGTAGCTTCGAAGGGCGTCAAGGCCTGAAGCTCGATGCTCGACGCGGCAGCGGAGCAAGGACGGCGAGGTTACGCCGGATCAGAGGATACGCCTTCTCGCCTCACTGCTACAAAGGCAACGGCTTGCTGTCACTCTTGCGAGGCCAATGGAGGTCACGGGGAAGAAGGAGAGGGTCCAAAGATGCGGCGCGAGGGCGGCGGAGGGGAAGGATATATAGCGTGACCGGGCGACTAGGGTTGAGGCTCGACGGCTAAGGAAAGCGTCGATTTGATGGCTGACGATCCGGCGAGGGAGAGGGATGTGCGGCGAAGAATATGGGCGCGGGGGTTGAGTGGAAGACAGGCTGGACGCGCGTGGATAAATCGGGGAAGAAGGGCGCGGCGCGCGTTGGCCAGAAAAGGAAGGAGGCGCGGGGGAGTTGACTGGGGTCAACATTCCCCCGTGGCCCAGTCAGACTCTGCCACGTGTAGCGGATTCTTGTTTTATTTTTTTAGGGTAGAACTAAGTCGAATTAAATAAAACTCAAAACATGAAATATTTTTCTTTTATTTTTTTCTATTTTTTGGTGATTTTTATTTAATTTTTGGAAATAAAAATAGGTTAGCTCTATATATAGGTATATGTACACTACATGAATTTTTATTTTTGATTTTTTATTTGTTATTTTTTTTGTGTTTTTATGCTCATTTTGTATTTTATTTATTTACAAGATGAAATATGGAATAAAAGAATATTTTTATTTTATTTTTATCACTTTTATACAAGGGTGAAATAAATAAATATATACATTTATATACATGGTATAAATACAATGTATTTTTGTATTTTTGATTTTGTGATTTTTATTTGATTTTTGTTTTGTTTCTTTTTATTTATTTTATTTACAAAAGGTAATATAGAATATTTACAAAAAGTTTAGAAAATAAATGAATTTATTTATAGGGTTAAATAAATACAAGAGTGTGGTCTATACACATGGTGAAGGGGTATTTTTGTCTTTTTGATTTTTATCTTTTTATTTTGTTTTTAATAAAATATACACAATATGTTCAAGCATATTTTTGGTTGAGGAAAATATATAGTTTAATATAGTTACAAATATATACACATGAGCTCATATCTCCCTCTACTTTGGCTTTTATGCGGTCAGGCCCATGCTGAGCCCTCCCTTGGGTTAGGTTGCTCAATATTTATTCTAAATATTTCCCTCTTTTTCTTTTTGCTCTTTATTCTTTTATTTTGTGCACAAAAACATGCTAATTATAGGTTTTTACACAATGCATGATTTTGGTATTTATTGGTATTTACACATATCTACATGTATTTGCAAAGGTTTTTGTAGCTAAAATAGAAGAATAAAGAGTGATGAATGGGTATTCATCACCCCCCTATGCTTAACTTTGCTAGTCCCTTAGCAAACACTTATTTGAAAAAGAAGTGAAAAAGAAAGAAAAAGAAAAAGAAAAAGAGGATGTACATGGATTAAGGTTGACTTATTAAATTTTCCTTCATTAAATTGAAATATGGAGCTCGATCAGATCTTTGGATTATTAATGTGTCGGAACCTTATTTGGACTTAAGCCTAAAACTCAACAGCCTCCAAGTTCCACCAATCTATGGGCCAGACTCCTCAATAAACCAGATCAGAACAAGTCTACATACACAAACTCTAATGACCATGAATCTTTTCCTTGCGGTGTAAGTGATATGTGGCTCCCCACCTCAGAAGTGACAAAGAGACAACCTCCCTCAACCTGGTAACTCTAATGCCTCAGTCTAGCAACTCTTTCCTCGAGAAGCGGGGTATTCCCTTCTAAGTTCAAGTGCAACCGGCTCAAGGAGAGGGGGTAGAAGTATAGAGTTTTGGAAGCTTAGCCAGTGTAGCTAAGTCTCCCGCTGCAAGCTTCATGAGATCTTTACACTCCGGTGGGGTTATTAAATTTTCAATCCGACCCACCACTTTTTTGGAGTTCTTTTTGCATTTTTTTTTTTTTTTTCAACAACTTCTGTACAACATATCTACATGGTGCAGCATATATAAGAAATTTCCCCTTGAGCCAGTAGACTATCCCTCTTTTGAAGCTTTATTGCAACCCACAGCTTCTGTCTTTAGCTTTCAACACCACTAGACCAAGTTGAGGTGCACTTCCTTCACTATAAGAAGAAGAGAGGTTCCGCCTAGAAGTACTACCCTCATATGCTACCCCAAGCCAAAGGAAACTGCCTCCTCACCACCTCATCCATGGAGAGCCATGTGTAAAGTGCAGGTGCAAGTTAAGCCATTGTCTATGAGAGTCATGTGTGTGTTGTTAAGTGCTCTACTTAGGCTCATCAAGATGACATATGCTCATAGCCTAGTGGACTCAAAGAATTAAGTCCTTATGGACCTGAAGAGCCTTAACCCTAAGTCCTACAAGGTTCCTCTTAAAGTTAAGTGATTTAAGATCTTATTCAAGCTCCATTTCTCAATTTAATTCCAGGCTTAGTTTAAATGTCAACTCTCATCCAGGAAAAACTATATACATATATGTACACAAGATGCTATTTACAAATATTTTACAATCATGCAAAAAATTTTTGAAAAATGTTTTGAAATCATGAATGAATGATGCATGAAGTGCAAGTTTTGCAAAAAGATATTTACACACATTTACACAAGATTTTTGCAAACTTTTGATTTTCAAAACATTTTGAAAAATTTTGTACTATATACATAATTTTGATACAAAATATTTACACAAGCTTTACACAAAAGATTTTTGAAATCATTTTTACAAAAATACTTTGTACACTAGCTATGTATGTGCAAGAATAAAAGAGATTTATGTACATGAAAATTTTTTAATTTTTGTGATTTTTAGCCATTTTATTTATTAACACACTCACACAAAGTACGAGTTATGGCTAAAGTATATATGAAATATATACACACCCCCCCTATACTTAGCTCGAGCGATGTCCTCAGAGTGATCAAGAGCGATGAAGAAGACATAACTCGTGCTTAGTAAAAGGGAAGTGAAAAGGAATGGCTAAGTACAGGAACAAATAAATGAATAGAATGAGAGGAACTCGGTGGTTTCCCCCTATACTTAGGATTAACTAATCCTAAGTATAGAAAGCTGTACATGAAGGGAAATCCGAGTGAAGAATATACAGAATCTGCCCCCCCTATACTTAGGGTAAAATATCCCTAAGTATAGGCAGCAAAAACAAGAGCAGAAAGAATGAAAAGAATATTCACAGGTCCGACATCCCCCCTATACTTAGGGTAAAGTACACCCTAAGTATAGCATAATCATAAGATGAGAAATGGGATGTGGGACTAAAGAATAGAATGATATGGACAACTGGATCTATACAGGCGGAGGAACAGTGAAAATCAGGCGTGAGATGTAAAAGATGTGAGTCAAAGGACCACATCTCACGCAAAATGAATAGCAGCAATAATAACGTCCCGCGGCTCATGATCTAGAAATGGTTTGAGCCGCTGGTCGTTCACTCGGAAGGTACTCTCAGAAGATAACTCAGATATATCAATGCTACCGTTATCGTGTACCTTTCTGACCAAATAGGGTCCTTTCCATTTGCTCTGTAGCTTCCCTGGAAATAATCTAAGCCTTGCATCAAACAGCCATACTTTCTGTCCAATCTCAAAATGCTTGTGGCTGATATGAGAATCATGCCACTCCTTGATTTTCTCCTTATAATGTAGGCTGTTTGAGAAAGCTGCATCTCTAAGCTCTTCCAAGGCGGCTAACTCTGCCCTCCTCTGGTCTCCTATACCATTTGGATCCATCAATATGTCTGTGACTGCCCAGAGTGACTTGTGCCTCAGCTCAACTGGCAGGTGACAGGGCTTGCCATACACGAGGCGAAAGGGAGATGTTCCCAATGGAGTCTTGAAAGACGTCCGATATGCCCACAAGACCGAGTCCAACAGCTGTGACCAATTCTTTCGGTCAGGGCGGACGACTTTCTGCAAAATATTCTTGATCTCCCTATTCGACACTTCAGCTAGACCATTCGTCTGTGGATGGTAAGGTGTGGCAACACGATGGTCTATACTGAACTCTGTAGCAAGTGCCTTCACCTGGTCGTTGATGAAATGAGATCCCCCATCAGAAATCAGAACTCGTGGAACCCCGAACCGCATAATGATGTTTTTCTTCAAAAATCTGCAAACTGTCTTCGCATCTGCGGCTCGGGCGGGGATAGCCTCAACCCAACGACTCACATAATCTACGGCCAACAGAATGTACTCGAATCCCTGACTCTTAGGGAATGGACCCATGAAATCGATGCCCCATGCGTCAAAAACCTCACAGAAGTGAATGGGCTGCATCGGCATCATATCACGCTGTCCACAAGTGCCCATCCTCTGACAGTCAGTACACCTCTTCACGAACTCATCTGAGTCCTTGAAGAGGGTAGGCCACCACAAGCCGGATTGAAGCACTTTCTGTGCCGTTCTCCTCCCAGAATGATGTCCTCCTGCCTCAAGCTTGTGGCAGTACGTGAGGACACTATGATTCTCCTCCTGAGGAATACACCGACGCCAGATGCTATCCCCTCCTTCGTGGTAAAGGATGGGATCCTCCCAATGGTAATACTTGGCCTTCGCAAGGAAGGTCTCAATCTTCTGCTTGGGCCAATCTTGTGGGACTTTCCCAGCAACGAGAAAGTTCACAATATCGGCGTACCATGGGAGTGAGGTGATAGCAAGGATCGCCTCGTCTGGGAAGGTATCACAAATGGGGTCAATCTGCTCAGAATCCTCAGGCTGCTCTAATCGGGATAAATGGTCCGCCACCACATTCTTGACTCCAGGTTTATCCTTGATCTCAATGTCGAACTCCTGGAGTAGAAGGATCCATCTAGTAAGTCTGGCTTTGGCATCCTTCTTTGACATGAGGTATCTGATGGCGGTGTGGTCTGTGTACAAGGTCACTCGAGATCCAATGATATATGATCTGAATTTATCTAGGGCAAACACTACTGCTAGCATCTCCTTCTCTGTGACTGTATAATTCCGCTGGGCGGAATCCAATGTGCGGCTAGCATAGTGTATCGCAAACGGTACTCCATCCCTCCTCTGTCCTAGCACTGCTCCTACGGCAAAATCGGAGGCGTCCGTCATGATCTCGAATGGGAGAGACCAATCGGGTGGCTGAAGGACAGGAGCCTCAATTACGCACTGCTGGAGAGTCTCAAAGGACGAAAGACACTTGTCATCGACAAGGAACTCGGTGTCTTTCGTCAAGAGGTCAGTCAACGGTCGGGCAATCTTGCTAAAATCATGAATGAATCTTCTATAAAAACCAACGTGCCCCAGAAATGACCGTAACTGCTTCAGATTGGACGGTGGTGTGAGTTTCCGAATGACATCGACCTTGGCCGGATCTACCTCCATGCCTCTGTTGGAGATGATGTGGCCAAGCACCGTCCCTTGAGTCACCATGAAGTGACTCTTTTCCCAAGACAGAACCAAGCGGGTATCAATACATCGCTGGAGCACTCGGTCTAGGCAATCAAGACAGGAATCGAAACCGTCGCCGTAAACCGAGAAGTCGTCCATGAAGACCTCCAAACACTCCCCTACCATGTCCGAAAAGATTGACAGCATGCATCTCTGAAAAGTCGCAGGGGCGTTACATAGCCCGAATGGCATGCGTCGAAAGGCATATGTACCGAAGGGACAGGTAAAGGTGGTCTTCTCCTGATCCTCAGGAGCGATGGCCACCTGGTTGTAGCCCGAGTACCCATCTAAGAAGCAATAATGGCTCTTCCCTGCCAGTCTCTCTATGATCTGATCAATAAAAGGCAGGGGGAAATGGTCCTTCTTGGTGGCCTGGTTGAGTCTCCTGTAGTCAACACAGACCCGCCAAGAGGTGGGTACTCGTGTAGCAATCTCCTCTCCCGACTCACTGATCACAGTCGTGATGCCCGTCTTCTTGGGCACCACATGCAAGGGGCTAACCCACTTGGAGTCGGAAATGGGATAAATAAAATCTGCACTCCACCATTTTGATATTTCCTTCATAACAACCTCTCTTAGGTTGGGGTTCAGGCGCCGCTGGAACTCACGTGACGGCTTCGCCCCTTCCTCGAGATAGATATGGTGGGAGCACAACGAGGGACTAATCCCATGGAGATCTGCTACGCTCCATCCAATTGCCTTGCGGTTCTTTTCAAGAACCTCCATCAGACGGGATTCTTGCTCTTCAGTCAGATCAGCAGAGATGATGACTGGGTACATCTCAGACTCTCCCGCAAGGAATCTATACTTCAGCGAAGTAGGGAGCGGCTTTAGCTCTGGACAGCTAGGTGCTGGCAAATCTGGCTTCTGAAGAAGATGTGCATATGCGGACAATTCTGCCAAATTTTCCTGGGAAAATGATAACGAACTCTCACAAACTGGATCTGGAGAAGGCGGGTCCTCTATATTGTCTCTGGTCTGCTCCGCCTCTATCTCCTCCTCATCTATAGGCTCAGATGGATCCAGATCTGGCATCTGATCATCACAATCTGCCCAATCAGATTCTGAATCCGAGGGATCTATATCAGACTCGGTGGCATCAGTACCACCGGAGAACAAGGTGGCATCAGCACCACCATCACTAGAAATCGTGTCGCGATCGAGGTCCGACTCTGCTGACTCAATAGTATCCTGAACCAAGGCTGTGCTCTCCAGACTATCCTCTGCTATCATCTCTGCATCAGATGTATCTGAATATGAGAGGATGGTCTGTGCTGCAGGATCTGCCCAAACGGCCTCATCATCTGTGATCACAAAATCACAGTCCTGGTGGATGTCTGGCTCTGCATCTGTCAGCTGCTCTGAATCTGTACTGCCATGTGAGCGGGATCTGGCTCTGGCTCTGTGGTCCTTAACCGTCTCTATTTGTACACTCTCGCCCTGGACGCGAAAGAATACCCTCCCACTGTCATGGTCAGTCACCGCTTTGGCTGTGGCCAAGAACGGGCGACCGAGGATGATGGGGGAATCGGTCAACGAATCAGGGGTCTCCATGTCCAGCACTACGAAGTCCACGGGGAATTGCAGACCCTGAATCGTGACGACAACGTCTCGCAACAACCCCTTTGGCCTCTTGACAGACCGATCAGCAAACTGAAGGTATGTCCTGCTCTGTACAAGAGTGCCCAACTCTAAGTGGTCGAGAAGGGCTGCCGGAAGAAGGTTGATCGACGATCCGCTATCTAAGAGAGTACGGTCGAACATCTGCTCACTAATCTGACATCTGACATACGGGGCCCCTAAATCTGGCCTCTTAGTCGGCAGATGGTTCTGGATCGCGTAACACGTGGCTTTTGTTAGCACATGAATTTCTGCGGTCTTGTTCCTCTTCTTCCTCCTGATTGTGGTCCTATCTCTTAGTGATCGCTGAAGAAGAGGAATGTGCTGCAAAGCCTCATTGAGGGTCAGCTGGATGTGAAATCGGTCTATCATGCTCTGGCTGAACTCCTCCTGCTTTCTCTTTTTTGGGTCTTTTTCTTTTTTCTTCCCCTTCCCCAACTCAAGGGCTCTAGGAAAGGGGATCACAGGGTCCTTCTCAGATGAAAGACTAGGAATAGGCCTAGATGATTCGATGACTGGATCCTCACAAACATCATTCATCACAGTGGGATCAGAAGAAACTAAACCTTTTCCTTTATTCAAATCAAAGTTCCGAGATACATTCACATGAGGAAAGACAACAGTTCTATCAGAATAAATGTTGGTGGCATCAGTACCACCTCTAGCTGGCTCTACCACTAGACGTCTTGCGGCCTCAGTACCGCTGGCTGGCTCGGCTCTGCTGGTGGCGTCAGTACCACCTCCTCTAGGTGGTGACACGGCGGCCTCAGTACCGCCGGTGGAATCAGCATCTCGGGTGGCATCAGTACCACCGTCATCATGATGTGCGGCTTCAGTACCGCTCTCCTCTTCCTCATCTGGCGCTCTAGATGGATCCTTGTATGGTCGCTCAGATGAGGCGCCTCCTGCTGGTCTTCTACCGCTCCTAAGTGTGACAAAATCAGCATCAAATAAATCCGAAGAGATAACATCAAATGAGTCACTAGAAGTGGTAGGCTCAGTGTGAACTACCTGCTCAGATTTCCTCTTCAAGTTATTCGGATTAGGCTCGATCTGTGCAGGGATGGCGGCCTTCCCTCTCATCAGGTCCCGCATCTCCTGGCGGAACTCGTCCATCTCCCGTCTAAATGTAGCCTGCTGCTCTGTGAAGAGGCGGGCTAGATCATCCATGGCTGGGCTCTCATGGGAGCCCGACGGTTGCCTCTCTGGTAATGAGGCTGCTGGACCTGGTGCTGCTGGGGCTGAGAGGGGTAAGAGGAATGATGCTGCTGCTGGTGAGCCTGCTGCTCACGTCTCCAATTCTGTCCCTGCTGCTGATAGGGACGAGATACGAAGGATGATGGCTGGGATGCTGGGTGCTGCTGGTGATCTCTCTGCTGGGAGTACTGCCCTCCCTGACCGGCTGGCTGCTGCTGGGGTTGGTTACCCCCATTCCCCCACCTGAATCCGGGATGGTCTCGTCGGATTCCAGGTTGAGGACGGTCATAACAAATTCCGTTGACATCCATCAACGGCTCTGCATCGTATGGGGCTGGTGGGAGTACATCCAGAGGCTGATCCGGCTGATATACCACCATCTGTAAGTCTGGAGATGGTGGTGCCTGGTAAGAGGGCTGCTGCTGCTGGTACGGCTCCGCCTGTACAAGGTGAACTTGTCTAGGCTGCTGCAAGGAGCTGGAGCGCTGGGACGAGCTGCGGCTGCCACCGGAATCGCCTCGCGACAGAAGACGGGGCTGAGGAGCCGTCTGTGCCTCCTGAAGACACAAGAGCTGGGTCTTCATGTCGCTCAGAGTCTGTGCCATTTCCTCCATCTGAGTTATGCCCTGGCACTGCTTCTTCTCGATGATTTCCATGCGGTCCAACTTCTCACTAATAATCCCCATGTCCGCAGCGGCCGACTCTGCCTGTGCGGCTGCAACTGTGGACGAACTGGAAGGACCTGCATCAACCCGTGCTATCCGCTGATACTGCACGGGTCCTGGCGGCTGCTGAGATCTCTGTGTATACAACCGAGTCTGGGACATCACCATGTAATTCTCGGACATCTCCTCATAGATGGCCCAGACTTGGTTGTGGTCCTTGGCAAAGTAGGACCCGCCGCAAGAAGCATTCACCAGACCCTGAAGCTCTGGTGTTAGCCCACTGAAGAAGCTCTGAACTAGGTTCGGCTTCGAGATATCATGGTGTGGGCATCTATCCAGAAGCTCTCTGAACCTCTCCCATGCCTCGTGAAATTGCTCGTTAGGGAGCATGGAGAAGTTGTTGATCAGGGCCCTTGCTGCATTCGTCCGCCCGAGTGGATAGTACTTGTTCAAGTACTCGGTGCGGAGCTGATCCCAGGTGTACACAAACTTCCCTAGATGTTTCAGCCAGGCGGCTGCTCTATCTGCCAGTGAAAAAGGGAAGGCCATCATTCGAATCGTATCTTGGTCCACACGACGGTCGTGGACAGTGCTGCAGATCATCAAGAACTCCTGTAGATGGAGGTGAGGTTCCTCAGTGGCGAGTCCATGAAAGTGCGGAAGCATCTGCAGGGTGTTCGGAGGGAACTTGAAATCCCCCCACGATAGCAGGAATCACCACCCATTGGTGCATCAGTGTAGATCCAGGGTTGTGAAGCTCCCGCATCGGTCTCGCTGCTGCGGCGGCTGCCGCTGCTGCGGCGGCGGCTGCTGCTGCGGCTGCTGCCTCTGCATCAGCATCAGGAATGTCCTCCGGCTCGCTCGGCTCTTCTCGCTCTCTTCGGAGTCTCTCCAACTCCCTCCTCATCTCTATCATGAATGCCCCCTGATCGCGTAACTGGTTCTGAACCGTCTCTAATGATGCGATCAGGGTGGAGTTGATCGCTCCCTGGTCTAAAACAAAGTGTTCGGGCTGGCGATCGTCTGAACTACCGGCTCCAGCCATAGGGATGTCTGCAAAATCAGAAGAGCCCAACTCAGGTTCGGTCAAATGAATTCGTCTCTCCTCGGGCTCATGTCTCTCAGGAACAGAAGAAAGGGGATCGAGGGGGAACAGGGTGGATTCGAACTCGGGCCCGGAGAGCTGGTCTTGACTCTCACGGGCCAACCTAGATGATGGAGTAGACGCGCCTGAAAGCGGTGCAGCCAGAGGCTGCCTAAGAGATCGTCTGCCCATCATCTTGATCTTGGCGAGTTGAGCGGATGGGATCTGGAGAAAATATGATCGCAAGCAAACCCCTGGTTCACCAACGCAACACAATGTGAAGACCGTGAAAGATCGGTCAATTTATCTTGTCAATTTTATTTGGTGAACATCCAAGATATCAGAGCGATTACGTGACCTGCTGGGATACCCTATACTCTCTCAACCGACTGTCCCGCACAGAAGAGTCGGTAATCAGTCGAGACGAGCACCGGAGGGCTTTACCTAGTGTTCGGGTCACTCTCTCGCACAATCAAACCAAACAATGAGGGGGTTGCTCTCCCAAGACAAATTTTTAATGTGAGTGTCTTTTAGGGTCAATAGTATTATCCAGTCCCAATTTTTATTGTTTTTCTTTTTAATTTTTTCAAAATAAATACAAGCGGCCTAACGGTTTTTCCGATTCTCCTGATGATTAAGCCAAAAACAGAGGGAGAAGACGAAAAAGCCGATGCGCGAGAAAATCAATGATGCATGCAGAGAAAGAAATGCGTACCTTGTCTCCAGCACTCTACATGCAAGTGATCCGCGCAGAATTTAAATACAGAATTAAAACTACCTAAATGGTGCAGCGGGAAAAGCCGAGTCCTAGATGAGCAACTTCTATTGATCGTGAAGAACAATAGTTAGCTAATCGAATAGAGTCCGGAGTCCGATCTTGGGAGTCACTCGGTGCCCGCCACAACGGGTCCTGCCAGCGCTGTATGTGACTCCTCACGGCACGTGGTCTCAAATCCAATTTCACTAACTTTTTCAATGAATTTTATTAAGGTCCAATTACGTTCTATAGGAACAGATATTCTATTAGGTGTTGGGCCTTAAAAATCTACGTCACAATCAACATAAATTCCTAAATCTAGGGGCTCGAGGAAAACAGCGTAAACACCGGAAAAGGCAGCTAGCTATGAAAACCACGATAAAAGCCGCGAAAATCAGATGGGTCCCCCGAGCACACCGGTGCTCGGCGAAACAGACCCGCTAAGTTACAAATGTCCAAAAGTGTCCAGAGTTCAAGTCCTAAATTATTACAACAAGAATAATGTTCTCTCTCTCTCTCTGAAATTAAAAATCTCTGCTCCTCTCTCTCTCTTCCTGCTCCTCTTCCCGTGCGGGTCCTCAAAATAGTAACTCCAAGTTCTCCACGTAGTACCTCGCACAAAAATCAAAGAGAGAGAATGGTCAGAAAACAACAATAATATAGAGAGAGACAAAATGGAAAACTGACTACAAAGCCGTGCTCCCCGGCAACGGCGCCATTCTGATCACCACCCAAATGACAGAGGTAAAAGGTCTAAAGAAATA